>JANEHU010000657.1:0-43215 GCA_027563435.1 Nasonovia ribisnigri
TTTTTAGTTTTTTTCTATTAATATCAATAAAATTTTATTTGTTGGGCCAAAAATAATGAAAATTTAATACAAGGCTCCTGATATATTTTTACAATAGCAATTGAAAAATATTAAAAATACATAGGCACACATTTTTTTTATAATCATTTAAAGTTCGAATTTTGACAAAATTTATCAAAATCTCGAAAAGTATCAATCATTGTAATTAAACAATTATAAAATGTTCAGTTTTCTTAACTAAGGATTGAAAATTTAAAATAAAGATTCTAATAAATAGTACATACTGTATTCAAAAAATCTAAAAAAATATTTAAACACAGTTATTTTTTATAGACATTTTAAGTTCAAATTTGACGGAATTACATATTAAAATCAATTTTAACGAGTAAAAGTATATATTATAATATTTTTATAGCATCACTGATAATTTTAGGTTAATAATTAAATAATATGAATAATATTAATCCAACTTAGCAGCTACCGTATAATAACAATATCAATATAATTTAAAATATCCTAGACTGACATACCGTCTCCGCTCAGAATCGTTTTTCTTATACAATGATATTATATCATTGAATTCAAATTTAATATTATCCATTATAGTACAGTGATCTACTTGTAGCCTACTGTACAGCGGAGCGACATCCATCAATCTCCTTTTTATTTTCTTTTTATTTATTTTTTATTTTTTATTTTATTTTTTTTTTTATTTTTGTGTCTGTCATCATGTTTTAGGACAGAAAAATGCTTCGATTTTCTTCAATAGTACCTTTTCTGATAGGAAAGTGAATCTAGTTGGTACTTTGGGGGGTCAAAAGTCAAAATTTCCCAGTAGTTTTCATGAGCGCCTGGAAAACAAATGAAAAATTATAGGAAAAACGGGAATTTTTACGGAAAACCAATTTTCGACAAAATCGATTTTGGTTTTTGGTATAACTCTAAAATAAATGACCGTAGAGACATGAAATTTTGACCGAATGTTTATATAAGCATTTTCTACACATCATACCATTTTCAAAATATTCTGACTTATTTTGAGCTGTTAACGGACATTTTCAGTTTCCAATTTTTTTAGTTTTTTTCTATAAATGTCAATAAAATTTTGTTTGTTGGGTAAATAATCTTGAAAATTTAATAGTAGGCTTCTAATATATAGTTTCAAAGGCAGATGAAAAATATTAAAATCCGTAGTCACAATTTTTCTTCATAGGTCATCAAAGTTCAAATTTTGACAAAATACGTAAAAATGACGAAAATGTGCAATTTATTTTGAGTTAGAAATTCATAAAAATGTTTCTTTTTAAATCTAAGATTTGAAAATGTAATACAAGATTCCTCATAAGTTTGCCTAATTTTATCAATAAAAAAAAGTTTATAAGCAAGTCATAATACATTTTTATGAGCATTTTAAGTTTAAATTTGTACAAGATTAGATATTCACTCGATTTCTCATGTAGCGATTTTCTTATTTTGTTGCAATTCAAAAACAAATAACTGTAGATGTATGAAAATTTCACTGAATGTTTATATAAGCTATTTCTATACACCATCTAATTTTGAATATATTTTGACAGTTTTTCAGCTTTTTACGGACGATATCAGTTTTCAAAGTTTTTAGTTTTTTTTTCCATTAATATCAATAAAATTGTATTTGTTGGGCCAAAAATAATGAAAATTTAATACAAGGCTCCTGATATATTATTACAATAGCAATTGAAAAATATTAAAAATACATAGGCACACATTTTTTATAATCATTTAAAGTTCGAATTTTGACAACATTTATCAAAATCTCGAAAATTATCAATCATTGTAATTAAACAATTATAAAATGTTCAGTTTTCTTAACTAAGGATTGAAAATTTAAAATAAAGATTCTAATAAATAGTACATACTGTATTCAAAAAATCTAAAAAATATTTAAACACAGTTATTTTTTATAGACATTTTAAGTTCAAATTTGGACGGAATTACATATTAAAATCAACTTTAACGAGTAAAAGTATATATTATAATATTTTTCTAGCATCACTGATAATTTTAGGTTAATAATTAAATAATATGAATAATATTAATTCAACTTAGCAGCTACCGTAAAATAACAATATCAATATAATTTAAAATATGCTAGACTGACATACCGTCTCCGCTCAGAATCGTTTTTCGTATACAATGATATTATATCATTGAATTCAAATTTAATACCATCCATTATAGTACAGTGATCTACTTGTAGCCTACTGTACAGCGGAGCGACATCCACTTGACCCCTTTTTTTAAATTTATGTTGATAAAATTATTTGTATTTGGTCAAAAAACTTAAAAATGTAATACAAGGTTTCTCGTAAGTTGTTGTCAGTGGAAATTAAATAAAAGTTTAGCGTAAATCAATTATGATTTTTATGATTATTTTAATTTCAAATTTTTACAAAATACGTAATAATCACAAACATTTTCAAATTATTTTGAGCAAAAATATTGTTTTCTTTTCTATAAATATCAATAAAATTGTATTCGTTGAGTCAAAAAGCTTGAAAAAATAATACAAGGCTCCTGATATATTATTACAATGGTAATTGAAAAATATTAAAAATACATAGGCACAATTTTATAAGCATTTAAAGCTCAATTTTTAACAACGTTTATCAAATTTAAAATTTAAAAATAATTTTGTAGTTAAAAATTGATAAAATGTTCAACTTTTATAACTGATAGGATTGAAATGTAAAACAAGTTTTCACTTTCCACGCAAGTATGTTATTCTGTAATTAAAAAATCTCAATAAACACATGATAAAATTTGGACGAAATTACATATTAAATAACAAAAAATAACGATTTTAGTTATTTTGTTGTAATTTTATAATATTAATTCAACTTACCGGCTACCGCGTATTAATTATAAGAAATAACAATATAAGTTCAATATAAAATATCCCCACTGACAAACCGTCTCGCTCAGAATCGTTTTCCGTATACAATGATATTATAACATTGAATTCAAATGTAATACCATCCTTTAAACAGTGACTCATTGCACTTGTAACCTACAGCAGAGTGACTTAAACTTAAAAGGTTTTTTTTAAATTAAAAATTTGATAAATTTTTATAAAATAAATTGTGCCTACGTATTTTTAATATTTTTCAACTACTATTGTAATAATATATTAGGAGTCTTGTATTCATTTTTCGCGAATTTTGACCCAAAAAATAAAATTGTATTGACATTTATAGAAAAAAATTAAAAATGTCCGTAAACAGCTTAAAATTAGTCAAAATATGTTGAACATTCTATCAAGTACAGGAATTGATAAAACGAATATATGGTGTAAATTTCAAGTATCTACAGTTATTCATTTCTGAATTAAAACAAAATCAGAAAATCGCTACATGAGAAATCGAGTAAAAATCTAATATTGTAAGAATTTGAATTTCGAATTCTCATAAATATTTAATTTTACTTCTGGTAGACATTTCTTTTGTTGATAGAGATAGACAAACTTATTAGGAATTTTTTATTACATTTGATAATCTTCTATAAAAAAAAAAATTTTTTATGAATTTCTAACTCAAAATATTTTGCAGATTTTCGTGATGTTTACGTATTTTGTCAAATCTTAACTATAAATGCTTATAAAATAATATTGTGAAATTTTTTTTTTTAATACTTTTCAACTGCTATTGTTACAGTATATATTAGGAGCCTTGTATTACATTTAAACTAGATTCACATTTCTATCAGAAAAGTTGGTGTTGAAGAAAATATAAGTATTTTTACTGTCCCTTTTAAACGCTCTGCTGTAGAGTATACCTACCTCATCATTGAGTATAACCATATTGATCAGTGATCACTATTAATAATAGTAGGTATAATGGATGTGTTAAATATTTTAATATTTTAATCATTGCTTATGAAAAACGATTTTGAACGGAGCAGATTGTCAAAAAAAATTGTATCATTATTTTTTATTTTTTAATAGGATTTGAATATTTTCCTCATGATAAAAATATCATATATTATACAACATAGCTATTAAACTCTAATTCATATTTGTTATGAGAAATAAGAATAAGAACTTGAACTCTGTCCAGCGAGAAAACACCACGGCCCGATAAAAATCAGTTCTTCCCCACGCGATACACTACCATAATGGAACCGGCCTCAATTGTAGGTTAGCGTGAGCGTGAGGGTGGCGCGAATGGCGTTTTCTCTCGCTAGACAGAGTATATAATGTATAATATAAACGTATTTATAGTAGACTTTAAGTTTATATCTATTATTATTTCCATTTGTAAATTAACAATTAATGTTGTAAAAAATATAATTTACTGTAATATCCAACTATTGTGTAAGTACATTTTGATTTTAGTGTTCTATCACAGAATCACGTCGTCTAATATATGTTACGACTTTTTCTTTTAAATTAATTTTAGAACCATTTGTATCATAATATATAATATTAATGGATTTTATAATACTATTTAGGTGTATAAATTATAAATCATTAAATTTGTTTATACATGTATATATATATAAAAAGTTATAGGTATATTTGGTTTATATAATTCATAAATATAATGTTTGATTGCGGTAAAATTATGATCTGCGATCAAATAAATAACATATTATTTTACTTATAATAATATAATTTAATCACTTATTCATAAATGCAATTTAAATAAAGCGCTTAATATTAATACAAAAACAATGTGAACTAGCATATCTCAAATTGTGTAACAGTTCAAGAAAAACTTAATTGTATGATTAATAAAAAAAAACAAAAGTTTCAAATGAAAACATACATACAATCTAAACGTCTTTTATCATAAACATATATGTATCTAAAAAGGAACATTGTATTAGCGTCAATATTTAGAACTGTATTCGTATGAACTTGGCTTAGAACTGTAAAGAGAAGATGACGGCGATTCATATTCGCTCTGAGAATAGGAAGAAGCAATTGGTTTGAATGAACCTGATGAATAGGTTGGTGATGACTTATAAGAAGATGAAGATCCTTCATAAGATGAAGATTTGTATGGAGATGAAGAACCATATGATGATTTGTACGAGAATGGTGAACCATATGAAGAAGAGCTACCACTGTAAGAGGGAGAGCTTCCACCGTAAGAGGGAGAGCTACCACCGTACGAGGGAGAGCTACCGCCGTATGAGGGAGAGCTACCGCCGTATGAGGGAGAGCTTCCACCGTATGAGGGAGAACTTCCACCGTAGGAGTGAGAGCTTCCACCGTACGAGGGAGAGCTTCCACCGTACGAGGGAGAGCTACCACCGTACGAGGGAGAGCTTCCACCGTACGAGTGAGAGCTTCCGCCGTACGAGGGAGAGCTACCACCGTACGACGGAGAGCTACTACCGTACGATGAAGAGCTACCTACATACGAGGGAGAGCTTCCACCATATGATGAAGAGCTACCACCATATGATGAAGAGCCAATGTACTTTTGCGGAGAAGAGGGGTAGGATGAAGATTGTCCGTAAGATGGAGCGAACGCATCGAATGGCGATGATGGTTTGTAATGGGCAGATGGGGATGGTTTGTACGATGATCCGTATAACGAACTCTGTGGCAGGTACTTGAATTTGTTGTACGAGTTGTCAGACGGGTACACAGAAGATGGGTAACTACTGGGTTTGGACGGTGACCCGTATGACGACGACTGCTGTCCTGCGTAGTATTCGCTAGACGTGGACGGGTAGGAGGACGGCGAGTACGATGGATACTTGTTGGTCTTGAAAGACGAAGAAACATAATTGCTAAGTCCTGCGGACGTTTGGTACGATGGTGCCAAGTTGATTTGCGAATCGGCTTCCTGTTTGCCGAAAGTCACGGGTCCTGGTTTATATGGTGTCGAGGATGATGCACTATATGAAGCGACTGGCGGTGAGCTGTAAGCAGCGGTGGCAGCTGACTGACCGGAACCGTAAGATGTGGCCGATTGACCGGAACCATAAGTGGCTGACTGACCGGCACCGTAAACGGCCGACTGACCAGCACCATAAGCAGCCGATTGACCGGCACTGTAAGTGGGTGACTGGAAGCCATAAGTCGTGGCCGGATAGGCGCTAACAGCCACCGAAGTCAGTGGGGCGGCGTAAGCTGGAGCTGACGAGTATCCGTATGCTTGTTGCTGAGGATAGAACAGCTGGTTGGTGGGAACCACTAAGGCACCGATGGAAGCAGCCGCCGGAACCGCGGCGTATTGACCGGTGGCGATCGGAGCCGCTGCTGCATATTGGTAAGCCACAGCGCCGTCTTGTCCGGCCGCCGCACCGTAATCCACGGACGGAGCATAACCGCCTACGTAAGAACCGTAACCATTGGCTGTACTCCGTTTATCGATTGGTGTCTCTGTTGGTTTTTCTGCTACGTTTACTGTAACTGCTGCGCAGCAAAATATTAGAGCCGCCAAAAACTGTAAAACGAAAAACCAATCGTTTAGTGTTTACTCACATTAATGTAAATTTATTACATACACAGTGCCCCCGTTATAAAATTAGATAAGACGCGTAATAGTATAAGGATAATATTAATTCGTTCTTTCGTTTGTGGGTGGATACGTTTAACGATAATAATAACTCCTCTAAAAACCACCATTTAAAAATTTAAAAAGCATTTATTAGAAAAATAAATTATGATACGTATTAATAATAGTTTTAAAAACAAATAGAGACAAAAAAAGGCAATTTTTTTAAATCAGAGTCTATGAGATATTATTATTTTAGACTTATTATAGACTCTTCTCTGATTCCAAAAAGTACCAACTAGATCCAATTTCCAACAAGAAACCTCGATGTAAGGTGTTAATCAGAGATTTTTTTCAACAGTAATAAAATGTATTCATTCACAAAAATATATAAAATAACATACATCATTGTAAACTCAATACATTCATCGCTTCACTCAAAATCTAAAATAAATGTCTTAATAAATAATAATATATATATTGCTATTATACATACAAAATTATTGAATCTTTTATTTTTAAAGAATATAATTTGTTTGGCAACTAAAAAAGAAATATTGATAAAAAAAAAAAGAAAATTTATGAAAACTATATAAATTTAAATTTAAATTTAAATGGGAGTGATGAGTAGAAAAAAAGGCGTGAAAAACCACTCTGGTAATATATTACTCGTAATAACTAAACAAGAGGTACCTATATTAATAACAATAATTAAATATATTTAGATTTTAGATAATTTTACATATTTTATAATTTTCAAATGACTAAGCAAATGTATTGTTCAAACTTCAGACCATATAATTACGTAAGCAACTGATTAAAATATATTTATTATATTTATTTAATTTTAAAATTAATAAAAATAGACTGACAACTAATGCAAAATCTTTTACAATTGTTCATAATATTATGTAAAAAAAAATAAATGTATAATGTTTACTTATACGGGCGTTAAGTTTGATGGAATACAAATTGAGTTAAATGTATAATTAAATGTTGACAGATTTATAAATAATAACCAAATTGTTATAAGCGAATATATATAATATAAGTATATAATACGAATAATTGTCATTAAATCGTATTTAACTTGATAATAAAATTGCCTTCGTCATAGTTGCTCTCGTAATAATGGTATAAAATATTACGTAAACCCATTTTATTGCATTATTTGAATTCAATAGTGTCATGTTGTCCAAATCAGTTTACTATATTTCAAATTCCATTCATTCAAAGATGTGTAACAACACTAAAACTAGAACTTTCTTTACTTTGAAATTCATCAGGTTTTAGCAATAGAATTGCATTGCATAATCGTTTAGGCAAAAACAAAAAAAAACAAAATAGAAACCATTCAGTTTTTTTCTTTAGCCAACTAATAACTATTCCGGTTTATTAAGCGAAATGCAAATGTTATTCCAGTCGCGTAAACATAATATGAAGCTTTAAACCTTTCACTGATCGATTTTGACAAACAAAATCTCCATGTAAGATAAACATATATATTATTATATATAGGTTGTTGTTCGTTAACGTGTAAGCACCGCCGAATCGTTTTGTTTTTCTAATAATAGAAAGTACCTCATAATAGTAAGATATACCACCGTCCACAACACTTTTGTTTTACAAATTTGCATCACATAATTAATGGTCTGTTAAACTCCTACGGTGAACGGTAATAGATACAAATCAAAAATATCGTAACTGCAATATTATTTTTATAATAAAACGAATTTGCTCTTTATAACTATCTATTTAGATTTACAGTTGCTTATAAATTCATAAACGAAAACAGTTAAATTATTTGATATTAATATTTTATTTTAATAAAATTTTTGGATTAGAATTTAAGCTTTTGGTTTGTTTCATGCAATATATAAATGCATTTACTACTATATAAACCAAACATACCAAGTTAGTAGGTATATGTATAACTAACATTATACAATTTATGTTTCTAATCAAACTTTCTTTTTGTGATGTGTGTTTTTTAGTTTTTACACAAACGTTAATTATATATTATACTAAAATAATACCTACCCACCTACCTACCTAACGGTGTATGTACTTAACTCAGCTAATGATATATATTTATTCAATATCTATAATCAATCATCTCCCCTTGAATTTGCGTTATCGTGATTTTAATATTATATGTTTTCATCTAAAAACTCATTAGCATACTTAATGTATTGCTATAAAGTATAAGCAATTGTTACGTTTAGTAATACTTTCGTACTTTCTTCTTTCAAATTCAGATTGTCCAGATATAATATAAGCATTTCATTTTTTATTTTTCATGTATTATTAATATTTTATTTTGCAATGGCCATAACAACTTTAAATATCATTTACATTTTCTAATTACTTTAATCTCATTATTTACTATTTACTTATATTCTCGAATAATGTTGTATTTATTTTAGATTATATCGGTTTAATATAAGAAAGTAGGTATGTGTATTTTCAGCATATATTTCCTTGTCTTAACTTAAAGTCTGTAATATATAATGGTCAGCCAACGTATTTATTCATGTTCAGAAAAATTTAACTTCATTAATTGTTTTTTTCTATAAAGAATCAAATTAATTTAAGTTGTCTCCGTTTTACTAACTTACAACATAACAAATTTGTGGTCAGCAGATTAGAACCAAATTTGTATTGTTATAGCTTTAATATTATAATGAATTAAGTTATCTAGGATAAGTCTTATCTGTAATAATTTATTCTCCGTAGGAATTTTATGATATTATAGTTTTTATTGATGAACTGATAAGTATGGAAAATCGTAAAATATTACAATTTTAAAATGACCATAACTCACTTTAAAATTGAAATATTGTAACAAACCAACGTATGTAAGACCAAAACAACACATTCGGGTGTGTCTTAAATATTACTTTTCACTATACCAAAGCATAATCTACATTACAAGTAGGTATTCGGATATTAGTCTTATAATTATGTGCTCATGGAAAGCATACATTTAGGTTTATGCTAAATTAGTAGAAATTGTTTTTACTACATGTAATACAATACCAAAATTAATCAATAAAAATGTCACTGTGTCCCATATTTTAGTGAAAGTTACAAAGCAAATTACTCAAAATAAACCAAATAGGTTTAAATTTAACTGATTGGAGGATACCTTAAGTTGTAAGAACTTCTACTATTATTAATTATTTTAATTAAAATTCTATACAATAATAACTGTATTAAACGTTTTGCATGTTGTCTTTCATAGTTAAATATACTCAAATAAAAAAAAAAAAAAGTTTAAATCAATCTACGGGAATCCTTAATAGGTGATTTCTCTCATCGAAGTTTTGTCACTTATTTATTTATGTGTTTTTATTTTAATGTATAATGAATCGTACATTGAATTCCATATTTCCATGTATTGATTATTTTCGTCAAAGCTTACGAAGTTAAACTATGTAAATCGAAAATTGTGCGTATGATACGCTGCGTACCATATTATTATATTATACTCGTAAGAAAACAAAATATTCTCCTGAAACTAAGTAGGCTGGAATAAATGGAATGCAATAAATTGATCAGATAAATAACATAAATATATATTATAAATAAATATACAGTAGAGTCTCGATAATTCGAATTTTTTTCTTGACCCTTGAAGTACTTTTAAGTTGTGTTTGAGATAATATATAACTTAAAAAATACATAAGTTAAATTAATTTTTATTCCCCTCGAGACTCGACTGACCGCATTACGATACATGCCTATAAAAATCTAAATTCTGTGAAAACCTTAACTAAATATAATATTTACTTTTATTATGACTTAATCACGTGGTATGTTATTATACTTATAGTTTAAATTGTTTATACCCTTTTAAGTTATTAATTTATCTTAAATATCTTCCAACATGGCAACAGATGAATGTTACTGATAACTATCTATATACAAGTTTATAGGTAAATTAAAGCACATTGTTCAAATATATTATCACAATAACTTTATTCCCTACTAATCTCAACTCCCACTATTTATATTATAATGTATATAATTCCAATTTTGAAATCAACATTTACAAGTATGGTATAATATGTAAAGTATTTACAAACGTACGGTAAACGCATAAACTCGTATTAAAAATTGTGGTTTTGTTCAGGTTTTGATTAAGACGCGTGAACCGTCAATACCTTTAAGTCTAATTCTATGCTACATCGTATACCGACGTCTTACCTACAGCCTAAATAGGTACACATAGGTATATATATAATATATATAAGATTCATCGTAGCAAGGTGCCCTTTATATATAATTTGTCGTATTTCGAATGACTTACCGGCGTTATCTTCAACAACATGACGTCAGCGAGCGGTGAAAATCGTAATCCAATGAGATGATAAAAACGATAAGACGTACAAGAATAATATTTTAGTGTGATGTTCTCCGTGCAACGATGATAATATTATAACAAACTGTCTTCTTCTTGCTGTCGGACGGTCGGCAATACGAATCGCACACCGTTCTGCTCGGGTCCGCGTTATATATATAGCGGTAACCACCTGTAGGAAGGTACCAAACGCCCCGCCCGCCAAATCTGAGTCGTCCGATCGGTCTTTCCCCGTTGTCCGCACCGCGCCCGTTGCACGTCATAAAGACAGTTTCGTGTTATACATTTTAATAATAATAATAATAATATCGTTCTACGCGTGCAATAGGTTGCGGGTATGTATAAGGTACCTATTACGATACATATACGTTATACTTTTACTCTCAGCCGTCACTGCGGATATATAGGCACGTTGTCAGTTACCCTTGGCACCCGGCTGAATCTGCTGCCGATGAACTTGTCCTCCGCGGCGGCGCGTCAACGATACTATACGATAATAATATATAATATTATACTATTATTATTATGCTTGTGGTCGTCACGTAATGCACGGCACGCGATGATCGCCGCCCGCCCACGCGTGCGCCCGTTCCGGTTCGGTTGACGTTCGGCCGGTTCAGTGCGAAGTAGTACATTATATTTAGCTATTTTTTTTACAATTTTTTTTTTTTAATTCTATTCTTTTCATCCGCAGGCTTATTGTACCTATACGTGGCCAAATAAATTTCACGACGTCGAAAAATATTGTTATTAGTTATTACTTCGTAAGTTATTGTTCTTTAAGACGAGTTTTCGTAGTAGGACCCAGTATTCTACGTATATGAAATTAAATTAAACAAAAATAAAAATAAATAGGAGGCACATTGTAGTATAATAATATAACATATATATATATATATTACCACCCGGGGTTATGATATATAATGATAATGAATAATAGTCTATAGGCCTTGCGAGCCGATAAACCAAACACGCCTTCTTCAATATTATATTTACTATATGGGTAAAAGTGCAGTATAACAACCGACTACTTTCGAAGTTCGGAGTATGCGGTCCACACATAACTCGTGATCAAAATCTGATTGCCGCTCACATTACGTCATCTGTGAATGATAATCCCCTACGTCCAGTAACCGCCATTCTGAGGTAAACTTACATCCGGTCGAATCCCCTGCAGCCGGGCTATAACAACACAATCTGTGACGACATTCGATAATTTTCACATCGAGTCGGCATGCGCACGCTCGTCCACCGCACAATCACGCGAACTAAGTAGTAGCGGTGCCTAACTATAATATGTACACTTATTGTTAGTTTTTCGTTGGACATTAATACTTCAAAGTCCAATTATTTTGAGGTCTCGTTTTAGATTCTGAGCGGAGCGATGAATGTATTGGTTTTACAATGATGTGTGTGTTTTTTTTTATTTTTTTATTTGTGTCTGTCATCACGTTTTGGGACAGTAAAAGTGCTTAGATTTTCTTCAATAGTACCTTTTCTGATAGGAAAGTGAATCTAGTTGGTACTTTGGGGGGTCAAAAGTAAACATTTTCCAGTAGTTTTCAAAAGTACCGTGAAAAACAAATGGAAAATTAAGGAAAAAACGGGAATTTTTACGCAACATTGATTTTCGATAAAATCGATTTTGGTTTTTGGTGTAAGTCTAAAAAAAATGACGGTAAATACATGAAATTTTTACTGAATGTTTATATAAGCAGTTTCTATATACCATACCGTTTTCAAAATATTTTGACTTATTTTGAGCTGTTTACAGACATTTTAAATTTCCAATCTTTTTGGTTTTTTTTTTTTAAAAATCAATAACATTTTATTTATTCGTTAAAAATTCTTGAAAATTTAATAGAATGCTCCTAATATATTGTTTCAAAGGCACATGAAAAATATTAAAAATCTGTAGTCACAATTTTTTTTTCTAAGCATTTAAAGTTGAAATTTTGACAAAATACGTAAAAATGACGAAAATTTGCAAATTATTTAGAGTTAGAAATTCATAAAAATTTTTCTTTTTAAATCTAAGGTTTTAAATTTTAACACAAGATTTAACGTAAGTTTTTCTACTTTTATCAAAAATAAAATATCTAAAAGCAATTAAAAATAATTTTTTATGAGTGTTTTAAGTTCATAATTTTACAACATAGGATATTCACTCGATTTCTCATGTAGCGTTTTTCTTATTTGGTTGTAATTCAAAAACGAATAATTGTAGATGCATGAAAATTTCACTAAATGTTTATATTCTCATTTTCTATACACCATTCAATTTTGAAAATATGTTGATTTGTTTTGAGCTGTTTACAGACATTTTTAGTTTTCAATTTTTTTAGTTTTTTTTTTTATAATTGTCAATAAAATTTTATTTGGTGGGCCAAAAAGTCTGAAAATTTAATACAAGGTTCCTGATATATTGATAGAATAGTAGTTGAAAAATATTGAAAATACATAGGCACATTTTTTTTTAAACGCATTTAAAGTTCAAATTTTGACAAAATTTATCGAAATCTCGAAAATTATAAATAATTGTAATTAAAAAATTATAAAATGTTCAGTTTTTATAACTAAGTGTTGAAAATTTAAAACAAAAATTCTCATAAATAAATCATACTGTAACCAAAAAATCTAAAAAATATATCAACACATTTATTTTTTACAGACATTTTAATTTCAAATTTAGACAAAATTTCATATTTAAACCAAGAATAATGATTTTAGTTATTTTGATATAATTTAAAAATATTATTTGTTGGTATATGAAACTTTTAGAATATATTGTTATATTTTATATACACGCAATGGCATTTTAAAATATAATTTTTTTGAGAAAAATGAATTTAACCAACTATAGTAAATACTAATGCCTATAATACTAAAATTAATTAGTTTATTCACAATAATATCATCAAATACATTTAGACTTAGTAAGATATTATAGACTGACTGACCGTCTTCGCTCAGAATCGTTTTTCTTATTCAATGATATTATATCATTGGATTAAAAATCTAACACAATCCATTACAGTGACTCACTTGTAACCTACTGTACAGCAGAGCGACATACACTTACCCGCCCTTTTTTGTTTTTTCCTTTTAATTGAATCTTAATAGATAATATTGTTTTATTTTGAGAGATAATTTTGAATAGGTAGTATAAACATTATAACTTAGCTTACGGAAAAAGTGTAAGCTATTTATACCATGAGAAAAATAAAAATTATGAATACTAGCATAGTTGCACAGTTAGTTATACCTAAGGCCTAAAGAATAAAGACTGTATAAATAATTATAAAAACAAAATTCTGATTTCTAAATTTAACATAATAAATGCGTAGAACTTTACTATTTTTATTTTATATCGTAGTGATCATACAGTGTCTTTTAATAGTTGATTCATTTTTAATAATAGTTTAGTCATCACTGTCATTGATAACTGATAACCCTTGATTTGTTTGTAAATGGGATATTAATTAAATAATGATCGATGAATTTGAAGTCAGAGATTTATAATATAGTAACAATTATCCTAATAGTATAATATAATTAATGACTAAACATATACCTAATGTACCTGCTATCTAGTATCTAAGTATGCATAAATATTAATAAGAAAGAAAAATATTTGGTTTCACTGCAGTGATATAATATATGTATATATATAGCTACAGGGAAGAACCAATTAAAGGGAAATGCATGTTTTAGGATATACAATTAATAAAAATATCAATTTTTCGTGTATATAAATTAACATCATAATATTGCTCGTATAAATGCTACAATAAAATTGCTAGTATTTTAATTGTTGTAACATTTAAAACAGCTTATTTTATGTTATTTGAATACGTGCATATTGGTTCATATCACTTATGGTTATGTTAAATTATTTAATGACTTAAAAATAAAGAAACAAAATTGTTCGCAATAAAAAATATATTTTTGAAAATACTCTTGTTTAATAGTAACAAACATCAAAAATAATATCTCAGTTGTTAATAGTGGCATAATTTGGAGGCGGAGGAGCTTTCAGGTGTACGAAGCAGCACCCCTTACATTTAAAATAATTTCAAATGACGTGCCAAACTCCGCACCTGTGTATAATGTATGACGAAATAATGACCAATTTTTATTGTACATATTTTATAAATATTTGATTATATTTTGATTAGGTAGGTAGTTTATTAGTTGAAATGTATTATCTTTAATGCCCTATTACAGTTTAATTATTTTACTAACAATCAATATCAAATTGATGTTATGTGAATTGTGATATAACCAATATTGAAAATTAGTTTAAGTTACTATCGAGATTATTTTTTTCCTTATAATTTTGGTGACTTTCCGTACGGGACCGCTAGGCGCTAATATAATATAAAGTGAATAACTTTTATTGAAACCTTATAACTTATTTCATTAGAAAAATCCATAAAAAGTAACAACTCCATCAAAATAAACTGAAACGAGTGAAATCTTATTTACGTATAAATTTTGTGGATAAAAATATTTTATCTTATGGTGGTGACTGCAACAGAAAAAGAAGAATCAACATAAATTTAGAAGAACTTATAGATGAATTTGCTTAAGTAAAAAAACACCAATTTCAGTGAATTTATAATAATAATTTTATTTTTTATTTTCAGTGTTTTTTTGAATGTAAGTAGGTATTTTTAACTATATGCAAATTTATAATGCTATAAAAATTTACAAATATTATAATGATTTGGTATCTTTACTTTTTTTTTTTTTTTTTTTTTTGTGTCTGTCATCACGTTTTGGGACAGTAAAAGTGCTTAGATTTTCTTCAATAGTACCTTTTCTGATAGGAAAGTGAATCTAGTTGGTACTTTGGGGGGTCAAAAGTAAACATTTTCCAGTAGTTTTCAAAAGTACCGTGAAAAACAAATGGAAAATTAAGGAAAAAACGGGAATTTTTACGCAACATTGATTTTCGATAAAATCGATTTTGGTTTTTGGTGTAAGTCTAAAAAAAATGACGGTAAATACATGAAATTTTTACTGAATGTTTATATAAGCAGTTTCTATATACCATACCGTTTTCAAAATATTTTGACTTATTTTGAGCTGTTTACAGACATTTTAAATTTCCAATCTTTTTGGTTTTTTTTTTTTTAAAATCAATAACATTTTATTTATTCGTTAAAAATTCTTGAAAATGTAATAGAATGCTCCTAATATATTGTTTCAAAGGCACATGAAAAATATTAAAAATCTGTAGTCACAATTTTTTTTTCTAAGCATTTAAAGTTGAAATTTTGACAAAATACGTAAAAATGACGAAAATTTGCAAATTATTTAGAGTTAGAAATTCATAAAAATTTTTCTTTTTAAATCTAAGGTTTTAAATTTTAACACAAGATTTAACGTAAGTTTTTCTACTTTTATCAAAAATAAAATATCTAAAAGCAATTAAAAATAAATTTTTATGAGTGTTTTAAGTTCATAATTTTACAACATAGGATATTCACTCGATTTCTCATGTAGCGTTTTTCTTATTTGGTTGTAATTCAAAAACGAATAATTGTAGATGCATGAAAATTTCACTAAATGTTTATATTCTCATTTTCTATACACCATTCAATTTTGAAAATATTTTGATTTGTTTTGAGCTGTTTACAGACATTTTTAGTTTTCAATTTTTTTAGTTTTTTTTTTTATAATTGTCAATAAAATTTTATTTGGTGGGCCAAAAAGTCTGAAAATTTAATACAAGGTTCCTGATATATTGATAGAATAGTAGTTGAAAAATATTGAAAATACATAGGCACAATTTTTTTTTAAACGCATTTAAAGTTCAAATTTTGACAAAATTTATCGAAATCTCGAAAATTATAAATAATTGTAATTAAAAAATTATAAAATGTTCAGTTTTTATAACTAAGTGTTGAAAATTTAAAACAAAAATTCTCATAAATAAATCATACTGTAACCAAAAAATCTAAAAAATATATCAACACATTTATTTTTTACAGACATTTTAATTTCAAATTTAGACAAAATTTCATATTTAAACCAAGAATAATGATTTTAGTTATTTTGATATAATTTAAAAATATTATTTGTTGGTATATGAAACTTTTAGAATATATTGTTATATTTTATATACACGCAATGGCATTTTAAAATATAATTTTTTTGAGAAAAATGAATTTAACCAACTATAGTAAATACTAATGCCTATAATACTAAAATTAATTAGTTTATTCACAATAATATCATCAAATACATTTAGACTTAGTAAGATATTATAGACTGACTGACCGTCTTCCCTCAGAATCGTTTTTCTTATTCAATGATATTATATCATTGGATTAAATTATTAAAATCTAACACAATCCATTACAGTGACTCACTTGTAACCTACTGTACAGCAGAGCGACATACACTTACCCGCCCTTTTTTTTTGTTTTTTCCTTTTAATTGAATCTTAATAGATAATATTGTTTTATTTTGAGAGATAATTTTGAATAGGTAGTATAAACATTATAACTTAGCTTACGGAAAAAGTGTAAGCTATTTATACCATGAGAAAAATAAAAATTATGAATACTAGCATAGTTGCACAGTTAGTTATACCTAAGGCCTAAAGAATAAAGACTGTATAAATAATTATAAAAACAAAATTCTGATTTCTAAATTTAACATAATAAATGCGTAGAACTTTACTATTTTTATTTTATATCGTAGTGATCATACAGTGTCTTTTAATAGTTGATTCATTTTTAATAATAGTTTAGTCATCACTGTCATTGATAACTGATAACCCTTGATTTGTTTGTAAATGGGATATTAATTAAATAATGATCGATGAATTTGAAGTCAGAGATTTATAATATAGTAACAATTATCCTAATAGTATAATATAATTAATGACTAAACATATACCTAATGTACCTGCTATCTAGTATCTAAGTATGCATAAATATTAATAAGAAAGAAAAATATTTGGTTTCACTGCAGTGATATAATATATGTATATATATAGCTACAGGGAAGAACCAATTAAAGGGAAATGCATGTTTTAGGATATACAATTAATAAAAATATCAATTTTTCGTGTATATAAATTAACATCATAATATTGCTCGTATAAATGCTACAATAAAATTGCTAGTATTTTAATTGTTGTAACATTTAAAACAGCTTATTTTATGTTATTTGAATACGTGCATATTGGTTCATATCACTTATGGTTATGTTAAATTATTTAATGACTTAAAAATAAAGAAACAAAATTGTTCGCAATAAAAAATATATTTTTGAAAATACTCTTGTTTAATAGTAACAAACATCAAAAATAATATCTCAGTTGTTAATAGTGGCATAATTTGGAGGCGGAGGAGCTTTCAGGTGTACGAAGCAGCACCCCTTACATTTAAAATAATTTCAAATGACGTGCCAAACTCCGCACCTGTGTATAATGTATGACGAAATAATGACCAATTTTTATTGTACATATTTTATAAATATTTGATTATATTTTGATTAGGTAGGTAGTTTATTAGTTGAAATGTATTATCTTTAATGCCCTATTACAGTTTAATTATTTTACTAACAATCAATATCAAATTGATGTTATGTGAATTGTGATATAACCAATATTGAAAATTAGTTTAAGTTACTATCGAGATTATTTTTTTCCTTATAATTTTGGTGACTTTCCGTACGGGACCGCTAGGCGCTAATATAATATAAAGTGAATAACTTTTATTGAAACCTTATAACTTATTTCATTAGAAAAATCCATAAAAAGTAACAACTCCATCAAAATAAACTGAAACGAGTGAAATCTTATTTACGTATAAATTTTGTGGATAAAAATATTTTATCTTATGGTGGTGACTGCAACAGAAAAAGAAGAATCAACATAAATTTAGAAGAACTTATAGATGAATTTGCTTAAGTAAAAAAACACCAATTTCAGTGAATTTATAATAATAATTTTATTTTTTATTTTCAGTGTTTTTTTGAATGTAAGTAGGTATTTTTAACTATATGCAAATTTATAATGCTATAAAAATTTACAAATATTATAATGATTTGGTATGTGCTTATTTATATATTTTGGAAGGATTTGCCTTTAAGCTTTTTTTGTAATATATATTGGCTGCCAGGGATAAGTACCTAATCAATTTTATTAAACATTTATAATATGACTTTTGCTTTTAAATTATTTTTACACTCAATGGCAGTTGTCAGTTAGTGCGTTTAATGGGATTAAAAAAAACATTAAAACAACAAAAAAATTTTGCAGAAAAAAGCTCGCATCCCAGAAACAAAATGAAATTATCGTTTCTATCATTTTAAAACGAACAAATATGTATTTATTATGTTTAAATATATTGTATGAAATAATAATATACGAATACAAAGTTTAATCATATAATATGATTCAATATGTGATTAAAAGTTATGAACAATTTTACTACCTACTTCATATACGTATAAATAATGTAACTACTACTTATTTTTTAGGGTATGGTGTAACCTTAGTAATAAGTAATAACTAATAAGTGTAATAAAATTGAAATTAATAATTTAAAATGTTTTAGAATGATTTTGAGTAAGTTTTAAAAATAGTTTTATTTTATTTTTAAGTTACCTATTAATATAAAAAACTAGTATTTCCAAGTGAACTTTACATGAATAATCAAACGATAATCCTAAACATGAAAATAATTATTTAACATTTTGTCGAGAAATTAATTATTTAAAATCACAAAGATCCATGCACTTATTACGTTCTAAAGTAAATAATTTGTCACTGAACATGTTTTTCTTTTACTATTTTTGTATTATAACTTATAAGGTTATCTATTATATGTGACTGGTGAGTAAAATGAAATACTTGGTGGCCAGTGTTTTATATATCCTAGTTGCATACGCCATACAGAAACGTAAGTAATTTGTTGATGGAATTTCACTGACTGTTGGCACATGAAGGTTACACGTAAGATGTCATTAGTCATGGCCCATGGTACTCTAGTCATCAAGCATAGAATGACGTTACAGAAAGCTTAAATTATTTTAGTATTTAATGATTTAGTGACACCATGTTACTGTTTTGTGATTAATATAATATATTTATTATTTATAAGTAATAGATCTATACTATATTAAATTATATTTATGACTATCTAAATTACATTAATTAAATTTAAATAGTTGAAGACCCGTTTAAAAAAATAAATACTAAACATTATAAGGAATAATACAACTTAATATAAAAAAAGAATACAATATAAAATTATATTTCATAATTTAAATTATAATTTAATATTAAATCTATACAACTATACGATACAGAAAATTAGGTTAAAAGTGTACAGCATTTAAATGATTTTTATACTTATATTATACAATAAATAAAAAACCGATACTTTTAATATTTTTGACCATTAATCGTATTTACCATTCTTTCAAACTATTTGACATTTTAAAAAACATGTTTTAAAGTTAACATTTTAAATGCAAATTTTTGAAGATTTTCTAAGAACCTTGCTGATTAGAGTTAATGGATAAAAACAATATATTATCTTATGAAACAGACTTCTAAATTATTTCTCGCTAATTAATAATTATGCTTTAAGTAGTGCGTATTACTCTGTACCTATTTATATAAGTACTATATTAGTGTAAAATACATAAAGTTACTTCATCATTGATATTTATTTTTAAATGTACTATTACATTAATTGCTTACCTATCTATATTCATTACATTATATTAGTTTTTAATGAGTAATGACTATATTTTGTAGATAATGTGCATTAGTTTTAAAACTTTCACTTTGAAATGCGCATGCATGTCGTGGTCATCGTGTTTTTAGGGGTGACTAATTATTATTAATTACCAATCATTAAATTTAATGTTTAATTTATATAATATATTCCTCTGTATCAACATTTTTCAGAATAACGATGTTGTAAGTAAAGTTGGAACTGTATATTTTTTATGTGGTATTATTTAATTAAAAAAACATTTTAAACAGTCGTGGAATATTTAGTTTTATGATTAAGTTATAAATTCAGTTAATATATTATATCTAAAACAAAATTCTATATTTTTGATTTCTGAATGTAGCTGTACTTATTTTCATATTTTATTAATTATTGGCACTACTCAACTTATGATTATAATCTATATATATCATCAAGGAAACGCACACAAACACCCCCGTTGGTTTTTATAAGTGAAAGTGATATTCATACTCAGATATTCCATATATTCTTCGTATTAATTTCACGTGCATTGACAATAATTATAACATAAGTGGGTGTTATATTTTTTACTACTTTCGCGATGAGACGTATTTCCATGGTGGCCAATTTCATTTCACTTTTTGAACCTGTTTTTTTTTTAAACGCTTTGGATCGGCTAATATAATATAGCTGCACTAGACGTCCTTCTGCAGTCTTCAGCTCCGGGCCAAATTCAACCGGACGACACGTAAACGGTAAACATAAAGGAAGTAAACACAGCCCGTGAAAGTCTTTGTGTCAATGATTGATTTGCATACTGAGATTTTGTAAAATGGTTCATATATTGTGATGCAAAATTATCATTTTTATTCTTTAATTCAAACGATCATTGTTAAAACGTATCGACCAATGATAATATGATTATTATATGTTTGTTTTTAGTAGCATCCATTACGTAATTTTTCTGGTTTCTATCCTTGAGTACAAGATCACGTCTATGGCGTCTATGACATTTAATGTTTAAACTTTAAATATATTATAATATACCTAGTTAAGACATTTTCTGCGTTTCAACTAAAATCATGTTAATTAAAACAAATAAATCAAAATACAAAACATGCAAACGATGTTGTAATGATTTGAACTCTATTCTATTCGTATTAAAAAATATACTAATTTAATTATGAAATGAATACAAATACTAAGAATACTATAGGAAGTATATAAGTTTATCTTAAAATAAATGTGTCAAATCACATGTTCAAAAACTGATGTTTATTAGATATAAGTCATGTATATAAACTGTACCTACTATCTATAGTATGTATCTATCCATAGGCCATAATAGTTTTGAGAATGGTTATAATATAGAGAGAAAAAGGTTGCCGACTCTATAACTAGAGAAGAGATATAACAAATAATTATATTCTTGTTACATTTGTTTAACCGTACATTTTCACTTTTTTGAAAACATTTTTTAACTAAGCAAAAAGATAAACAGTAAAATTAATTATAGGTAAATGAGTGTAGCGCGTATCGAACATTTCTAATAAACCCCTTCACGTAGGTATCACAAACGTAACGTTAGCATTATACATCTACATCAATACTAATTCATGAAAGTTTCTTTCTACATTTAAAATGGTTTAATCAAACAAGTATACAGGTATAAGTAGACGGTTTTCTTTTTCTATAATTATTTTTTAACATTTATTACAAGACTTGGCAAATTATGTTTTATTTTTATTTATTTTTTGATTAATTCAATTAATCAAGTTTTTTAAAGTAGAGAGCATCTATTTTTTAAATACATTAAAATTATTCGAATATAATATAATCGTACTAAACATAGAATAAATTACAACTGACTTATAATATGTTTTAGGTACTTTATCAACTCCTAACATTTTAAGAAAAACTATAACCAGGATATGTATTTTGCTATAATAGTGTTGCTGTGTAAAATATTTATTCCATAATACAATTATAGCATAATATAGATATGTTACGAAATTGATTCATATTATCTATTACGTTTTATGTCTAATCCAATATTTGGATTTCAAATACTTGTTTATCCAGTTTTATAATTCACTAATATACCTGTGGTTC
Organism: Nasonovia ribisnigri; assembly: GCA_027563435.1. Lineage (NCBI taxonomy): Eukaryota > Metazoa > Arthropoda > Insecta > Hemiptera > Aphididae > Nasonovia > Nasonovia ribisnigri. The sequence goes on from JANEHU010000657.1 coordinate 22,695, forward strand.
TAATAGAAAATTATTATTATCTAGTAACCACGTGATTATAGGTAGTCACGAATTTACGATTTCATAATATCAAGAGCTATAATATAAAAATCCCATTAAGTTTAGAAAACGTCGAATAAATAAAATTATTATTATTTTATTCTGTGTTGATTTTTCTAAAAATTATAAATAACGTCTTCTTGAAAAAATCATATTTAAGTGTTGAGATATTTTTAATTTTCTTCAAAAAAAAAAAAATAATAATAATAATAAATAAATAATACAAGCCATGTAACAGTACATAATATTTTTTTCAAAAATATTGGAACTATAAAATAATTATATCGATTTAATTAATAGCTTATGGAATCATCAACCATAGGTAGTTACATACATTTCATATGGTAACTATACAAATTAAATGACTAAGTATATTATACATTGATAATCTCAACGTTACAACGGCCAACGAGAATAATTGGTACCTACACTTGTATGTACATAGTATACCTAATTTATGTTTTGTTCTTCTCGCTATTTATCCATACATAGGTACATATCATTTTCTTTTTTATATATATATAATATAACGGTGAACTATCAATCATGCACACCTAAAATAATTTTAAAAATAATAGCAAAACTAATTTTATTTTTTTTGACCGTTAGGTATAAATTTCTTATAATATTCTGGAATATTTGTCAGAGGTAATATTATTTCACTATAATTTTTGGGATGAACCTGCATTAGTCATTTATTGCTCATTACTTTAGTGATCATTTTAATTCTGTGTAAATAATTATATTTACTGTTAGAAACGTGAACAAAGAAACTAGGTACTCATTAAGAAATAAGTATTAGACATATCATTAAGGAGTTGTTCAACTCTACTGCAGGATATAAGTATAAAACTACGTATTATAATAACAGTAACAAACATTTTACAAAAATATATAAACAATACAATTTGGATAAAGATTTATTACATACTTTGTGTGAACTATAAGCAAATATTAAAATAAATGTGTATCTTCAAGTTGTTTTTGATTTAACATGAAGATTGCTTAAGAATATTTAATTAATTATTTGAACTCGATCAATTTATCACAAAATTAATGTCAAAGTACGAGTTTTCCTTTTTTACTTTCGTAATAAGTAAAATGTTATGATTTATGAAATAACCCTATTCAGCTTCATATTTTACTTATGGACGAGATAGTATTTATTTTTACATAGTGTGAATAAGAGATACAAAATTTCGTTGGAAAAAAATATCATATAAATAAAATCTATTGTGAAAAAAAATCTATCTATACGTTGAAACAGATATGTCACTATAATTACATTTTTGATGAGGATATACACATATATTTTTAATTTCTTTCCAGTAAAAATGCAAACATAAAAAATATATGACGCTTATTGTTTTCAAAAAATATAGGAATGCACTAAACGCCCACATAATATACAGCATATATAATTACAGCTATGCATAGCTATACATATATTTCTAAACTCACTGAATGAACATAAACAATATTGTAGATTGTACAATTTTTACATGACGTTACATTCGTGAACACCATATTGCTCGATAGGTCGTAAATGTTTATGACTCTTGTCAACTATATAGGCGCATTGTGTGTTCAGACGTGAACACAAGCTCACCGTGTTTATGGTTATGCACAATGGGTTGGCGTAACAAAATAATTCATAAACATTTTAATTTCAAATATTTAATAAATAACCACAACATTAATATTGGCTTGCGTGATTTTTAGCCTGACATACAGTTATGTAGGACCTAGGTAATATACCTTTTTCCCTTTTCTTTTATCGCAACCGAAGACTGCCACCAGGCAAGTACCAACTTACGTCAAATTTTGGAGGTGTGTGGAACTCCGAACTGAGAGGAAGTCTTTTACGGCGTATTGTTTGCCCTAACTGCTTTTTACACCAGTTGAACTTAAACTCCTTTGAACGTCTCTAAAGGTAAACCAATACAGTGTATTAGTGAGAATTCAATGATATGAAATATTATAATAATCAGGAAGTTCCCTCATTTTAATTAATTGGTCGTGTCTATCTATTAGATTTTTATAAACATTTTTTCCAAGATCAACTAAACAATTGCTACACAATTGACACAAAAAATGAAATCGCAAAAAACATCTATTCATTGTGTTAAACATGGATGACGTACCTGTACCTATTATATAATATAACATATAATATACATACATAATAAATATTGCAATGAGTTATTAATTATGCATTTTCAACAAATTTTGTTTTTAAGATTATCATAATATCATGATGAATTCTTTAAAAGACATATTTGTAACAATAGAAGGCCTTCAAAAAATCTTCGTGACCTTAATAATAAGCTAGTAATACTTCGGTAATACTTAATGAAAAAAACATTTTAATATTAACAAAACAATAAATAACTAAATATATATTTATAATATTTATAAAATATGTAAAGTATAATTGTATATAGTTTCTACTAATTTACTTTATGCATTTAAAAATAATGTCACATATTTATCCAATATCGACAGTTATGACTCAAGTATATAGGTACACCATACAGGCGCCTGGCACACAATGTGTATTATAAAATATTATTCGTTCCTCGTTGATTAAATCATTTAAATATATAAGTAACAAATTGTTGTAAAAAACAATAATTAAAATAAAAATAAAAATAAGCAGTTTATATTGTTATACAGTTTATAGGTGACATAAACTACCAAGATTTGTATCCTAAGAATAGTTTTAAAAATACTTATTCATTACAATATTGTGTTGTCTTAAAAACATTTTTGATTGTTATATGAGGTGCCTCTATTTAATTCCTAAATTGGTCGTAGAAAACCACGGATTCAGGCCATGGCCTTTGCTTTACTTATGAATATAATATAATCTATTGCAAATATCAAAGTAACATAATCTGATATAATATATTCAGAATAAATAGCTATGTAGTACAAATAAAGTGTAATAAATATTAAATACCTACCTATAGGCTGAGAGCTTAATGCGCTCTGAAAACCTCATAGTGAAACAAACGTAATAAAACCATGGACATTTTTAGCAAAGCGGTAATAGGTGCAGTTTATAAGTACATTTATACGCTCTCAAATATTGGAGCGTGTAAAAAACACACACACGACTACACGAGTCTCGTTCATCATTCGGTTATATTGTCTTGGAAATGTCTGTTGCATCACGTGCCACACGAGTAGACCACTGTGGCGCTGTATGCCCGAAATTGGAATGACTCGACCTGTTACGGTTCTTTTTTTTTGTATATATATATATAATATATTATAGTATTCATGTGGTTTAATCGGATGATTTATATGCAAAGTTGTTACTTAATAGACTGTGCGACCTTGTTAGTATAAAAGTGATAACAATATCAATAACATTGTCCGTTATTGTAATACGTTTGCAATATGTGTATAGTACCTATAATACATAACAGCTCTCTTCCACGTGGTCTGTTTGGATTTAACACTATCGCAACCCACCATATTATAATAGGTACAACACGTAGGTGGGACATAAACATAATTTACATTTCTAACAGTTAACGATTTTGGATTGTTCGCTATCAGTTATCGCTTCATCAGTTATAAAAATCAATCAGAAACGTATTTATGTGGGGCGATCATACAATTATACGCGGAAAAATCATGTATTCGCCTCTGCGGGTTTATGTGACATAGAAATAGAATGCAACGTATTACCATTGATTATACATATGTAGGTATTACGTAGATACATATCTATCGTTTAGCTAAATCGACTTTTTTTATAACCCAGGTATAATTTTTACTATACCTACTCATAATATTTTTCTACTGCAATAGTGAACTATTTTGACTTACATGGTTAGCGGGGGCATATTTAGAAAAAATTTTATGAGGGGGGGACACAAACAAAATTCAAACTATGCATAGTTTTAAACTTATAAATTATAACTCATATTTTGCATCTCAAAACAATGTCATACTTTATAACCAAAATACATGTTTTTGATAGAAACATAACATTTAATTAGTAAGAGAGGGTATCAACCTTTTTATAACTCTCAGTAATAAAAATTATATAAAATAATATGAATTGGTGGTGGCGATTAGGAGTCCCATGTGTCCCCCCCCCTTAAATACACCCCTGATGGTCAGCGTTATACACTGATATTCACATCTGCGACATCTAATTATAATATGATCGGACCATGATAATAGCCGTTCGAAGATTGCAGCCCAAGAAGAAGAATCGAAAAATTTGGAATAAAAAAATGGTTTATGTAAAAAAATATGTATTGTAATAATATTTTATTTTATCCGTCGCAATTTTATGAATATTTGCAATAACTAATAATAATGATAATAATAATTAATTAAAATAAAACCGCGGGCATTGCAGTGTTAATAGTGTATAATGGGATCGTTGATGCATAGCTGTATATTATTATAGACACTTCTTGCTGTGGTAACTCTGGTATTGGTGTATGTACTCGTACATGGTGGTGCTGCTGTTATGTCTTCTCTCATGGGTAATAAGCGTACGGTGAAGCGAATGTCTTGGCGACGTACGGGTAAGTAGCGTAAGACGACACGGCGCCGTACGGGTGATGAGAAGCAACGTACGGTGCGGCGGCGTACGGCGAAGCGACATACGGCGAGGCGACATACGGTGATGCTGCGTACGGCGAAGCAACATATGGTGTGGCCGCGTACGGTGAGGCCACGTATGGTGATGCAGCGTATGGGGCGGTCAGGTAGGGGGAAGCGTACAGGCCACGCTTGTTGCGGTCTCCGGCGGTGGCAGGGGCGGCAGATTGGGAAGATTGTTTTGCAGACTGTTCGGTGGCGAAGGCAGAAACGAAGCACATGGCGACGGCGAGCAGGGCGAAAGATACCTGTTTAAACACAATGAATAAGTTGACATACGGACAAGTTTTCAAATCCGTAAATACATATAAGTTATGTCATTGAGGGAAAACTCTAGCCCAGGGGTAGGCAATTAAACTCTATGGCAGTCCAGATAATTTCAAAAAAAATTTTCGAGGGCAAGACAAAACTTAAGTAATACAGTCGACCCTCGATAACTCGAAATTTTTTTTTGTCTCTAGAAAACTATTTTAATTAATTCGAGTTATGTAACTCGAAAAATACATAAGTCAAATTAATTTTTATCTCCATTGACTTTCGAGTTATCGAGACTCGACTGTAGTTAATAATTAATGTATTAAACCGAGTCTAGCCCTTATTGCAAAGTGTGTAACTAAAAAACATATGTGGCTCGTCCAAACAGGAATATAGACGCATTGAAAGAGTTTTTTAAACATAAATTTAGACATGCAATAGGTTGAAGAGTGATTGTGGCACAGTATACAACATTTTATATCATATCATATCTTAAGTTACAATAGTTCGGTTTTTTGTAATATCTACTTATAGCTGCATTTTTTTCTAATTAAACTCAAAAATAATGATCATTTTTTCATTATTTTGTATTTGAAAGGATTTTGCATAAGTAGGTACTTAAAAATATCGATTTTACATTATCACACACTTTTTATATTTCAATTGCCAATATATAATATTAATATATCTTATTTGAACCTATGTACAGAATAAGTTTAAATTATCACTTACTTGGAATTTCATTTTGATTATGTTCGTTGTTTGTTCGTTGTTCTTTGGAATTATGACTTGAGATGCTCGTATGTCCACTAAAGTCGAATGATGAACTGATTGACCTATGTCCAATCGGTCGTTTTATATAGTAACATTCGACCATGTAACGCCCAATTGTCATTCAGAGTACAATATTCCTACGTCCTAGTTACCACACATCAGTTTTGATGCCAAATAAAATAACAATTGAATTATAATGTTTTTATACAGCAGTACAATTGGTTTTTTTCCTATTCTATTTTATAATCACCACCCTTTTCAGTATATACCTGCTTAATACTTATATTCATCATAAGTATCCTTAAGTATCCTTGACGATGGAGAGGGTTTTGTAACTCTATATATGGATGACCCTACAATCTATACATCGTCGTTTATGCGGCAATGTAATATTAGGTATTGAAAATTGTTATTTATTATTTTGATGAATTATGCATATTATGACAATTCTATTATAATAATATCAATTTATGATACAAATTGTCTACAGGCCTTGATCATAATACCTATTACAGTTGACCTCAGTGTTGGTCGCTGGATTTCATTCGGTTGTCGAAAACTATAACAGCCTACGGAGACATGCGAGACTAATGGTAAATCATCAGATCGAAAAGAGTTCCTATATTTTTTAAAAAAAAAAAAAATGAATCGTTTATAAAAAAAAATTTACTTTATACAAAAAATTTAATATAATACACTCTGTACCAACAATGTGATTAACAAAAATAAATAGAAACAAATAGGTGTTTAATGCTTAAACTCATTTCCTATTTTAAACGTATTTGATTTACCGACCCCTGTCTAATTGTTTGATAATAAAGCGTGTAGGTACCTATAAATAAATATCTCATATTTATTTTGTTACAGAAATATTTATTTGTAATTATTGCATTGGTAGCAAAATGTATAATATTAATAACTTTTAATACTCTTACTTTCACGTTTAATTTTTATTTAAAACTGTCTAATCTTAAACCTCGTGATTTAAATTGGTTAAAATATTCATTAAACAAATTCAATTACATTTTATATATGCACAATATATTTATTTTTTTTTATTATTGAGCTTAAGCCCGGCAACTATGGTCATTAGCTGTTATTTGTTTGTAGGGGGGAACGGTTAGTTAAAACTCGTTTTGTAAATATGTAGCAAAGACTCGTTGCTAAAAATCCCAGGTGGTCACCCATCCGGGAACTAGCAACGTCGGTCGATCTGTACACTCAGGGCGTTTCAGCAATTGAATGTACACACCGCTCCATACCAAGCTAGTAGCCACACACGACACACAATATATTATGTGCATTATTGTGTAAATATTACAATTTTTATTAGACAATATTATAATTATAGGGCACATAGAAATTATTTTCAGTACAAGTGCATGCTAATTTTACAGGAAATGATTGTTTTATTAAAAGTTAACAACATATTTTCGTTAAAAATATTCTGTAAGCTATCTTCATATAGGTACTAGGATATTCGTATATCAAACAGTAATCCATGTTTCAATTAGTGAATCTACTCGTGTATAATAGTTGTGTCAGCAGTAGGTATCTGATACTTGAATTAATTAAATGTTATTGCGATAATCGTTGCTAACATAAATTAAAGCATTAACATCTTACAATAGCTACAGTTTTTTTACAATCTCAATACGTAGGTTAGGTTAGGTTTTTAGTATACGTATATTTTGTAACTGAAGTAGGTATACCACGAAATTCCTAAAAAGTTAAAAGAAAATTTATTTAGATGAAACTTGTAACTTAAATTATACATGTTTATTTTATCAATTATACATTTACTTAAACTAAACATTTTACTAAGACTAAAATATTATGTCGTATAGTACATTAACACACTTACTTCGCTACTCCGAATAACAAAATATGTAAATGTAGATTTAAAGCATATCAAAATATACTGAAAATAAAAAAAAAAATAATAATATACTTATAATTTAAGCACTGAGAATCTATTGATAATAAATCCAAAAACTAATATCAATGTAGAAATTCTCAATAGCCATGCAGCCATTGGTTCGTCTTTTTAATTAAAAATTTGGGAATTAGGTATCTTCTATAATATACATGGGTATTACACAATATTATGTAATCTCCATATTATATTATTATGCTACATAGTGAATATCCTAGACTGCTATGATATTTGTTGTGTGTTTCGTATTTCGTGTTTCTGTACATACAATTATTCAGTAAATAATATGTACATTTGTATTTTAACTTATTTATTTTTTAGGGATATTTCATATAGTAAAATAAACTGAGTACAGAATATCATATTAAATTTATTAGGTACTTTTTAGTTATTAGTTCGTTTAAATCATTACTAAAATTCAATAATATATTATACCTTTGCCTTTACCATAACCTTTTTTGTGTGTGTGTAAGTTGCGGCCCGACAGGTTCGGTTAGGTTAGGTTTTCATATATTATTATAATATTATGCATAAAATATAAATTAACAAATATCCTAAATTAAAAACATATTTGTTTTATAATTATTGTACATTTGTACTTATTCAGTATTATAATTAATTACTCTGGTATAAGAAATTAATTTTGTCCAACTCAACTATAAAATAAAAGATTTATTGGTAGAATGAAAATTAACATACTTCCTATACTTTTAAATAATATATATGTTTTTATACTATTTATCAATTATAACAGTAATTTAACGAGAGAAAAACTGAACTCAATGACCCCGCTGACAAAGTAATGACACATTTTTAATTTATCTACACACCAGTGCACACTCTGTACAGTGCTTCTGTTGTTACTGTTTAGTTAATCTGTCCTTCAATATTATTAATTTAGTATTAACTATTTTTTTTATTTTGAAACATCATACCTAATATTTATAAAGTTAATAAAATTAACCACATTATGGTTACAGGATCATTCTACAAGACTCTAACAATGTATACAATTTAAGAGTGAATCAATAAATTAAAAACTATCTAATTTACTTTCGATTGAAACCCTGTAATTATTAGCCGGAGAATATATATGCACAAACGGCAGATGAATAGACAGATTTGAGCTTATTAAATTATATAAATAAATAAATAAACTAAATAGATGAAATTGCATTTACAGATCTGGTTTCATATATTTTTTAGGTATACTTTTGACTTGTTTAATAATTTATATCTATCTCTCGACGAAACAAAGTCTGAATCATAACGTAGGTATTTCATGTATACTTAAAGTTGTTATTATAATAATATATTAAAGTAGGGCTAATAAAAAAGTATACGAACGTTATACATACGCGCAACTAGAACTAATTTTTAGTTTGTGCTAAAATTATGTATACTAAACTCGTGGGGGGCTTTACCCCCACACCATCTATCATAAATTTAAAAATCATTAATAACAAAATTTTGTTATAATTTCATCATTATTACAATATTACCTATTTGATTGTATAGGTATATTATATTACACTTATAAATTACAATGTAAATAATTGTTACAATATAATATTTTACATGTTACAACCATATTATAATAAATCCAAATAATAAACTTTGATATATTTTCTTTGTTTATATACTGTATATAAGCCAACACTGATTCTGGTTTTATATTATTTTAAATAGACAATTCAGTAAACCGTTGCTGTAACATACTTGTCATTAACCAATTTTGAATTTGTTGCATGCTAGAAAAACTGCATTCATACATTAGAGAAAAAAGAATCCTGGAATATTGTAATTTAAATTTTAAATAACTTAATTATGTTAGGAAACACTCATATTGAATTGTTTTTTTTTATATAAAAACAAAAAAAAATCTCACATAAAATAAGAAAATCGTTCTTTTATCACATTATTTTTGGTGTTTTATAAGCAGTGGCTAGGGGGTGATGTTTTAAATTAGAGATTGGTGGTACTAAAGCACACCCAAATTTGCCTATGACGTTATATAAATAATAAGTATAAAGAACTTGATGCGATCATAGCACAAGATTTTTTTTCACAGTGTGTAACCCTTATTGGGTTAAGTGGTGGGGCTTTATGCGCCCATGTCTCATATCATCTGTGTTATACATATGATATTCTATTAACGTTCAAAAGTGCAAGTGAAAATTTTTAAATCTTAATTCTGTGATGAATATTTAGCGATAACTGAGTTGTCTTCGGCTATTAGACTCGCAAAAGAATAATTTAAAAAAACTGAAACTCGCTATAGCGCTGTAGAGCCTCTACGATTAATATTTCTTAAATCACAAAAAAATAGGTGATTAAAATAATTTTTGTTTAAATATCCATCCAATTTCGTCGAATAATTATTAATTAAATTTAGTTTTATAATTTTAAATCGCTGTAAAAACAACTTATAAGGAACCTTAATAATTCCACTACCACAGGGTCGGCACTCGGCATCTGCTTGTACCGGCGTCATTACGATAGTTCAGTGTTTCGAATTATTATATTCTTGAAGCAACCTCGGTAAAATAGAAATCCACTCGTGAGAGCCTCGCGCGGTAAACTCTCTTAACAATATTTCACACAAATATATCATTATTTTATATCGGAAATATAAACTATGAATAAATTAATTTTTCCGAGACTTCTAAGCATATTGCATATTAAAACGTAAATCTCATACTATAAACGGACAACTTTAATCAAGGAAAAGGAAATTAAAATTTTTTCACTTGAAAAAATCTTACACAAATAAAATTATTAAAATAATAATATTATATACTGGCGAATAACAAAAAAAAACCCAATAAACCATACATGGTTACGTTTCAATGCTTGACAAATTTAGAAATAACATACCATTTTTTTGTCTAAAGGTTTTGTTGATAAAAGTTTGATCATAGTTTTAGTGTCCAATGCACTATAGTAAATCGTGTATAATTAACGTAAGTAAATATTATAATGGTTTTTGATTAATTTGTAACTAGAAATAATATTGTTACGTATTTTTTTTTATATTGAAGATTTTTACGAAAAACCAAAAAAATCTAACATGAAAACGGTTTTCGTTAAAATTTTAATTTGTTAATCATTTTTGATAATAAATATTTTTTTGATTATATACTTATATATACTTTATTATATACTGTACATGGTACAGTAGTTATTTATTTATTAAGACAAGTATAATATAATAAGTTATAACATAACAATATGAACAATATACAACATAAAATTACATGAAACATCGAATATTAAAGAAATTATACATTTAAATTACATTTTTGGAACAATTTTTGTATACATAAAAAAACATTGGTATTTTTAAATAACCTAACCTAACCTTAAAGGTCGACTTTCTTCTCCTTAATTTTACTAACTGGTCGTGGTCCACTAATGTTTTGTGGACGATCGGCAGTCGGCACACACATATAAGGTGTTATTGTCGCCAATTAAATTAATATTTCCATTATTCAGGCTTTGCTGGTCTGCTACGACTGAATCTTGTTTGCATTTTTTTTTTTGTTAAATTTCTATAAAACGTTGACAGCTTGGCATACCCTTCGCTTAAGGTTAATAATAAACTTCTGTCTCTAGCTTCTATTATACTGCCTGGAAATGTTTTTTCCATATCATTTAATGTATGTTTTAGATTCCTAATGTCATCATATGATGATGGTAATATGAAAATATTACCATCTTGTCCATCATTGTTAATCTTGGGTGCCTACGTTAAAAAAAAAAAATTAATATAATAATTTTATACTTTCTAAACTTAGTTTACTTACTGTCTGTTTGTTCAATTAGTAAACTACCTAACCTACATTACTTACAATTTTTTAGTTTTAATTTGTTATAGTAGAATGAAAATATTTTTAAAAGAAGTTAAGTAGGAATTCCAGATAAATGAGAATGGAATGTAAAATGGTTCGATCTTCAATGCATTTTCATACATGTGGCTTGGCCTTTTGGAACGCTCGTACGTTTTGTATTTATTTTTATATTACATCACAAGTATTATGGGAGTTGTATTTTTATTTTAAGATTTAAAATATAATTTATTTTATTCCTATTTCATATTAAATTTACATTGAAACTAAAAAAAGAAATGTATTTAAGTTTTTTACGTCATTTGTACTTGCATATTATCATATTTGAGCAGTACAATTTCAATCTCAGTTTCATACTGAAATCCGGTATAACCAACCGTACCTCGCGAAGCAATTCAAGTCGCATGTGTACGCCTCACCGGAATGCTACTGCAGTATAACTTGACCGCAGCAGCATCGTTCCTAGGCGCAAGTGAATTTTGCTCTGTCGCCGACCACCCGACAGCGGTACACACGTGGCTACGAATCGGACGAACCGACGCGTCGCCCTTTGAAGTGACTCAACCGGGTGTCGACGTTTGGGGGGGGATTAACCACCACACGCGATTCCGATCAATGACGTAGCAGCCAGAGGGTCACGATCCGCAAGACATAAATGCCCAACGAACGCGTCCACTGCAGCCACCAGGCCACTTTTAACCGGAACCGCGCTCAATCAAGTCCGTTTCCGAACGAGATTTCCGGTTAGGTTGAGGATCCGGACGATCAAGCAGCTACCGACGGATGCGACCTTCCGGATCGGTTGAGCAATCATCTGGCAGTGGATAAGTGGACCAGAACTGGGATCACAACCGCGCAGTATTCGCGTCCCGGCGAGGCAGCACGTGGCGCTTGCGGGTCATCTCCAGACGGTTGAAATACTGGCCACGGTCACACACGCGCAAACGCCACAGCAGCTCCGGCCACGGGACTAGCGATCAGGACTACCGGTGCCGGCGACCCTTTAACTGGCGAGGGCCTTACCCGTACCGTTCGCGGTCCCCCGAAAGCGCTATCTGTCGCAATCGCGATGATTTCATATTTATGGATATCGAGCCGTGAGAGGTCGCGCTTCTCTCGAGCCTTGCGCGCTTTTGTTCGACTGTCGCGCACCCAACTTAAAAAAAAAAAACTGTTTACGATTTTTAGTTTTTTCAGACGCGCTATTTTTTATACTATTGATTTTTATATCTATATTATAAGTCTATAAAATACCTACATTAAGTCGCAATGTTTTACCTATACTTATAATACTTTAGTGTTTAAATCAATGATAGTGGTACGAACACTGTGTCACTATACGCGACAATAACTATATAGGTACCTAGTACCTACTGAATCCCAGTCGGGATTAATTTGATTAATTTGGATTCTCGCCGTGCATGAACCACAAATATTATATTATATTATATTATAATAATTTTTAAAAAACGCATACAAATACAATCTAAATACCTTATGGTATTATAACTTATAAGTTAAATTTTTAAGAACAAATGTTTGAGTGTTAAGGATGTTGACTTTTAGAAATATAATAATGTATAAAGAACAAACAATATACATATTCAACTCTAAATAAATTATTTAATTAATAATTACTTTCTAGTTTGCCAAAATACCTAACAGTTATCAAGCTTCCGCACAAAATTAAGTAGAATTCTGTGCATTTTTGAGCAGTTAGAAACTATTAAAGAAGTCATTTTTTTTGTTTATGTAACGTGTGATAACATTAACCAATAATCATAAAACTAAAAATATATAAATTAATATCAATAAATGAAAAAAAGTCAAATAATGATTGAAATTACTATAATGTTAAACACAACATGTGATATTGTATAACATTTAAATACCATTTACATAAAAACATAAATATTTTATTAATTTAAGCTCTGATCTTTTAAGTACATTCAAACGAATTGATGAATAATAGAAAATGTCCTACTTTATAAGGTTTTTAAAAACTAAAAATAATAGAATGTAACCAATGATAATTGAGATCTTTGTTCATTATTATGACGTTTAATAATTATTAGTGATAATTTGATTACAAATCTGAAATCATATTATATAAAATAAATCACTAAAAAATAGAAATAGAACATAATAGGTAAAACTTTTTCAAAACAGTCAAAGTTTTATAATTTATAAATGTATTCTAAAAAAAATTTAGATCATCAATAACAGAATGATTTAATTTATAAATATAATTTAATAACAATGTCAAATACAATATCAACATTAAGGAATAAAAATAACATATTTAGAAAACTTTTATAGTGATATTCTGTTAAGATGCGTGTCTTATAAAAACTAGAGATATCTTATTAATTGATTATTCAGAGCTCTATTTAAATAATATATTTTTATTACATAAAACAAATTGTACATTGTCAGTGGTTCTATGTACTTCTTTGAGATGCTGCATCTGTTAGAGGAACATAAATCACATCCATTAGCTTTTTCCTGGATAATGAGCCATCTAATTTCTTATCAATCACTTCTAACACTTGGTCTCCATTTTGTGGTCCAATTGGTAATACAAGACGCCCACCCGGTTTTAATTGATCGATTAACTAAGAAAATACAACATATCAATCAAAATAAAATATTATATTTAAATATTCTATAATAAAAACATGGACATTTTATTGAAATATTACAATGCATTGTATATATTTGTTTAGCAATAACACTATAATTTTAAAAATATATTAGATTGCAGCAAGATATGTGTCAACTATATTGACACACATACATTAAAAATGGTAAAAAGTTAAAAAAAAGATATATAATTGGAAAGGTATAAAATAGAAATACACAAGTAGCGCCTGTTGAGTTATATAAAATTTAAAAACAATTTTACAAAATGTTCATATAAATAAAAGAAGGAGCACAAACGTTGATACCAAATGCTGCGTGCAATCAGATGTGCAATATTTTAGAGCTTAGTGATTTTAACGGTTTATATGGACATATTTCAACCAATGGACGATAAAAATTATTATTATTAATATTATATTTTTATTTGTTATTAAAATTTTACCGGTTGTGGAATTTTTTCAGCAGCAGCTCCAACATGTATTGCATTATATGGCGCGTATTTTTCTAATCCTAGTCGTCCATCTCCAGCTGTAACATTAATATACTTTTATTAAATTCATAAAAACTATACTGAAATATACTCTGATATTTTACTTTCTAAAATCACTCTCTGGGAATTCAATAATTCTGGATTATCTTTTTTAACATTTTCTAAAGATTTTTCAACAAGTTCAGGAATATGATCAACGCCAACAGCTTTGCCATTTTCTCCCAACATTGTAGCCATACAAGCAGTTAAATATCCAGATCCAGAACCAATATCTAAGGCTCGCTCCCCTTCTACTAATTGATCTTTCAAAAGTTCCAAAGCATATGCATGCTAAAATTATACAATATATACAATTATTCAGATAATTATATGTAACATAATACTATTAAGTGCCAACGAGAGAGCACTTCTGGGAGGCAACCAAAATTTGTCCGATTTCGCACATTCCCACCACTAAACCTGCCCGAATGCTGGCTGCCGGTCACGCGTAGCGAGTGAGAACTTTATTGGGGTGACTAGGTGGTAGAGTGGGAGAAATTTGGGTATGAAACCAAGGAGCTCGATCATTTGGATGGGAGAAAGAGAAGTACTCTTTCGATTGCATTAGTATAAACATATTATTTTAAATTACTTCTACAACTATAAATTTATAAAATGTAAAATAATATCAATATTAAATACATTATAGAACGTTCTTGAAGTGATCAATTCCCTGTTTCTTTTAATACTAAAATAAAAAAAATGGACA
The DNA here is from genome assembly GCA_027563435.1 of Nasonovia ribisnigri. Classification (NCBI taxonomy): domain Eukaryota; kingdom Metazoa; phylum Arthropoda; class Insecta; order Hemiptera; family Aphididae; genus Nasonovia; species Nasonovia ribisnigri. Next base: position 38,057 of record JANEHU010000657.1, read on the forward strand.
GCTTGGCCTTTATTGAGGGAATTGTTAAAAGTGATACATAAGACATATTTTTATATTATTCTAATATTTTTTCAGAGCTACTATTTAATTCATATACACATAATAATAAGTCTTATATAATACCATATGAGGTGCGCTGATTGTAACTCCATAGCCAATACTTTGTGGTTGATCTAAATATGGGGACGTTGATACATAATTGCCTCTATCAACGGCTTTCATTATTTTTTCTACTTTATCACTTTTAATAACATTGTTAGCTGAAAAAAATGAAAGTTATAAGACATTATTAACATTTGACAGTTGGTGAATAATACGTAATATTAAAATGGTAAAAATGTCTTAAAATCTATGCTTTATCCAGAATAAAGGTATATTGAAATGTGTGCATGAACTGATGGGAGCATTGTGAAGGGAGAACAATGTGTGCGATGGCATGTTTTTGTCCACTATCCGGTGTACTATTATTTTTAATAGAATAAAGTAAGGACATTTTCAAAATATTTTAAATAACTTTATTGTTATTCTATCCAACTAATATTGCCAGTATTTCAACCAAGAACTAATAGAACTATTATAAGTAGCATAACCTGCTATTGATGAGGCTGATCGTGAGATATAGAGATTATAGATTTTCGATTTTTTTTTTTTTAATTTAAAAATTCAAATATAAGTAATAACCAATAAGTATACTATAAAATTGATAATGTTCGTACATGAAATTATGAATAATAATATAAGTATATTTAAGAATTAAAAATATAACTTTAAAAATAAACCAAGACAATTTTGATGGTTGGGAAATTGAATGCAAATAACTGGAGGCTTCAATAAATAATAATATTACAATTTATGATAATTATTTACCACGTAAGTTTTGTACAAGGTCAATATTATTTCGACCATGAGATCTCCACGCCATTTGGAACTCTTTGGTATTTTAATGTTCCTAGTTCCAGATGCTACGTCTAGTGTCCAGAGTCTATGCGTATTACGTTTTAATCTGTAAAATAGTTATAACTTATAAGATACGATGTAATTTTTTCTGGGACATTCACTTACTAATGAGACATAAAATAATATATTCTATGCACCTCAAATTAAAATTGTTAGTCGTAAATTTTTCAGTTTGATGAAGTTTAGGACTGGCAGTTGGCACAGTCTGTGTGCACTAATGTCTAATGCAGTATGCACCGAGTCTATGTAGTAGTTGTATGCACTAACATAATATTAATATTATAAATTATTAATAATTGTATTAATACAAGTATGTCTCAAAGAGCACACTGACCACAGGGCACAGACTAATTACTACACTACTACTCACAGTCTACGGTAATGCTTACATTTTAATTTTTAACTTGATTTAACTACTATAACTAAGATCACAGAGATATCAGCTGTTGAGCAGCTGCATAGATTAGGATATTATGAGCAGCTGTGTGCCTGTGTTTTGCCCGGTTGCACAAACTCTCGATAAAAATTAAAAACCACGAATAAAGATATACAAATTACTCACATACTGTATTTTATAAAAATCTGTGAATTGACTGTTCTTTCTTCGATTAAATTAAAGATAGTACTATCTATAGCTGTAAGATATCAGCTTCAAGATAATAAAAGAATGGATAGGTCGTCTTGGTAACTAACCACACTAACCACAGTAACATGTGGTATCGTTGGTCCATATTTTGATGTATACTATTGGATATTAACAATATACAGTATACCTATTATAATATGGGACATTTCATATTGTTCCGCAAAACACATGTTCCAATGGACTTTTGTTCCACAAAAAACTTGTTCCAAGCGTGGAACAAGGGTTTTGTGGAACAAATGTCCATTGGAACATGTGTTTCGCGGAACAAAAGTCCATCGGAACAAATATTTTGTGGAACAAAATCTCTCGGAACAACAGTCTAGTTACTAGTTTGTGGATCTTAATAATAATTTTTTTGGAACAAAAATGATTTTTTTTAAACTACTATTTGTTCCACAAAACGTTTGTTCCACAATATATTTGTTTCCACTTATCCAAATTTTACTCGGTATTCCACAAAACATCTGTTCCGATGACCTTTTTTTCCACAAAACATTTGTACCAATAGACTTTGTTCCATAAATATTTGTTCCACAAAATATTTGTTCCAAACGTTGTCCAAAGCTGATAATGATATTGAACCATGGTCACAACAAAGAACAATATGGTATAAATGGTTCACTAAAAAATTCACTATCATCGATTGATAAAGGGAATTTTCTTATCATGGTATTGTATCTTTGTATTTTTTAACTGGAAATAACTGGGTTCTAGAAAAGTACTTCTGAAATATTTTAATGAAATCTCCATATAATTTCCTTGCGATAAACTATACATTTACCCGAGTATATTTATCCTATGTTTGTCGTGTGAGAATTGATTAATCAGTCACCTCATCCGCAAACGGACGGCAACAACTACGTTTCCCATTCTTGTTTAGCTTTAGAGGCGCCGGAACATGTCAATATGTAATTTATATATTATATAAGTAGAAAAAAATTACGAAGTTGGGTACCTTTTAACAATATAGCTATGAATAAAAGCCATTCAAAAATGCACATTTAGTCAACAATTTTCAAAATGGATCAATGTTTAGTAAACTCATTTAGAATGCCTTATGTCCATTATTTATAGCATTTTTAAAAGCTTATAAATCATTAATTTAGATGATTGAGATGAAAAATGAATTATAACAATTATAAAAGTTTATTCAATTAATTTGTGTGCTTTTCTTGAAATAATTATTTCAGTTTTATAATAACTATATAAGGTAAAATTAATTTGGTGTGTACACGGTAAATATTTTTGTGTAAGCGGAAATTTGGTGGACAATGAGTGTGTTATCACTGTATTGTATCACGCGGTAAATCGGAGTGCTCTAAGTGAGACTTTCCCGCTTGAAACATTTTAGTTAGGTACCGCGGAAGAGCTGGCGCCTGGCTGTGAACAAAATATTACATAATATACCTTTTACAAAATTTCTACTATCTTAGAACTTATAAGTTTTAAATCTACAATCATCAATACTTGAAACCTTTTTAAACACATTTTAACACATATCTTACAAATTATAATAATAAAGTTTATACCTAAATAACTCTTTTTATTAATATTATATTAATGATTAAGATAAACCAGTAAATATTAAATAGTAATACACTGTCCACTACAGTATACATCTACATAGACACAGTACTTTTTGATGTGACCCATTGGTTAAAAATTGATCGTTAATCGCGTTAGCAATCCATAAGCCTATAAAAAAAATGGAATGCTTTCCGCACAAAGGCAATTATATTCCAAAAAAATGTAAACATAATATATGTAAAATCTTTTTAGTTTTTACCTATTATCTTTACCAGTACCTCACCTAACCATTTTACTACTTGATAACAATAATATATTATATATAATTTGAAAAACTCGGAGCAACAAATTCATTCGGTCAACTCCCCCCCCAAAAAAAAATATCCCTTATTAATTTAGATATATTACCCATATGGGTTATTTTAAATAAATAATTTTGTTAGCCCCCACCCCCAGAATTTCAACCCTAGTTGCGCCTATGGCAACAATAGGACATCTCCTTATTTTGGTCAAAATTAGTTTTTGATTGCACATTAAATTGTCATTAATGCATTATTACATTATTAAGAAAACAAATTGCGTCGTTTGGTGCAATAACCAGAAAAATCTGATTGTTAAATACAGATATATCATATTATAAAATATGGAGATGACTTGTTTTTACACTAAAAATATTTAATTTATTATGCGAATAATTCCATAATATATGCACATACTGTATAGGTAATACATATATATATTATAAATAATTAGACATCTCTCGCATAGTCGCATCTCCGACTCCAAGTTTTATTTGTTGGTTTTGAAATCATACAAATTTTATTCTGATAATTTGTTACTACTTACTAGCCACTGCAGGCTATATTGCTATAATAGGAGTAAGTGTTTGCTACATATAACATATACAAACAGACAATTTATTAATTTGAGATGTCTTCTTGTTGTTGCTCCCACGTCTTCATTTGTTTAGTACATACACTATAATATTAGGTATATTATAACTTATAAGACTATTCACTTTTAAGAGGACGTGATACCCGCATGTGTTGTCTCCGTCTTACAAATGCATAACATAGCAAATTTTACGCTCAGCAAAACAAATGTAGCTCCGTTAATTTAAAAATTTGAGTAAATTGACCTCTTATAAAATCTAGGTAAGACTATTATCTAGACAACCTTATGGGCTTTTTATTACATTTTAATTTTAAAGCGAGTTATGAGTACTTTAAAATGTACGAACAATTTACAATATTAAAATAATCATAACTCGCTTATAAATTAAAATATAATAAAAAACCCATGAGGATTTCTAGATAATAATCTTACCTTTAGATTTTATAAGAGGTCAATTCACTCTAATGTTTAAGCTAACGGAGCTACACGTGTTCTAATAAGTACCTATATTTGATGATATTATTGTTAATAAAGTAATTTATATATTATAACCTATTTACATGGAACATTATTTTAAATTTTCAATCTTTTTTAAGATAAAAAAATTATTAAATTTTTAAATATCATAAATATACTATATACAGATAGCAATTGTGTAGTGATAATAATATTATTATTATTACAGTACCTACACAATTAATATTGTTATAAAAATAATGTTATTATAATAACATAACTATCCAACTAACATAGTATTTTTTCAGTAATTTAATATAATAGTTATAATAGTTTTACTGTATTTAATTATTAATAATAATATTATAATATTTTTTATGTATGGTAATAATAATATTATTTAACAAATATAATAATTAAGGTATTATAATAAAGAAAGTATAATATTATTATAATTATGAATCTTGAACATCATTTAATACCCTTTGAATAGGAATCAGTATAGATGGTAGTTATAGTATTATATAAAATAAAATAAGCTACCTGCCAATTTTGCTCTATCAGCTGTTGTAAACCTTAATTTACCAATTTCATTTTGGTGCCATAATTGAGTATTGCTATATCCTATATATATTATATATAAATGTATATCTATGTAATGTTATCTTTTTTATTACTT
>JANEHU010000658.1:0-179784 GCA_027563435.1 Nasonovia ribisnigri
AAAAAATAATTTGAAATTTGATATTTAATTTTTGTTCAAAAATCATTACACACTAATACTTACTCTGAATAACTAAACTATTAAAGTTTAACATTCTCGTAAGAATTAGAATTTATTTTAGTTGAAATAAAATATATCAAATATATTAGAAAGTATAAAATGAAACTTATATTCACAGTTGTAATATTATGTTATAAAAAAAAATATACTTATACTAACACGCTCTTATTATATTAATATATTTTTAGTATGGTAAATCTTTATTTTGCAATTCTATAGTTTTATGGTTTAATTTAATATATTCTGCATTACATTCGCATATTATAATAATTTATTGTACATCTAGTTAATATAGTCAGTTTCAATAATAGCTTTATTATTCTTCTGGGTGAACTAACAATAACAATTTAAAAAATAGTATTATTCTGATAATTTTATCTTAAGCTTGATTATGTACATTATGCACCAAAGACAATAATTAAAACATGTGAAATTTCATGGTCTGATTTTTTACTAAAGTGATCTATGTACGTATACGTTGTATACACAAATACACAATAATGTGTGGACTTAAGAATTACTTTAGACAATTTATTTGACATTTTTACAACCATTATCATTACAATTTATAACAATTATTTATAAAGCTTTTCATACCACCTACAGAAAAAAACACAATCGTACATTTTAAGATTGTACAATATTTTTAGATGTGTGCTATTCTTATAAACACACCATGGCTTTGGCTTATCCTATACAGCTATTTTATACAGGGTCAGAGTATAACAAAAGACTAACTGATGTAATAATACTATGTAATCAATCTACCTTTTTAATAAATTGTGTTCTTATTAATATAAACATTTTTGTTTTAATTTAATATAAAAGAAAAAAGGGTGGGTAAGTGTATGTCGCTCTGCTGTACAGTAGGTTACAAGTGAGTCACTGTAATGGATTGTGTTAGATTTTAATCCAATGATATAATATCATTGAATAAGAAAAATGATTCTGAGCGAAGACGGTCAGTCAGTCTATAATATCTTACTAAGTCTAAATGTATTTGATGATATTATTGTGAATAAAGTAATTAATTTTAGTATTATAGGCATTAGTATTTACTATAGTTGGTTAAATTCATTTTTCTCAAAAAAATTATATTTTAAAATGCCATTGCGTGTATATAACATATAACAATATATTCTAAAAGTTTCATATACCAACAAATAATATTTTTAAATTATATCAGAATAACTAAAATCATTATTCTTGGTTTAAATATGAAATTTTGTCTAAATTTGAAATTAAAATGTCTGTAAAAAATAAATGTGTTGATATATTTTTTAGATTTTTTGGTTACAGTATGATTTATTTATGAGAATTTTTGTTTTAAATTTTCAACACTTAGTTATAAAAACTGAACATTTTATAATTTTTTAATTACAATGATTTATAATTTTCGAGATTTTGACAAATTTTGTCAAAATTCGAACTTTAAATGCTTATAAAAAAAAATCGTGCCTATGTATTTTTAAAATTTTTCAACTGATGTTGTAACAATATATAAGAAAGCTTGTATTAAATTTTCAGACTTTTTGGCCCACCAAATAAAATTTTATTGACAATTATAAAAAAAAAAACTAAAAAAATTGAAAACTAAAAATGTCTGTAAACAGCTCAAAACAAATCAAAATATTTTCAAAATTGAATGGTGTATAGAAAATGAGAATATAAACATTTAGTGAAATTTTCATGCATCTACAATTATTCGTTTTTGAATTACAACCAAATAAGAAAAACGCTACATGAGAAATCGAGTGAATATCCTATGTTGTAAAATTATGAACTTAAAACACTCATAAAAATTTATTTTTAATTGCTTTTAGATATTTTATTTTTGATAAAAGTAGAAAAACTTACGTTAAATCTTGTGTTAAAATTTAAAACCTTAGATTTAAAAAAAAAAATTTTTATGAATTTTTAACTCTAAATAATTTTCAAATTTTCGTCATTTTTACGTATTTTGTCAAAATTTCAACTTTGAATGCTTAGAAAAAAAAATTGTGACTACAGATTTTTAATATTTTTCATGTGCCTTTGAAACAATATATTAGGAGCATTCTATTAAATTTTCAAGAATTTTTAACGAATAAATAAAATGTTATTGATTTTTTAAAAAAAAAAAACCAAAAAGATTGGAAATTTAAAATGTCTGTAAACAGCTCAAAATAAGTCAAAATATTTTGAAAACGGTATGGTATATAGAAACTGCTTATATAAACATTCAGTAAAAATTTCATGTATTTACCGTCATTTTTTTTAGACTTACACCAAAAACCAAAATCGATTTTATCGAAAATCAATGTTGCGTAAAAATTCCCGTTTTTTCCTTAATTTTCCATTTGTTTTTCACGGTACTTTTGAAAACTACTGGAAAATGTTTACTTTTGACCCCCCAAAGTACCAACTAGATTCACTTTCCTACCAGAAAAGGTACTATTGAAGAAAATCTAAGCACTTTTACTGTCCCAAAACGTGATGACAGACACAGAAAAAAAAAATTTAAAAAAAAATTAAAAAAAAAACACACATCATTGTAAAACCAATACATTCATCGCTCCGCTCAGAATCTAAAATCGTAGTTATCATAGATATCTAAAAAAAAAAATTGAAGATAAAAGTTATAGCATACGTTCGTTCTTACTTATTTCAGTTATATCTTATATAAAATAAAAAATATTATTACTATAATATAGGTACTATGTTCTACGAGAGAACGTGTTGCGGCTTGATCAAAATCGATTTTTCTGCGCATCCCCACGCCAAAACCTACCATAAGAGAACTGGTTTCGATAGCAGCGGTTCTGACGCGGTTGGGGGGGGGGGGGATGCGCAGACCCGGCATGTTTTTTCGTGGAACAGAGTATAATATAATACATTATACAGTATATTGCTAATAAATTGGAAAGTCAGTAGATCTAATTCGAAATATAATGCAGATATTGTAGTGCAGATTTTTTTAGTGTATAAATTACTAATAGCCTCCCTTTTACCATGGTCCAAAAGAATTAAAAGAAAAAAATTCAGTATTAGTCCTAACGTTTTTGGAAATTTTAATTTTTAGACCATGGAAAATGGAGGCAATTCGTCATATACATATTATATTAGAAACAAATTTTTCTGCAATATCTGCGTTATATTTTGAACTAGATCTGCTGACTTTCCAACTAATTAAAATAGTGTGTACCTACTGATTTAAATATTTTAAATTGGTTTCAAAACATTTTGTAAGAGTGATTGGAAATCTTCGTCCGTTAAATGGTTAAATTTTATTTATCATTGCTATTATTACATACCTAACTAATCCTTATTTTATTAAAAATGTATTATAAATTGTATTGAATGTATTAATCGTTCTTTGGATTGGTTGTTCTAAGATCATATGATATTTATAATTATAACAATATTAGGTAATAGGTATAATTTTATTTTATTTACGCTTTTTGAAAGTTTTTTTTACATATGTGTTTTGTTTGTAAATTGTAATCTAAAAGAAATATTATATTACTTACTTACTAAAAAACAATATAAGTATTTTCTTAAGTACTATAGAAACATTTCATATAATTATAATTTTGTTTTGTTTCGTTTCAGAACTACCAAAATCAAAACCTGTAATTGTGACGGATAAAGACAAATATGATCCAGGTGACACTTTAATAGCAAATTGTACGTCACCAGCTTCTAAACCTGCAGCCAGTTTAACGTTCTTTTTAAACAATATGCCAGTGAGTACAGCTATGTGAAATACTTGACTACTATATATATATTTTAATGATGCAAATATGGTCCATATGTTCTTATTGTTCTATAAATGATTTATTTTTATATCATGTTGTATTAGACTTGAGGGTCTTGTCATATGCAAGCTTATCAAAAAACAATAATCTTATGTAATTGATGGAAAGTACGGTTTTACTATGTACTCATCGTAACTGATACATATAGTAACTTCTATGATTTTTTTTTTTTTTAGATCTTTAACCAAATTTAAAATTATAATGTTAATATTTTTTAAATAGATTATCTAATCTCTTGTACGTTTATTTTTTCATGATCTTTGATATAGTTAATAGTACTGAATAACGCGCTATAATATAATCTACCTTACATCTTATGGTTGCCACGTTATATTATATATTACCAATAGTTGATCCAGAGTTATTTAAATAGTTAATAGCCAACTATAGTAATTATATTTTAATAAAAGTTAATAATCATTAGGTGTATAATTATAAGCTTTAAACATATTATTATTATAGGTATACGTATACTTATTACAACTCAAAAGTAATGTATATAATTTTTACATTAATAATGTTTATTACATGTTATATTTAAATAATAATTCGTTACTCCTAGATTCTGATAGTAAATAGGCACGTGAAATTACATTCAAATACAAATTAACCAAAAGTGATTGTGTACTGTACTGTGAGGAGTAAAATCTAAATTAAATTAAACTAAGAAATTCATATTATTATAAGAACTGACTACATTAATGTCCATGTTTATAACCTTGGATAATGTTACCTGAAAATATGTATACTTGAAACAATTTGAGAATCAAAAACTAAATAGGTTTATATGTCATTGATATTATAATTATGTTCACAAAGGATCTAGGTAATTTAAATTCTATACACATAGAAATATGTGTCCATATAAAATAACGTATATGACAGGTTTGTATTAAAAATAGATAAACCGAATTGAACTCTCAAACCCAAATGTCTTATAGCTAAAATTTAAATAACGTATACAATATGAATTATTTAAGTTACTTAAATGTTTAATTTATTATTAGTTTAAAGTTTGAACTGACGAGTATCTTGTATCTAGAAAAACATTTCAAACAAACTTATCATATAATCATAATATTATATCATTATTACTTTTCCAAAAAATTATTAATTTTTTATTAATCGTTTATTATCCTACTTTCGGCTAACAAAATCATATACATTTAATTCCGTTTGATTACTATACTTTTCATTAACACTCAGTTCTAGTTACATCATATAAAAACAATTATTTTACAAGGTTAATCGGAAACATCAAACAGTTTGATTATAATGTAATTGTTATCATTATGATATACAGTTTATATACATCTTAGTAAATTCCTATAATTACCTTTATTTAATCCTATAAAATTAATATTATTAATCTTATAACTATCTTTAATTACTAAGCAATATTAGATTATATTTAATTCCAGTTTTTAACAAACTTATGATGGTCAGTTACGTCATTAACATTATGTTTAATTTAGTTATACGTACCTATGGTCTATGTACGCATATAAAAATATTATATTGAACAAAAATATCCCATAAATCAGCTACCATATTCACTCATCATTAATTTATAAATTCTGGAATGTAAGTAGGTAGGTAATCAAAGAATGTATTAATATTACAACGATGATTTTTTTTCCGTGAACACATTTTTAGATAGAAAAAATGCTAAAAGATTTTATATAGCACTTTTCAGGATCAAATATTTAGTTTATAATTAAAGTAATGCTTTTTCAATTTCCCAATAAATTCTCTAAGCATAAAGATAAAATATAGAAAACTAAATATTTTTTTTTACAGAAACGTCTCCAAGCTTCTGGTACAGAGTTTCATAATATATGAGTTTTTATTTATTTTTTAATACCATGATTAATAGATTCATTAAAAACACTTTTTTTATTATTACATGTTTATTAAGCATGTCATAACGTTAACACCGATGTTCTGACTTTGTATCTTGTTATTAATACATACTTTATAGTTTATATATCTATCTGACTTGTAGTAACAAGTTTTGGAAGATGTTCAGTTAAAAGAAATGTATTTATATTATACCTAGGAGTATTTTGTGTTGCATTTTATATGTTACCTACCTATTCCATTTTGCATTATTATGTGATACTATCTTAAATATATCCATTTGGTCAGGTGTTGGTTTATTCTAAATGTTTAGTACAGAAAATAACCATATTATTATGTTAATTTTAAAATGCAATGTTGGGTATATTATTTTGAACACCTGCCTTTAAGTTCTCTTACGAAATTCTAACTTTCTGCATATCATTATAGGTACTTGGTCAAAAACTACAATTTACCATCCAAACTTTACCAAAATATAATTTTGCAGGTAATTATTTTAATTATGGTAAGCTCAATAAATAGAAATGTATTAACTATCATTAGTATCCTTAGATCAGAAATACATAATAACAATCATTAACAACTACTGTTTATTGTTTTATACTATTGAAAAGTACATTTTCTTGCTAGTTCTATCTGCTTTCTAAAGTCACTTTTCGGGTCATAATATGCGTCATTTGAATTCAGAGCAAAACACATAATATATCTATCATTTTTACTGAGGTAGGTATTTTAGGTTTTTATTGAAACGATGAATGTATTAGTTTTACGATGATATGTGTGTGTTTTTCTTTTGTGTCTATGCTCTCATCACCTTTTGATGCAATAAACATACTTCAATCACTAACACGGAGTGTGGTTTCTGGTATAAAATTGGATCTGGTGGTAATTTTGGAGAGGGGATTTTATTGTAATATTTTATTTAATATTCAATACTTATCAAAATAATCCAGAAGAACAAAAAACAATTATTTAAAACCAGTTTAATTAAAATCATTTGTAACTTTCTACTTTTTTAGTTTTTTTAAGATTATGTATGTTAACATTATGGGAAGCCTTTCAAACATTGAAGAGCAAACAATTGAAAATCACTAACGTCAAAATATTGAACGGTTAATTCTTGAATATAAATTTACGTTAATATCTCGAACATGCAAAACCTTGAAATTCTAAGATTTGAATATCAAAATATTGAACACTTTTTTATTTTTATATGTTACCTATATGCAATCTGTATCAGTTGACATAATGAACATATTTGCTATGAGTAGAAAAAATATGAGAATTTGATAAAAGAAGCCACCCAGTGGTGATACTTTCAATTGAGGAGCTTAGTGTGCGTTAGTTACATAATTAAGAGATCTCTACTTCCGCTAAGTCACTTTGAAATATTGTCGGATATGGTAGCAGAAGCTAGATTTTGAATTAGAGGATTTGTATGAGTAGTTATCCTGTCATAAAATCTTTTAAAGTATAATTTTGCTCCTTCATTTAGCGTCTTTGGATTTAGATCTGCGTGGGGTGTGAGATTTGATACATATGGAGTGGTATTTTCTTAGAGTAATATTTTTAAAGGTTAGAATTTTGCTTAAGTTTGACTTTTTTGTGTTTTTCTTGAGCTGATTTCCGTAGAGCCAGATAGATTTAAGTATTGATTTATACATGAGAAATTTAGCATTTATAGTGTAGTATTTATTATTACTTAATAGAGTTTTCAGCATTCGTAATCGGTTATTAAAAGTCAACCTCTTAGATTTTATGCGAGAGGTCAGAGTTAGTCTTTAATCTAAAGTGAAACTGAGGTACTTAGGGTCTATTGGAAATTAGGTGATTGGGATTCCGTATAAAGTGACGTTGGGGCAAGGGGCAAGCCTGGTAGTAGAAGTAATATGTGTCAATTTATTTTTATTAACTTTAAAACGCCATTTTGTAAACCAGCTTCCCATTGGGTGGATATGGTTTTAGAAATTTGACGAAGTAGTGAAAGGGTTGTCGTTGGTAGAAATGAACACCTTATCATCTGCATAATCAGCCACTGATGTATAGGGAGAAATGGGTTGGTCTGACGCATATATTGTATAAACTATAGGCGAGAGAATGCCTGCTTGAGGCACACCAGCGTTTATAGCAGCTATGGCAGCAAGGCAAAAGCAGTACGAATTTAAAAATGTCTATTTGAAAATTAAGATTTGAATAGTAAGAAGTATGCTGGAGTAAGTTAGCTTTTAAGTTTAATAGCAAACCAACATGCCAAATACGATCAAAGGCCTAATATATTATGTCCAGAAATGCACATATGCAGTATAATTTTTTTCCAGGGAGTAGAATATTGCATCAGCCACTCTATGAAGTTGATGTGTTGTTGAATGTGAGGCGTGGAATCCAAATTGGGTGTTAGGCTGTACATATTTTTGATAATAATGGAGAGATGCGTGTCAGAATTAATCTTTCTAGAATTTTGGAGAAAAGAGGCAAGTGTCTGATTGGTCAATAGGATGTTATTTAGGAGGTTTATTAGGCTTAGAGAATAGTATATTTGTAGAAAATTTCTAAATAAGAGGAAAATATAAGTCTTAAAATTGGGTTGAAAATGTGAATTTTGTGAATAGTGGCTCAATTTAGTAGACATCTAGCAACTACTTCAGAAATCCAGGAGATTTTTGCAATAGATATTCCAGTATACAGTATTTGGCATAATTTGGTGTGATGGGTTTAACTAGAAAAGAGTTTAAGAAAGTTTCCGCCATATTAATATTATCAGCATTAGTTTTTCTGATTAGATACATCTGAATGAGGTTAGTTTATGTCAAAGAGATGCACTTTAAACGATTCGGATTTTTTTTAGTCAGAGGAGGTTCAGGAACCATCATGTTTATTATATGGAGATTCTGTGTTTTATAGTGATGTGCTTGTTTTGTAGCCCTCCATAAAGAGCCATCTTTTGGAGAGATTAATAATGAGATATGGTTTTAAAGGTCATTAGTCTTTATTTTGATCATCACCTTTTTGACAGAGTTGCCTAAAGAGTTGCCTTATTGTGGTGTTGTTTATGCGAGGAAAGGTGAGTACGTTGGTATAACGCTCTAGCTCTGCGTTTTTCTACTATTTTGGTACGTTCAATTTCTGGAAGTGGTTTATGTATTCGTGGATTTGTATTAGAGGTTGAACTTTTGAAGCCGACAGGCAGCTGACTTTATTATAGTGGTTAGACTATTTACAGCTGATTCAATATCATTGGATGTTTTTTTATTTAGTATTTAATTAAATTTCTTTGTTTACAAAATCATAAAATGTTTTGTGATCTGTGGTATGATTTAAAAGCCTTAGGGGGCCTTGATAGAATGGTGATAGTAAAGATTGAGTCTGCATTTTTTTTAGTGGAGGTTCACCAATATATTTGACCGAGAGGGACAATAACCTTGAAATGTTTAGAAACTGTGTTATCAGGGTAATTTGTTTTTATCAGTTTGTAGCCTGGAATGTAGAGAGTGGCATATTTATTTAAATGTGTTTCATTTTATACCTTTATGGTTTAGGATAGTTTCAAGTTCATGCACGTGGTTTTTTAAACTATTAGCACTGAATTGAAGTATTAATAGTTATTTGTCGGTGACTGAGGTTTTTGTTTAGTTTTTATGAATTTTGTTAATTTAATAAGCTGGATACACTTGATATTACTTAGGTAAGAATTTCAATTAGTGGATTAATAAAGTTGACTAGAAAGCCTGAACGAATTTTATTCATATCTAGAACTTAATCTTCGTAAGCAGAAGTTGAGCTATTATAAATAGAAGAGTTGGATCTTGAACATGAAAATGTATATCGTAAAAACTTTGAAAGTCAAAATATTGTACAACAAAACTTTTTAATCGATAATTCTATTTCTTTTTCCCGTGCTGTTCTAGATGACACTTTGGTATATCTAGACGCCAAGAACAGCGGGAACAATTTTATATTTAAGAAGGAGTGTAAAAAAAAATCGTATGTTTAATTTGTTGCTCAAGTGGGTTAGCTTTTTCAATTGTAAGCAAAATTCAGCCCTTGACCACTGGAAATTCAAAATACCTAATACAAACTTGAATGCTATTATAGCATTTAGAAACAGTAAAGATGAACGCATTTTTTTCAAATCATGATTTATGTGATAATTTCTAAAACTACTCAGAATTTTCAATTTGTTCCTTTCAAAAGTACTAACTAGATTAATTTCCCCCCAGAAAATCAACAGAAGTTTAAAACATTAGTTCTAGTATAAACAATGTTAACGTACAGAAAAAAAAACTATTATCATTATAACATCAATACATTCATTGCTCCGCTTAGAACCTAAAATATATGCAATTTTAAATTTTAGTAACTTAAGTTTAAAATTTTATTCGAGATTCCTCTTAAATGATTTTTATCAAAATACATAAGCTACAGTTTATTTTTATAGACATTTTATGTTCAAATTTCGAAGAAATTGGATATTTAGGTACACGAAAATTAACGATATACAATAAATTAAATTTTCTAAATATTTATAACTATGTTTTGTTTTTTGCATAAATTAGTTCAGCCTACGGTATTGCTAATAAGTAATAACCTTATAAATGTTTAACAAAATATCCATTGAAATATATGTTAACAGTCGACAGACTGTCTCGGTTCAGAACCGTTTTAAAATGCCATGATGGATTGTTGAATTCAAATTTAACACATCCTTTACAGTGAGTTACTCAATGACAAGGTATACTCAACACCTAACATCAGAGCTAATTCCTCGGTTATTTTAGTTGTTGTTTTGTCCATTTATCCAATAAATCAACCTTGCAACAAAAAATAATTATCTACTTTCAATTATTTTCATTAATTTTTCTCTCAATTTCTAAATGTTTAGGTATATTTCTATTTGTCTTAGGATATTTATTAGGTCATTAGTTATTAGATTTTAAGGTCTCAGGAGTTCTTATAATAATTGGTCTGGTACCTATGTGGTTTTGATTTCTTTCCTGATTGTATTAGATACGTTATGTTAATATTTTATGTATGATTGGTACTTGTGTTCCACATTATGGACATAAATGGATTCTTCATTAACTATATGATATAGCTATGAGTAACCTTAATTTATTATTGAACTGTTGAAATGGGTATATATAATTAGGTATTTTTAGTGTTTTAGATAATAAGTGCTATTTTTTTATTGTTAATATGAACTTTTGGATTTATTTTGTTATTGTTAAACCCATTTTAGCAGATTGTATTGGGTTTATTGATATTTAATATTTGTATTCTTTATTGTTTATCAATTATTATGAAAGTTTAGGTATAGGGTTACTACTGTTACTGTTGTGCAAATTTTGGTAAAGCAAGAAGGATGAAATGTTTGACGCAATAGTTTTTTAGGTTAGAAACAATTTTAGTTAGTCAACAGTGTTTGTACTTAATATGCATCAAAACAATTGGAAATTCGATAACTAATGATACAAATTATATTTATTTTTTGGTTAAAAAACTTTTTGCAATTCTATTTTAGTTCAGTGTTTCACACATTTTAATTGTATCATTAAAATGACAACCAACAGATCTTATGTCTGTAGGTATAATGTATGTAGATATGTGTGTTAATGATGTTATATGTTTTATATTTTAAGACTTTAATTTTAAAACTCATGTTTTATGCATTAGACATTACTATATACGCAATACATTTAAAAAATAACATTCTCAATAATTACTTTTTTAAATAATATACACATTGGACTTCACATTCTTGGAGGTACGAACTCTGATCGTTATTGCTTATAAATTAATGATAAATAGTAGGAACATCATTAAACTGTACCATAATGAGTGAAGCTAGCAAGCTAATATGAGCGATTGTTTTTTTAATTTTAATTTTATACAAGCAACCTTAAATAAGTAATAAGTAAAAATATTATAATTATTGTAATTATAAATATTAGGTAGTTAATTTTGAAAATAGAATATAATTAATTATGAAATAATATATTTATTATATATGTATGTGACATGTATCCAGTAATACATTTTTATATATTTTTTTGTTATTCATATTTTTGAAAGTGATATCCTTTATAGTTTTTTTTTTAATTTTTAATTTTGATTTTGAAATAATTAGTTAATTGTCAAGACCAAATATTTTAATCTTTTATCTAGTTTCTGAAGTTTTGGATATATGTTTTTTATAATTTAGATAATGAATGTATTGTATTTACAATAAGGTGATTTTTGATATTTTGTTGTAATTAAAAAACGAATAACCGTAGACACTTGTCATTTTCACCAAATATTTATAATAGCATATCCCTAACATGGTATCATTATCAAAATATTTTGATTATTTTTTGCTATGTATTTTTCTAATTTTGTAAATTATTTTTAAGTTAGAACTTCATAAAAGTTTTTTTTTTCATAGCTGACATTAGAAATTTGTATAGAAGATTCTTGATACATTTTTCTACATTTATCAAAAACAAATACACCGAAAAGTTTAGCTATTTATAGGAATAAAATATTTTTGATTTTTATTAATTTTTTTTAAATTATTAAACTTGATTATTTACACAAGTATGCTAGGATGACACAACGTCTTCACTCAGAATCATTAATCGTATGTAATGACTTATCATTGTCTTCAAATATAGCACTTAAAGTACAATGACATACTCAGCAACTACTGTATGGCAGAGCAGTATCCTCTTGTCCGCTTTTTAACGATGTAATATGATATATTTTGAATTTTTATGAATTGAATTGTGTTAAGTTCTGTACGGAAAGACTCGGATATATTACCGGAGCCGAGATTACAATCAACGTTCATCTCTTATTGTTGCCAAACCATGTTAATCATAATAATATAATTAACTATAGACAGAGTTTAGTTTTAGAAATGTCAATAAAAGTTCTACAAATATACATTTCTATGATTTTATTTTATGTTTTTATTGTGTTGTCATCTTAGATATTATTAGGTTTATCTATTTACATTTAAGGTGACTAAAATTATACCTTTAATGTTAATTCTGGTTTAAGTACTATTTTAGTTTTGTTGCCTAACACGTTTGTTAATGATACACATACAGCAATTATGGACTGAATCATAATTTAACGCAATAAAGTCAATGAATTCTTCTATGATAATATTTAAGAACTCGTTCAGTAGTTAATTTGTATATTAAATTCTGATCGATCCGACGAATTTATTTATTTTACAATATTATTTGTTTCTGTGTGTACGATAAATATAAAAATGTTTCAGTATCTTTTCTGGTTGAAAAGAGGAACTAGTTTGTACTTTTGAGAGGTCAAAATAAAAATGTTCAGTAGTTTTCTAAAGCATTGGGAATTACAAAATTGAATTTATTCTTTTTATGTAACTAAAAAAATAATAATAAACCGTACGTACATGTATGTAATTTTCACCTAAATATTACCATTTTGTGGACAAAAAAACATTTAAAAAATATTTTGACTTTTTTTGTGCTATTTATATTCATAAGACATTTTCGATTTTTATTAGTTTTTTTAAAACTATCGTCAATACAAAATGTTTCACTCGATCTAATAACTTGAAAATTGAATACAATAGGTTCCTTATAAGTTGTTATAATAATTGTTTGAATATTAAAGATAATATCTTTAACACAGTAGGCAAACATTTTTTAAAATCATTTAATAACCACATTTTGACAAAAATCACGAAAATTTGCAAATTATTATATAGCTAAGAATTTTTTCAACCTACTGCATTACTAATAATTAAATTAACTAATTCAATAGCAATTATATCATAAAACATACTTAGTAATATAAGCTGACATAATCGTTTTTCGAAGACAATTATATCTTTGAATTTATATTTAATGCATCCATTAAAGTGACCTCTTTAGACACCTACACTAAAGCAGAATGGTACCTACTTGCCCACCTCTTTTAGTTTTAGAGTTTTTAGGTGTTTTAACTACAAAATAATTTTCAAATATTCTTGATTTTGATGAGTTTTTGGTTACTATATGAACAATACTTATGATGAATTACATTTTCAATATATTTACCTATACATATTACATAGGTACCCACAAATAAAAATTTTGGAAATCCTTCTTTCGATTGAATGACAAACGTTTGGCTGAAATTTTGAATAAAAACTTACGTAAATATTTATTGAAATATTCAAAACCTTGAACTTAGAAAATTTTAATCTCAAAATCATTTTTTGATACTTCCAATAATTTTTTGATTTGGGGTATTTTGTGTATTTTTGTTTGACTTTGCTTTAGAGTTATGTTCACTATCAGGGTTGGCCTTGTTGTTATCATTAGTATTTTATTTAATATATTTTCGTAGTATGTACATACTTAATAATTAACTTTTTATTGGAATCGTTGCAGATTATCCATTTAGTCGAGATTGTGAGTTCTTTAGGACAGTTTGAATTGTAGTGATTATCTTCACATTTTACGTAACAAAAGTTGAATTTACATGATTTGTGAATGTGTCTGTATCTTAAGCAATTGTTGCATTGTGGGTGAATGGTTAGATTTCCATCGATCCTCAGTAGTAATAATTCAGTTTAATAACATTTTAAGTTAAAAATGTCATTACATTTTTCTAATTTAGTAAGGTGTATAAGCAGTAGCTAGGGACAATAGATGTTTATTCGTATGTATTAATCTTGTAAATGACTTTATTGGATAATTTAGGTTTTTAGTTCTTTGTAGATTTTATATTCGGTGGTTGCCATTTGAAGGATATTTATGATGGCTGATAGTCCTTATCACTTGTATGTCCGTTTGTGAAGTATATTCGTAATTTATACCAGATATTTCGTTATTTCATTAAAGTTGTTGATTGTTTTTACATTTATTTTGATTTCATTGTTTTTATCTATTTAACTAAAGACGTCGTGTAATATAGATAAAAGTTTTGCGTTAAGTTTGACATAATTTGTATTAATTACGAAAAATTGTGTATATTTTTCCTTGTTACTTTCAGTTTACGTATTATGTGGTTAGTAATTAGGTTAACTATGTTCTTTGGTAATAAGAGATTTTTCAATGGACGTATTATAGCAATTTGGTGAGAAGAAATATTTCTCCGTTCGGTGGATTATTGGCTTTTTAGTTTTTCTAGACTATCTGAATTCGGTACCTACTGGAATTTGGAGTCATGTTTTATTGATGTTAAGGTTATCTATTTTATTTTTATAAGACGTTGAGGAATTGATTTCTTTAGCTAGACTATTGTTGTTTATCAAGATAATATATTAAAATAAATATATAATACCTATTTGTTGCTAATTATGATAGCGTTTTTTTGTGTGTTAAACGATATTATCACCCATAGAGCCGTACATAGAGGTTTTTTATCATTGTAATACAGTTAATTGTGTTAGTGAACTTTGAACCATTTAATGTTTGTATACAATACTAAATAGAAAGATATAAACTTTGTAATCACTGCGATACTGCGCTATCAATATAGGTATACAATCTCAGCACAAAATTAACGTATGGTCTCTACGGTATCCAAGCATATACTATTGGATATATTTAAATAGTTTTATAGGAAGTATATGATACAGTAATCTATATTCAATTAACTTATGTACAGTTTCAATTTTTATTATCATAATAATATTTATACTACTTCAAAAAGAATATAATGCTATTTTAAGTTAGTTATATTAAGCTCATAACTATTAGTGTTATATATATATAACTACTTTAGTGTTATTGTAATTAAAAGTAAATAATATTAATTTTAATAATTTTTCTTTGCATCTAGATTCATTTTAGATTCTGAGCGGAGCGATGAATGTATTGATTTTACAATGATGTGTGTTTTATATTTTTATTTTTATTTTTATTTTTGAGTCTATCATCACCTTTTAGGACAGTAAAAATGCTTCGATTTTCTTCAATAGTATCTTTCCTGATAGGAAAGTGAATCTAGTTGGTACTTTGGGGGGTCAAAAGTTAAAATTTCCCAGTAGTTTTCATGAGCGCCATGAAAAATAAATGAAAAATTAAGGAATAAAGGGAATTTTTACGAAAAACCAATTTTCGACAAAATCGATTTTGGTTTTTGGTATAACTCTAAAATAAATGACCGTAGACACATGCAATTTTGACTGAATGTTTATATAAGCATTTTCTACACACCATAAATGTCAATAAAATTTTATTTGTTGGGTAAAAAATCTTAAAAATTTAATGGTAGGCTTCTAATATATAGTTTCAAAGGCAGATGAAAAATATTAAAAATCTGTAGTCACAATTTTTTTTATAGGTAATGAAAGTTCAAATTTTTACAAAATACGTAAAAATGACGAAAATGTGCAATTTATTTTGAGTTAAAAATTCATAAAATTTTTCTTTTTAAATCTAAGGTTTGAAAATGTGATACAAGAATCCTTATAAGTTTGCCTAATTTTATCAATGAAAAAATGTTTATATGCAAGTCAACATAAATTTTTATGAGCATTTTAAGTTTAAATTTTTACAAGATTAGATATTCACTCGATTTCTCATGTAGCGATTTTTTTTTTTTTGTTGCAATTCAAAAACTAATAACTGTAGATGCATGAAAATTTCACTGAATGTTTATATAAGCATTTTCTATACACCATCTAATTTTGAATATATTTTGAATCTTTTTGAGCTGTTTACGGACATTTTCAGTTTTCAATTTTTTTAGTTTTTTTTTCAATAAATATCAATAAAGTTTTATCTGTTGGGCCAAAAAGTGTAAAAATTTAATACAAGGCTCCTGATATATTAATACAATATCAGTTGAAAAATATTAAAAATACATAGGCACAATTTTTTTTTATAAAGCATTTAAAGTTCGAATTTTGACCAAATTCATCAAAATCTCGAAAATTATAAATTATTGTAATTAAACAATTATAAAATGGTCAGTTTTTATAAATAAGGATTGAAAATTTAAAACATAAATTCAAAGTTTCTCATTCATTGTTCATTCTGTAACCAAAAAATCTAAAAAATATATAAACACAGTTATTTTTTACAGACATTTTAAGTTAACATTTGGATGAAATTACATATTAAAATCAATTTTAACGAGTAAAAGTATATATTATAATATTTTTCTAGTATCACTGATAATTTAAGGTTAATAATTAAATAATATGATTAATATTAATTCAACTTAGCAGCTACCGTAAAATAACAATATCAATATACCTAATTTAAAATATCCTAGACTGACATACCGTCTCCGCTCAGAATCGTATACAATGATATTATATCATTGAATTCAAATTTAATACCATCCATTATAGTACAGTGATCTACTTGTAGCCTACTGTACAGCGGAGCGACATCCACTTGACCCCCTTTTTAATACTTAGAAAGTCAAAATTATTAGAATATTATGTATATATTGCGTATCTTGAATTTAATTACTGCACACAAATAAAAGAAAAAAGTATTTATCATAATAATGAATAAATAAAATAATAAGTACCTAGCCAACTATAACTACGTAAAAAATAAATTTCATTATTTCCTTTATTGTTTCTAAAATACAATTTGAAATGCGAATAATATAACTATAGTACCAAGATATTTTAATAAACAATTATAATAATAATTCTTACATTTTTTTCGCAATTTCAAAAAAGTGGTTTATGCTGCGATGTGGATAATTAAATATATAATAATGAAGCATTCAAATTACTTTCTTTCAATAAAAATTTTACTCCTCGAATAAAATACTCTAGAGCCATAAATGTAATTCGGTTCTTGGAGTAGACATTAGACAATCAAGATCATTAACAGTATTAACGGACAATATATAGTTTGTTTGGGGCCGCACTTGACCTAACGAATATATATTTTTTCAAGACGCTCTCATATGTACCTATACACTCTTACGGCTTTACATTGAAAATGTCTAGTTCATCACGTTCTAGTCATTGAATATTTTTTTGCCCCAACAATTTTCATATGTAGGTAAGTATGTGAAATTGTGACATTAATATACGTGTTATATATATATATATTATTTTAATATTATTATTATTATTCACTATGGGGAAGTGTTTTTGTTTAAATTCCTGAGGGTTCTATCGGTGTACATTATTTACTAATTACTAAGTCTGTATGCAGGGGTTGGTATTATTTTTTTCCCGAAATCTGCAACTCCTTATTTTTATACACGAGAAGGTTCAAGTGACTACGTAACGGGTCTCGTTAGTGTCAGACTTTATAAACACGAGTATTTCAAGGACGTGGATTTTGAATACAGAAAAACATAACGAAACGACTATATGACATTGTAGATACTTTAGAATGTAGATATTAAATATACTGACAGTGCGATCCGAAACACTGAATTATCGTACTGTCAATATATTAAATAGGCACGTATGTCATTTGATTTTAAATATAACATCTACCTAATTCCTTTTATTTCTATGACAATAGTAATATGTGAGATACTACAACAACAACAATTTACACATATTTTAAATAGTAGGTTACCTACATAAAATAAAAAGTTATATTGAGGATTATTGTTTTTTTTTTTTTTATTATTCAAGTTGAAGCCTCGATAACAGGACAATTATTGGCATGTATTACATACTTAAATTACTTAAAATAAATTGTACAATTTAATATCTTTCATAAATAATAAAACTGTTGTGATGGAATTTTCGTCAGTGGCCAGTGCATCTTGAAGGTACTCGAATATGTCGAATTTTTGTCGGGCCTCTTGTGTGCCTCTACATCCTGTGATAATTTATAAATGTGTTTGATTGAAGTTGGATAGCTGCATGTTTGGCATGTTATTGATGGCTCTGCTTTCATAAGATGAGCATGTGTATAGTCTATTCGTCTCTTCGTTTGAGAAGCATTGGATTGTTAAAATTTTCTGTTGTTCTTAAAAACATTTCATTTGAAGATTGTCCATTTGAGGATTATTGTATTTAGAATAATTACAAATATATTATATTTTAAATCAGAAATAAGCTAAACCTAAACAAAAATTCACTAATTTGAAGTTATTCAACTTTCCTTAAACCTACTGGGAAATATTCTGAAAAAATAACTTTTTTTTTCTATAAATTGATACAAATTCCAACAGTTATGTATATTATTGTATATGTGACAACTTTTAGAAAACACTATAGATACTTATTTAAAAAAAAACTTATTGTTCAATGCATAAAAGAAAGAATAATACTTTGTGACAAATTGTTTTCTTATTATAGTTTAAAATTTAAATATATCTTTGAAAATAATATTTTTTTCAATTACCTTAATTATTAAAGTTTATAATGTAATAAATTGATAATGTTGACAATTTATCAGTTAAAGATAAGTTGTTACAAGATATGTATATAATGTGATAACATCGTTCGAACGGTGTAAAAAAGATATTAACTTAAAATATATATTGTTATATTATACTTCCTTTTATTTTAAAATAATTTAAAAAGTTTAAGAGAAGTTTTTGCTTTCCATTATTTACTCATTTTTTTTTTTACCCAAGTTAAGTAGATCTTTTTGTTTTGTATGGTAATGTTGTTAAATTATAAAATATTGGGCTTTAATTTACTAAGTGATACTGCAATACTATAAAAACAAACTGATACGATGTGATACAATAAAAACAAACTGGTACGATGTGTTTAATTATAATAGACACAATAAAAACATTAATAGTATATAAATCTGAAATGTTCAATAATTGTTTCCCTATCCGTTCCGTGTTAAATCGACTATAGGAATCGTGCTAATAACAATAAAAAGGTCGGTTATTAAAATGTCTAAAACCATATATTTTATAATAAATTCAATGTTTACATAAATAACAATATAAATAATGATTTCATCTAAATATCGCCTTAGTATTTTGCGTGATGTATATTACTATGTTACAATAGATAGGGACTATTTACTGAATACGTAAAAAAAATGTGTTATTTAAATAATATTCAAAATACTGAAAAACTAATGAAAACTAATTCATCACAATATTGAATGTGTTTAGAAAAAAAGTGGCCACTGTATGTAATTTATAATAAATTATTAAATGTTCATCGATGCAGGGTAATTTTTTTTGTTGTCTAACCTTCAACTTTAAGCTTATATTACACCTATTATTTTGCTTACAATTATTAAACAATAGGACTTAGCTTATATGTATTATTTAAACGTTATCTTAATTTCAACTATGGTAAACATGTATCTATTTACATGATTATAACTTACAATATTAGAGAGCGGACTTTTTAGGTTTTTTCATACATTTATTGACTTTATGTAGCTCAACAAGGGTGTAAAACTGAAAAAATATATACGACTTATACAGTACAGAATACGTAGAAATAAATTTATTTTGAATATTAAAGCATATTTTGGAGATAAAGATTCTTCAGTCTATATTTCATATTTGAGAATATATTGTATTATTTGTTGTTCATAAAATAAATATGATTATTAATTTCTCTTGTTGAAAATATTTTGTCTTGCAGAAAAAAAAATGTTTTTAATTTAAAAACGAAAAATGATAGAAATTGTTCAATAATTTGTTTGAGTAAATTGGAAATCGTTTAACTTGTTTGATTGTTTCAAATGTGACTGAGTTGAGTTTAAATAATTTAACAAAGAAAAGGTAATTATTTGCAAGTCGAAGCATATTATAACATTTGAATTAATGGAGGTAAATGTAAATATTATAACATTTTTAACATACACTATATATTTGACATAATATGTTTCTACCGTATACACATTTTTAAATTATTTGAAGAAAAATGCAGCATATTTTTAATTTTACCAAATAAAGGTTTATCAAGATAATATTTTAAGGTTTTTTTAGGGCATATTATAAACATATTTTAAAATTTTAAGAACCTAATAACTAGCTCTTTACTATAATTATAACTAATATTAAAAAATGAAAATTATGTGTAACGGTCATTGATTCTATTGATTATTAATTCTTATCATACCAAAAAAAATAAATATTTTAATTTCTACGCTAATAAATTAATTTAGGCTTTTGGCCGAAAATTGTGTTAAACATCTTTTTTAAGTAAAATACTATTTAATACCTATTTAGGATTCCTTATGGATATTTGGAAAATATAAAATTTCAGACTAAACTATTTTATGTAAATTAATAATAATTTGTCTCATTACAACTTGTAATCACAGTATTAGGTTATTTTTTTCAAATGTAATCTATAGAAAAAACTGTTAAGGTAATTTGTTTATTTTGTTGCGAGGACTGAAACATTCTTCCGTTATTTTTCTAATTTATATTATATTTTAACTATACTGATGAGTGATAAATTACAAAAATATTTCCACAAAACTTTATTCAACTACGATTGTGTCCTCTTGTAATACATTTGACTATATAGACGTGCATGTAAACTGCATTTTGGTATTTACACATTTTTAAAGAATTGTATGCGTACTCAATGTAATAATATTACTTATTTTAGACATCTGATTTAATACTTTTGATGACTTGATCCAATCAACAAAGATTTTCAAGCAAGTATAAAATAATAATATGTGACATTTATTAATAATAATACGATTATTTCGAGCATTTCCGCATTTCAACATTTTCTTATTTATTGAATCTCATTCACGAAGCTTATAAATTATAATGTTCAACAGTGGAGTACACAGGGGGAAGGGAGGCTAACAGGCTGAAGTTCCCCCATTGCCCTTTTAAGTATTACTTAAAAAAAAATATTTATCAAGTTTCAATTGTCATCAACTAGTAAGCAAGACGTAAATTAATAAACCTCTTACCAGAATGAATTAATTTGTGCAAAAACACTGTATTTGCATACCAATTTTCCTAAAAAGATAAGTAATTAATTTTCGACCCTCCCCCATCATTAAAAATACTGCATACACCACTGATGTTAGAATATAGAAAATATACTCAGAGAAAAAAATATCACTATTTTATAATTTATATTATTAAAATTCATAATTTAAATTAAAAAAAATATGAAAATGATTAGTATTTTGTTATTGTTGAATTTATGCATCTTTGTTTTTTCTATTGCATATTACTGGTAAAATTATTTGATACTGTCATTTGTTACCTAAATGCTTTTTTCATCATTAAATCAACATCAATGGGTACGTACCTAAATATATCACAATTTTCGACGATCTAGTAGTAGTTTATCACAAGGACACACTCAGTGAACAAAGCACAATAATTGATCCTGCACATGTTGACCACAGTAGTGCATTGTCCACTGTATTATACCACGTTTTAATATCGTATTCCGTTAAATTGTCAGATCCGTTTAAATCACTTTGATTTCCCCCCTGTGCATAAGGGTTTAGTACAGTAGGTATCATCTCCATCCTACGGCTATAATAATACGCAGCTGACAAAAGCACACCCGGTTCATATTTCATTTTTGCGCCTGGGTTATTCACTAATGACTTAATTATATAGAAGATACACTGCGTTCCCTTCTCCACCACAACACCCCATTTTTGGCTTTTGATTAGCACCGGTTGTTGTATTTATCTTGTGTAAAATAGAAATGGGAAAAGGAAATAAAGGAAAGGGAAATAGTAAGCATATTGCCGAGTCTGAATGAACTATACTAAACGTCACGTTTGAACTATTAACACGATCATAGAACCTCTATGGAAAATTAGAAATCAGAAAATTTTTACTAAATTAACTTTCTTCACAAAGTTTTTAACCAAATTTTAAACTCATAATTTCAATTTATTCTGATTATCTGAACGGCGTGCTTATGTAGCAAAAATATAACATAATATAATATTATATCATCAAATAAACTGTTGAGTGTTTATAAATAAATACAAATAATTGGAATTTATTCAATTATATGTGTTCAATAGTATAGATTCGTGTAGTATAATATAATATTATGTACCATTGACGATATCTATCTATAATAATTCTATATAATATATATACCTTTATAAATTAATGTATGTTTGGACGAGGCTTATAAACTTGGAAACGACCTACTGAACCAATTTAGGATCAAATTTTGCACACGCATTCCATAATCCTTGGGGAGTACTTATAGCTTCATTTTTAACCACTATTTTTAACTTGTAGGGTAGTTCACATATTAATTTCATCTTTACACACGAAAATTAATTATTTTTTTGATTATTTATAGATGGGCCATTGGTTACTATCCGTATGTTCGTAGATAATAATAGACTCAAAAACTACTCTACCGATTTTGACGAACCGACTTCAATTTGTTTCTAAACTGAAGTACACTAAAACCAAGATACACCGATAAATGTACCGAAGTATTATATAGATATATTTTATATTTTTATTAATATTTTCCCGGATGAAGTTGGGTTGTATTGCTAATTCTTTTATAAACCATGATTTGATGATTGTTAAATTACTTATGTCTGATACACCATCATTAAGTATTATTCTATAATGAGTAAGTCATTTTTAGCTTTTGCATATACTTCGTAACATACAATTTATTGTATCTAAATTTAATATGAACAAATTTGGTTATTTACAACACGTACTTATGCAGTGTATTTATACATATTTTGCAGGTACACGTCCCTAAATTGGGTTAAATGTTTCATATACGTTTTTATTACGGCTCGGTTGGCAGTATTATACTATTTTTATCTGAATAAAATGTATGGTCGTGTACATAAAACACAATTCAAATAATAACCACTTAAATTATTTTATTTTTACTACCTACCTATTCATTCAAATTTTTATATATATATTGCTTTAATCCATTATAATAATCCAGTTGTGTTTAAATATTTGTAATTAATTTGAGAACAAGTAAGCTATGTCGTATATTATATTAGATAAAGAGTTTAATGCACATTTAAATTTATAACATAAATAGGAGGTTTTATTTAACTATTAGTTTATCATGATTTGTGAACATAGATTTATGACTACCTATATAAAGGTAATTATAGAAGAATCATATTTAACTATAAGTGGTACAATAATAGTATTATATTAAAATACATTAAATATTATTATTTAATTTAAACGTTACAAGGTATTTATAGCATAACTATAAAGTATTGAGATAATATCAATTTTTGAAAATTAAGTAGTTTTTATTATAAGTATGAACCAATCATTTGAAAAGATTAAGTTCTATCTAAATGCCTGAATGATTAAATTGTCATAGAGTTTGTTTAAATACGAGTATTAAAGTCAGGCATTTATCATATCATTATTAAATTGTCTAGTGTGGTTCCTTAGATATTACATAACATGTCATGCATTTCAAAGAGACAATTTGAATTACATAGTATTCCTACATACAAAATTATAATTTAAAGTATAATTAAAATAAAATTACATATGTTATCAAATAAGTAAACATATTTTATAAGTTATTGATTTTTAATAGGACTTTAATATTATAGTAGTAAGTGTAACACGTACCCATAAATAAATAATCAATTATTAATTTTATTTATGAAATTCAAAAAATTTTTTTTATTTTTTTAGCGTATTACAACCTATTTTTGCCTATTATTTGGTATAATAATTTTATGTCGACGTATTTGTCTAGGTGAAAACAAATCTATAAAATGTCATATAGACTATAAATAAATGCAAATTGATACAAATTGTAAAAATGTATTATTCTCATGTGTTGTTTTGTATAAAGAATAACTGAGAGACAAAAAATGGATTTTATAATAGCAAACCGTAGGTGACGGACGGTCGCGGTCGTACCGATAAGATTTGAATGACCAAGTCGATACGAATAATATAATATAAACCTACATAATAATATATGATATATATTACAAATATTTAAGTACACATATCATTATATATCATTAAATACTCAATTCCACATTAGATTAAAATTGCCACACATTTAAAAAAAAAAACCTAGGTGTTTTTCTCCCAATAGTTCGATTGGTGTAGTAAACCAATGTTGTTATATTGTTTTATTACATTTAAATGTTTGTATTATAACTTAAGTTGTAGACTCCACATCTAATAATATATTGTATGTCAATACCTTGATTTAAATGATCTTGAAATGCAAAAAAAAAACCATCTATTATTCTAAAATAATTTATTTTTGTAAAAAGTTTGTTTATTAGATTTATAAACATCAATACAATCCCTCATTAGGTACATGAAAATTAAAAAACGAACGAGCATTTAAATAACGTAAACGTTTAGACTTCGAATCAAAACAATAAGTACGTCTTAGGTACATTAAAAATCATCAGTCAACACTGAACATCATGCCATTACGATACACGCATTTCGATGGTCAAAAAGTTAAGCCGCGATACCCTTTTAAATCTTGTTGATCGAATACCTATTACTCAAATAATATGTGAAGCATTTTATCATTCTGAAATACCCATTCAAAGTGTACCTATAACCTAGACCTACAAATAAAATATATAAATAATAAATGTGCTAAATGAAGAAAAGGGGTACCTACAAGAAGTTGACACCACCTTAATAGTTTGCAAATATACAGAGTGGTTTATCAATTTTGATCACCACTTTTAGGTTTCTAAACATAGGTTTAAAACACCTTATATCTCCGTTGTTACCGTCCGTCCGTCAGTTAGTTACCAGTACATAGTTACGCTTGTTGATGTATTATATTGTTGTCTGTTGATTTATATTTATTTATTGTCCGTAGTTACTGTATAATAATTATAAATTGTCTATGAAATTATAATAATATTTATATCATTGTATTAAAATACGTTTAGAAACCGGGAATTTAGCACGCTTCCAAAGTGAGCTTTTCTAACTTGTTTTTTTGAACAATTTCATGTATTTTTTAATAAACTTAAAGACCATAATATTTTCAAATTTTTTGTATTTAATGAGTGCCTTGTGATACTACAGACTACTGTTTAAAATGTGGTTTCTTTTTTACTTTAAATTATTAGGCAAGTGAGTTTTTTTCAATTGATGATGTATTTAAATCAAATTTTGAATGAGTAGTTCCGACTTATTAAACTTTGTATACTATAAGCCATAAGGATAATAGTCTATGATACTAGAGGCGAACGATGGTAGTTTACACAGAATTAAAGCATATGTAAATTGTTTAATATTTTTTTAGTCATGTTCTTAGTATGTATTATTATTCAGAAAAAATTATGAAGTGCTAATAGATTAATGTAGCTTACTTACTATACTTTGTAAATTAACTAAAATGGAAACCATATCCTTCCTGTCATATTTAATATTTTTCGTAAATATTTAAGTCAACAAAT
Source organism: Nasonovia ribisnigri (assembly GCA_027563435.1). NCBI lineage: Eukaryota > Metazoa > Arthropoda > Insecta > Hemiptera > Aphididae > Nasonovia > Nasonovia ribisnigri. Next base: position 26,006 of record JANEHU010000658.1, read on the forward strand.
AATAAATATTACATCATTTATTTTATAATAATTAATATTATAATTAATATACTAATATTATATTATATATTATCCTTAATATAGATAATTTATATAACATAGAAAACCACTCGTTCAAATTTTGATTTGGATATATTAATATTTAAAAAATCATCTGTTCAATAATTTAAAATAAAACAATATGTTTTTCATTTTAAAAACAAAAGTTTTTATCTCCATAGGACACTCCATGGTACAATAAATCTAAAACTTTCAAAAATTAGGACTTTAAGTAAATTTAAAAATTCCAAAAATCAGATGTTGAATAACGAAATTATTTAAAAGGAAAAAAAGGGTTGAGCATATATGGTGAATTCTCTATAGTCTATATATATTATATAACCGTTATAAATTATATCGTTGATGTTTTAATACACGACGCACGATATTATTTATTTGAAGCAAGGATAACAAATAGGAACAAATTTAAAATTCAAGGAATCAACAAAATATTTAATAAATTAGTAGAAACATTAAAGGCATACAAATACTTAAAAAAATATTTTAGTATTTATGTTAAAATACTTTATAACACTGTATCCTAATCAAATAATATAAACGGCGCACGGTTATTGAGTACAAAATCAGAACGAGAAAATTACAATATACTAATTGAGTCACAGTACAACGAAAAATAAATAGATTTATTCTGCATTTGGGAAAAGTAAAATATACCAATCGAGTCCGCACTTGGGAAAAATAGAACTTTTTCACTCAAAAGACGCCAAAACTTATAGCACCAAACAACATTAAAATATGTGCTCATGCACGCCCCTAAAAATAAAAATATATGTTACGTGTTACATTGTACATTTTTATTGTTCTGTTTGAAATAGAAATCCGAAAATTAGTAAATACTATGTAGTACATATATTTCATCGAGTGTATACGTACGTAGGCGACTACGTGATTTTTTGTTTTTTACCCACACCACAAAATTAATCAGATTTTTCTATATTAACATTATAATGTTTCATACAAATGGATAGTCCTAACATAACACTATACAAATGGGAAGGAGAATGTATTTTTCAAAGTTGATGGGGCTCAAATAGTATTAAAAAATATTGTCAACAGTAAGTACTTATATTATAATCTAATTTTTGAGTCTCAATAATTAAAGCATATCTCAAACAATCTGGGGCTCAAGTTGTTCTATAAGGTTTTTATATTATATATCGTATTCAGCCATTTTAAAATATATACTATATAGTATAGCCTAACATATTATTATCACACAATAAACCCTATAAATACGAGACTAATAACGTAATAACTTAATTTAAAATTAAATATATTACTTAAAAGTTGGAGTATGTTAAAACTTAAAATATACAATTATACTGTAATATGCATCTATTAGTTTAATTTGGGTAAAATTACATAATATGAATAAATATGATTTTAGTAATATGAGTTACTGAAAATGTAGAGAGTATTAAATTCTGTTTCTGTACTTTTGAAATTCATCTCCATAAAATGTAATAATAATTAATATACTATGTAGTTAATAAAATCAAAAATATTGACTAATTATATCAATCTCTAATGACAATATTACTTAATCCTCTTCAAATTATATTTTTAAAAATTCTACTAATGACAAATTTTATATTTTTAAATATTGTATTATCTTAGAGCAATATGCTTCATTAAAATCAGTAGTTTATTTTGAGCAGTTAGAAAATATATTGTTTTGTTCGTAAGTGGATTTATTTAAGATTTCATTAAAACATTTTATGAGAAAACTGTATCTGTGCCTAATGAAAGGCCTATTATTTTATATTTTTTCATTACATTTTGAGTAATATAATAGAATATGTATTTATTATTAAATTATGTTTATGTAGGTATACACCATGATAATAATATATACATTTTCTTATCTACTATATTATATCATTATATTATCCAGTGTGCGCTTACTGCTTAATTCTTTGAATATATTAAACTAATGTGCACATTTATAAAATATAAATCACCGCGAGAATAATATGTTCATAAGAACAATATACCTAATGATGAATTATATTTATATTTTTTTTTCTCGAATATTTTGATTGTTTATTAGGTATGAAAATGAAACAATTTTAAATTCAATGTCTATAGAAAAACTTTTATTTATATATTTCACTATTTTTTCTTATCTTTTATCTTTTATAATGTTTAATTTAAAGTTTTAACACCAGATATCAAAACTATTTTTAACGGTTACCAGCCTAAAATATGTTAAAGTTATAATAAGTACAGATTATTATTCTAACTGATTTTTATCACACTTATTCCAACAAATGGAACTCAACTATTGACCAATAACCAATAATATTGACTTAATTAAATATGTATATGGGTGTTTCTGAAATGGACGAGGTCACTAGTATTTTTTTTCTATCTTCAAAGTCTGGGTTTATTCGAATTATTTTTAGAATGATATCTTAAATGTAAAAATAAATACTCTAGTTGTATTTTTTACAAAATTCTCATACAAATCAAGACGTCACATCGTTTTTGCGTTTGTCACGCGTTTTTCACACTCGAGACGCAGACTAAAAAAAAAATTGTGTGAAACATTGATTTGTATGAGAATAATTCCAAATAGTTATTCCAGATAGTTATTTGTTGTCATTTAATTACATACATGATTAATTAACACTCTGTTTTACATTGTCATAATCATAATTAAAATATACGCTTTATTTTGAAAATCAATTTTTATCTACAAAAGTTATTCAATGTGACCGGGGTTAACTTCTATGCACTTTTCCATACGACGCTGAAATGAACTCCCAGCTTTTTCGACAAATTTATTGTTTAACGAATGATATCAGCTACATTATTAATTCTCTTGAAAAGTTCATCTCTATTATTTACTTCATTGACAATAAACTTGATCATTCATAAAAACACAAAATAAATAGTCGTATGAGTTAAAATCAGGACTACGGGGTGGCCATGTTATGCTGGGTGATATTGAACATTGTTTTCAGCTTCTCTACTAATAAGTATGTTATGGAAAAGATAATACAATCGTTGTCTGACTGCATTTGTAGGATGATAAAGTGCACCAACTAACATAAACTGCAACATTGTTTCTTGTTCTTCTAATGGAACGTTCTCTAATATTACCTGAAGATTAAACATGATAAAATGTAAAAATCCTTAACCATTTAATCTAGCCGGTATTTCGTATGGGCCTAATAAAATATTTTCAACCAATCCACACCAAATCTTTATACTAAATTTGTACTGGAAACCCTTTATACAAATAGCATGAGGATTTTCTTCGGACCAAAAAAAGAGTTGTGTTTATTAAAACAAAAATCCCATCTTTTTGAAAAAACGCACCCTAGTCAGTAAACAAAGTGCCTATTTATTTAAATATTTAGATTTATTGTTATTCTATCAATGTTTATCTTATCAAGTCAAAATAATTATGTTACTGTGATATTCAAAACCTGGAGTTACAGTAAAAAGACACAAATAGTTAGTTTCTTTTATCTCGAACATAGTTTATACTTTATCACCGGCGCACCTGCAACACATAACTTATATGTATGAATTCGATAATTTAAAACATTGTTAACTCAAAATTTATCATTATTTCATAATTTTTATTAGTTGACAATGTAAAATAATTTTTTATTTATTATGTATGTTAAATAACAACAAATAACCAGCACGATCAATTCGTATGAGAATTTGCAATAAATACAACTAGAGTGTTTTTACTGAGTTATTTTTACATTTAAGATATCGTTCTGAAAATAATCCAGGTTTTGAAGATGGAAAAAAAATTTAAAAAAAATCTCCATTGGGATTTAAAATATATTTTAAGGTTCCTCTTAGTCATAAGCTGTTCTTATAGAGATTTACAATTATATAATGTAGGTACATTTAACAAAAATCGTAATAACCGCGAACATTTGCAAATTATTTTGCAGTTAAAAATTCATAAAATTTACAATTTGGTATATAAGACTTAAAAATGACATACAAAGTACATCATAGTATTTTGTGTAGTCATTTAGTAAAATAACCCATTTAAAAACCTACTGTTACAGGCATCAACAAAGGAACTGAACAATTTTTTTTTCATCCATTATTAAACATCGAACTTTGTACTTTTTTTTAACTATTATTGTTTGTTGTAACATAAATGAAATGTTTTTAAATGATTTCAGATTGGTAGTCCAGAAACTATGAAGTACACAACTTCAAATTCCTTGCAGTTGAGCAGGTTAACGGTAACTCTGAAATTAGATCAGAGCCATTTTAAAGACGGCCGTAAGCTTTTACTACAGTGCACTGCTCTAATAAATACTTTGTACAAGCAAACTTCGGAACTTAGGTTACCGATAAAATCAACAGAGCCAGTGCCTGAAAAAGGTCAGTATGTTATTTTAAGTTATATAGTGGTATTGTTGTATAACTTATTAAAAACTTAGAAAATATAATACAAAATGTTAGTTTTTAGATTCTGAGGGGAGCGATCGTTGTATTTATTTTAATAAAACGTTTGAGTTTTTTGTCAGTGTACACGTTTTATATATTAAAAAATATAGTCGATCTATGACATCGAGGGTGGCTTTTGGTATCAAATTTGATCTATTCGGTACATTTTATGGTTAAAATGATAATTTATTTTAATAATTATCATATAAAAAAAAATAAATAAAAAGAAAATTGTGAAAAAACAAGAACATTTACTTATACCTAATCGAAATTATGTATATTTCGTTATAAATCAAAATTGAATAACAGAAATAATAAAAATTTTAGTTTATTTTAAATTCATGTATGACAACGTATTCCGTATCTCTGACTAAAAATCTAAATCAAGTATAAGGTTCCTAAATATACGTTATTTATTAAGTATGGAAATAAAATATTTGTAAATTTCAATGTCTATAAAAAAAACTTTTATTTACATATTTTACTATTTTTTTTTATACATACATTTCTTATTTTTTATTTTTATAATGTTTTATTTAAAGTTTAAACACACAGCTATTAAAAATTATCAAACATACATTATTATTTTTTTTTATAAGCATTTATGATTAAGTTCAACTTTTTACAAATTCATAAAAATTACTAAAATTTGCCAACTTTTTTATAGTTAAAATATTTTTATACAAATTTTATTTTAACATCTAAGATTTTAAAATGTAGTCCAGGATTCTTCGTAAGTATTTCTTACTGAATTCTCAAAAATAAAAAGTGGGTAAGTGGATAACGCTCTGCTGTACATTAGGTGTCTAGAGGAGTCACTGTATGGATGTATTACAATTAACGGTTCTAAATTAAAGACTGTTTGCCAGCCTAAAATACTAAGTCTAATTTACATCATGGGTACTAATATATTCATTTTACTAATAGCCATTAGTATTAGGGTAGGTTAAATTAAGTTTTGACAAATAAATTACATTGTGTGTACTAAATATAATAATATACTTTAAAAGTTTCAATTACCACGAATAGTATTTTGAAATTACAATCATTATTCTTCGTTTAAATATCTAATTTCATCCAAATTTAAACTTAAAATGTCTATAAAAAAATACTATGTTTATATATTTTTTAGATTTTTTTGTTGAAATATGAAACTATTTATGATAATCCTTATATTTTATATTTTTAATCCTTATTAAACATATTTTTATTCATTTTTACATGCTGAACTACAAAAGAATTTTCCCATTTTCGTGATTTAGATGAATTTTGTTTTTTAAATTATGTACTAATTGAACGTTAAATCATTATATAAAAAAATCATGCCTATAGATCTATTTTATTTTTTAACTGCAATTAAAACAACTTATGACAGAACTTGTATTAAATTTCAATAATTTTGATAAAATGAAAAATATATTTATATCATTTCTACATACAAAAAAATTTTAATTTAAAATCGAAAATAGCACAAAACGATTCAAAATATTTTAAAAATTGTATAATTATAATATAAAGAAAATTGCAATATAAACATTGAGTGAAAATTTTATGAATCTACTTTTCTTTAGAGTATTACACCAAAAAACAAAATTGATTATTTTGAAAACTATCTCAGTCAAAACTATCTCAGAAAAATCTTAACTTTTCCTTAATTTTTTTTTTGTTTTTCCAGATGCTTTTGAAAAATACTGGGAATTTTTTATTTTTGACCCCCCCCCCCCCAAAAAAAAGGAACAATTAGATATACCTTTCTACCAGAAACGATGCTGAAGTAAAAATACTACTGTACAATAATGAATAAAATATGATTATTCAATAATTAATAGTATACAGTCCTCTCCTGGGGATATGCATAAAATCCAATTTAAAAAATTTCATCATATTTAATATATTTTAAAAGTAGGTTAACATGCAATTGATAGAACTATTATAACTAACCTTTGATTAATAAAATTGGTGAAATATAAAGTTAAAACATATAAGATTTTCATACATTAGGGACATTCATGCAATATCCACTTTCATTTATTTATTATATAAATTAAAGTAATGTCCATAACCATACGCAATTAATTGTGTATCGATGAATTTCGTTTTGAATTCAAAATAAGTGAAAGAAAATATTTATCTTTATATTTTAGCTTATCAATTATTTGTATTCATTATATACATTATATTACATTTATTTATTATATATACTTCAATATTTGTTTATGTTTAAATAATTCTATTTTCGAGCAAAGTACATAATAAACACCTTTATAAATTTTATTTTGCATGATTTCCCATATTACGGAATTTTTAGAAAGTATTTCACTACTTTTGAGTTAATTTTTATGCATGACATACCTTATAATATTATATTATTCAATTTCTCTAATTTAACTAAAATGTCGATAAGTTATTTCAAACGTATAAATTGAATGGATAAAAAGAAAAAGAATGTCATAGTTGATATTTTTCAAAAGCTTCATAGCATAAAACAATAAATAAAAACATAACGTGTCCCTTCAAATTAAGTAAAATAGTTATATTATACTAAGTTAAGATTTATACACATTGATAGATTACTAATATTATAATTTAAAATGTCAGAAATATACCTATATTAAATTTAATATTTTTTTTAACTACAATGTACGTACTTTTTAGATCGACAAGATAATATGCTCTTTAAAATTACAATTTTCTTTTATCATTATTAAAAATAATTGTCTATTATTAATGCCCTTGATAAAAAAACATTATAATAAAAACATCGTCATCAATATTTAGTTAATAACGACAAGAAAATGTTCTACTATAATTTTAGTGTTTTTTTATTATACTGATTTAAAATGTATTTAAAATGTTTACTAGATCCACCCTATATGTGGCATGACAAACTCTTTTGTATAATATTTTTATTTTTCAACATCGAAGTTCTACTCATGTTAAATTATGTGAAATTTTTGAACAGTTTATAATATCTGCACGTACATAGGTAGGTTATTTGGTTGGTGTACTATAGCCAATAGGTACTACCACAATTCTCTCATGTTGCACCATATTATAAATTGCTTCTCTATCGTAAAATATGGAAATGCAATTTTCACGGGAGTGTTAAAATGATATTGAAATGTGTTTGTACATCTATTTCAAGATATAATATAATGATGTTGAAAGCGTTTTTATAAAAATATTGTGAAATAAATTGAAATTTAATTTTTTTCAATAATTATACAGATATTAAAATATATTATGTAGGTACCTAGCTATTATATTTTTTCTATGGACAGGTCATTGTTAACGGTCATAAGTCATAAAGTAATGATATAAAATTAAGTATATGAATGTTACGGTGTTTGGACCAGATATGAACTTTATGTTGCACAATATCAGCAATATCGAACCACTGCGTGCACTACACTCCTGTGTACAATAATTCCAGGTCAATTTGCTTCTCATTGATTGTTTCAGATCATATCGGAAAGAGAAAAAAGGTGCTCATGCTACTGAGGAAATCCCATTTATGGAATTGTTTTTCAACCGCTCCCTCCCACTTGCAAGTATCTTCCACGTTTTCGCATCTAAATCATATATCGGGGGCACCTAACATTTCTTCAGATTCCGTTCATTCTTTAGAGTCGTTCTAGTCGCTTGTACACTCGTTCTTTTCACGAAGTTATCCTACTATGTTTGGTATATTTCGACGAAACCTTAGAAACATTTAGACAATTCTTCCCTGGGATTTTAGTCGGGACGTGTAAATTTCTTGTACGTTAGGTAATGAAATAATTTTACATTATCTTGTACTTATATAATGCACTTCTCTGACTATCGATAGAAAATATTAAGTGCATATTGTCGTAAGTGTGGACGGTGATGTTTTTTTTATAAACTTCCTTCACCTGTCGTATATTTTAATGAGTTTAATGTGACTCAAATCTTTAAGAGAAATTTGTATTTTTAACAATGACTGAAACAATACTCCTTACACTGAATCCGCAAATCATTTCCCAACCGAAAACCATAGTGTTCTACTACCGTTATATGACTTTTCGTTCCAATGCCATACTGTCCTTGATTAAACCCTCCAATAAAATTATAGGCAAAAAGAATCTTTCATCTTGTGTTACCAATAGAAGATTTTAAATTTCAGTTTTCATCAACATTTGTAATCAAAAAATATTTTGTATAAAAATTAATTCTATCAAACGTTCCTTTATAAAGTTTGCACTAATTTATTTCTAAGAAAGTGTTGTTTTGTTTGCATATTTCAAAACTCATACTAACTGTTGGTAATGGACACTCACAATGAACCACTATCTTAATTGGACTATATTCTCAGGTATCAAACTCTGATTTTCTGAGCGAGAAATATTCATTACATCAAATTTATGGACCGTCATTATATTTAATGAAATAGGTACCCAGGTAGTATATTAAGGAAACTATATTGATAGGTTTAATTCTTGATTTTACCATGTATGTGAAGTATATTATTATTTGTCTTTAAAAAGCATTCTAAATTCCACATCATATATTCCTAGAGCTAAAATATTTATATTTATTTCTCAAGATGTTTAAATAATTTAATGACTGTTATGTCATATTTATTTATTAAACATTTGAATTGAATATATTTTTTTTTGTATAAATACTTCTTGGTAATAACCTTGGTAATTAGGTGAATTAATTTCTACCGACTTTGTGTAGGTACACAATAATATTAAATATTGAAATTAGCAATGGAATACTAACCAATTCTACAAAATTATATAATAAACTAACATTATGTTAAATATTTTGTATTAACTATAAAATATGGTTTAATATCTACTACAGTAGTGAGTTACGAAATAAGGTAAAAAAATTAAATAAATTATAATATTAAATAATTAAGAATGTTTTTTTTCATACCTTTTAAACTATTTATAGTATATTTACCATAGTTCGTAACCCATTACCGATATCAAGTTCATTATGTTAATTAATGCAAAACCTTATCATTTATAAATGATCATAAAATTCAACATTGATCCTTCCCGTGTTTGTTTTTATTAACAAACCTACCAAACGTCAATAATGTACACAACAACTTGAAAATACTTTTGTTGTTAATAAATCAGTGTAGGTCTAGTAATATTCTGAAAATATGAATATAAACAAATTGTATTGGATGAGAATGAGTAACAGATGTTAATATAACACAGCAAGAAATATTGTTCTCCTAAAAGTCGTGCATTAGCAAGTTGAGTACTTTATATTATACATATTACATGCAAAAGTACATTATAAAGTTGGGTATAGCATGATATCAAGACAATAACTGAATAAATTATTCCAACAATTTTATTTTAATTTCTATTTTGAGCAATAACAGATATTTTTCATTTGGAGGATATGCTACTGTTTGTCACGGTTGTTTTGATTCGTCTACATTGTTAATATAGTTTATTGTTATTCATTGAGAGTTTAAAGTTATTCTTTTTAGAATATTAATTAATAACTGTAATCATTTAATACTGAGTTTAGTGGTCAAATTATTATCATTTATCAGTCTTGGGTAGTATTGAAAATACTTTTCCCAAAATTATTCTGAATAAATGTTTATAGTATTTGTTTAAATTATTTTATTTCTATAAAACTTACTATACCTAATAATTGTTTTCTTGATATTTTTACTGCTTTATACACATTTTAAAATTTTAAATCAAGTTTCAAAAACTTAAATAATATTATATTTAGAATTATCAAATTAGATATGTTTTATGCTAATTTAAAATGTTTTCGAAGAAAAGTATCATTGGTTTAATATTTAAAACAAAAACTAAAAAGTATTTTTAATATATTTTAAGTACTTTATTCGGAATACTATTTTTATGAAGTATTCGAATACAAATTCTGAAATACTATATTTCTTAAGTATTCAGGTATTTATTCCAAATACTTTCCTAAAATTATTTTACCCAAGTCTGTAATTTGTACGATATATTATTTTAACAAAAAAATAAACCGGGGTAGTTGTATGGTAGATTTCCAGTGTATCCCATCATTGAAAAGTTGTGGTGGATGTGTAAATTTAAATTAAATTATAAATTATGGTACCTATATGAAAATCGATTCTGAGTGGAGAAAATGGAGTATTAGTCGTTATCCATTATTTCAAAGGATATTTTTTAATTAATTTGTAATACTATAATTTATTTATTTATCTATTAGAAATGCAATAGATTAGATAAATGTTTCCAAAAACACCGCATTCATTATATAATAATATTGTTTTAACAGTATATCGTGCATTATTGTTAGGTAAATTAACTTATAAGTTATATTAAACTTCAAAATAGTACATATAGTAGGGTGCAGAATGGTGCCATAGGTCCGTGGTTAATATAAATCAATCTAAAATGTGTATAAATATTTTTAAAATTGCATTGTGTATAGAAAAGAATAATATACATGATGTCGAAAAGTTCTAAATCTACATTCTTCACAAATACACGTTAATACCATAGTCCATAAAAATAACTAAAATAATAATACAATAATTGGCCTATGTTTAGAATATATTAATTTCATACATAGTTAACATTTTAAGTATCTGAGTTGGTTTATTTTTAAATTACAAAAATAAAATAAAATTGATTTTGTTCAAAGTTAGTGTTAAATTAGTACCATCTTACAGATCCAGATTAATGAACAATTGATAAGCATTAATAATGAGCAGTAATGAGGCAAAAGACCGAACCGACAACCATGTATCAGATATAGGTATCTGACTATATTATATTCCTCACTCCACAATAAGTGGATAAAATGGTATATTGTGGTAAAAAGATTTTTGAGTTGGGTAAGAATGTGGAATGTGTCACATGTGCTGAAATCACATATCACGGAAGTCGTCGTGGTTATCTGATATCGACTCCAATTTTCGTATAACATGCTTATTGATTTGTACGACGTCCAGCGAATTCCAATTGTTTATGTGTAGCAAGGTTCTAGCTGAAAACTTTAAAAACAGAATACATACAAAATATCTTTAGAAATGGTCATTAAATTACGTACATGGCAATAAACATTTTAAATTTACTACTGCAGAGACAAGTAGGCAGGAATGTATGTAAAATAAGACAACTTCAATAAATTCCAAAATTCAAATTTTTGCTCCATGTCCAAATCTTACTTATAACTTACAATCTTGCTACACCTTTAACAATATTAGTAATATTAAATACAAGTTGCCTTAAGTATACAAATTGAAGTTGATAAACTGAAGAAACCACATATATATTATTTTATTTAGTGATGTATTTTTTCATGTATCATTGTTTATTTTATGAGTATTTAAACAGATCTACGAATGTCTAATATCTTTATCTACCGACTATATATTGAGTCTAGTGTATACCTGCAAATTGTAATTTGTATAGATCTTTCTTACTTAGTATTATGAGTACCAGAGTACGCAAGAGTACTATTGTATTCATTCTGTCTGTATTGTGTTATACAGTAACCAATACCAACCATTTATAAACAAAAAATAAATATTCAATTTCCATTGCGAATCTCAAAATTATTGTGTCAATTATCTTCTTAGTGCACCTCTACATGGTGGTACGAAGGTACTAAGAAAAAGTCAAATATCTAGCTATCATATTTTAAGACCTATGTTGATTTTAAGACCTATGTTGTCAGGACACGTTCGATCATAATATATATAACGTATATATTTATAGGTTTTACATTAAACCTAAATAAAAATATGATAAATATATTAATTTTTTTTGTTTTTTACAAATACTTACATACAGCTTATAGTGTATTAATTTTAATTTATTTAAAAGTTATATTGTACTATTTTGATTTTTTTATGCTTTATAATAACATGCTATACCTACATTAATACATTCCTGTACACAAATAATTTAATACGATATATAGAATATAAAAGATACCTACATATATTTTCTATAATGTCACCATAATTACGAAAACAATGAGAATATATGCTTGAAACTCAGTTTTAAGATTTATGTCTTAATCTAATAACTTTTGTGGCATAAGATGTTTTTAAAAAAGTATTCATTTATAAGCACTCTGTGAAGAAATATAATTTATATAATGCATATGCTATAAATTAAACAATTTTTAGAATTAAAATTCTTCATGTTTGTTGGACATCATAATTTGATTTATATTCTAATCATATTAAAAAAATCGCAAGTAGACATTTTTTGAAAAGCTTAAAAAGTTTTTAATGCAAAATATGATTGTGATTTATTCTTGTAAATGAATTTCACTTAAAACTTTTTTGAATATTATATTATGTATTACCTTCTAACAATATAATATAACATATTTTACGAACAATTAAACTATTTGAATTTTGAAATATGTCGAAAATATTCTTTTAAAATAATGATTGTCTTAGCACAATAATATTAATAACTTCATTTTTTTAAATTCATTAACAATCTATAAATGTTTATTTATAAGATTAAAAATGGAAAAATTTAAACTCATATATATATTATTTAATGGTTGAAAATTTACAAAATCCTAATTATATGTAATATAGTAAAAATAATTTAATGTTTTGAATAGTTAAATTGAATTTTTTAATATGACTATAGGTAATATTATGTATAAAAGACAATGAACTTCTGATTGTGACAATGTTCATCCGGCTATTGTGATTGTTAAAGTATACGAGGTCAAACTTTATAATACATCACAGTTATTTGGTGCCTAAGAAATAGGTATGACCTTATGTGTCATAGAATTAATGAAATATTTAAAAATTTTGAGTAAAATATTAATTTAATTAATATTTATACTGTACAATTTGCATTATTTGAACATTGTTAAATAAAATAAAATTGTATTTAGTTACCTTTTATAATTCTCATTTTATGTAAAAATAATACTTACCATAAATACTTATTCGATATATTATGTCTATAGTCTAGTATTAATATATAATGTATCTAAGTCCTCAAATAAAAACGATAAAATTACAGTTTAAGTTACAATTTAGGTTAAAATTAAAAAAATATAGTTCAACTTTAAGACAATAAAAAATACAAGTTTTTATATCATAAATTAATTACAATAAATATATTGTCTTAAAAATAGGAAGTTGATCAATCCGTTTCACTTTGAACATATCGGTCCAATATATATATAGTTGGAAACAATAACTATACATTAGTTTATAGCAATGATAAATTATTATTACATTCGAAAAACTAAAATAAGTGGAACTCAGCTATAATCACTCAGACGTTTTTATCTTCTAATTATTATATTTTTAATGCATTATGTTTGTAACATAGCACGATGACTCTAATTCTACTTAAAACAAATTAAAACGTATCGCAGTATTATTGCTATAGAAAATTAACAACATTTGCAGTTTATGGTTATTTTTTCTGAGAGCAGCTTGAAATGTGTTTCAGTGTTGGTTTTAATAAGTTTTTTTATTTAATTTTTGTTTTGGACATTTTGTCAGACGATGGAAAAGCTTCACATAGAGTTCAATGTAGTATTTAATATATATCAATTTGAAATCGAATCTAGTTTGTACTTTAAAAAAGTAATTTAATTTATTTCCGTTGAAGTTTTTCTTTATGTAAGATAAAACTAGGTGGGGACAATGTACCTACAAATAACCTACGAAAAATATTATAAAGACATCCGAGCAAGCGTGATTTTATCTGAGCTTTGTTCAGAATGGTTTTTTTTTAAATGTCAAGACCAATGATTTATATTTGGTTCCACATTTATAATAATACACCACCTCTCTGCGTGTAACAGTAAGGGTTGTAAGGATTGTAAGATATGTAAATTATGTTTATTTATAATTGTTAGTCTAATACTGTTAAAAATAAGTAATATATAAGTGTATAAACTAGGTGATTCCTTCAAAAGTAATAATAATAATTATTTAAAAAAAAGTTTGTACGTTTCTAATATTATTTTTCCCCCTAATATTCATCATTCATAATTTTTTTTAAGTTTTTGCACTGTTACAAATGATAACATTACACTTTTATTTTTATTCCAAAACAGAATATTTTTCTAAAAATGCATAGTAACAAATTAGAAATATAAGAATGCCAAATATTTAATTTCTTATAAGTTATATTACATAATATTATGTTAACAGATAAGTAGGTACTGTCACGTTTTGATGACCGCGTTCACTCTACACATCCTCTACAGCAGAGTGATTAACTACTCCCCCTTGTTTTTCTTTTTTTATTCAACCAATTATTTCTTTGTTATAACTGATTATGTAATGGTAACTTCTTAACGATAACAAATATACCAAAAAAAAAAATTTTTACCGCTATATTTTTTCAATAAAATCTTAAAGAGTTCTAAAAAAAACTCTAATTAATATAGGTGCCTACTGCACCAAATTCTAAAATAAAACTTCTTTTTTATTTTTAAGTAAAAATTCAATGTTTAAGAATTTTTATTTTGAGACTATACAACATTTTAAATTATTAAATATAAAGTTACAACTCTGCTTTCAATAAAAACGAATAATTTATCTTTAAGAACATTTAACTATGAAACGTATACTTCAATTTTTTTTTTTTTTGGGTTGATATCGATGCAATCATTATCATAATTTGCGTTCAGTTGTTTATTTATTTTTTATTTGTTTCAGTTACGTCCCCGAGTCTTGGATGTCAGGTAACGTCTTCTATCAACTGTTCAACGATGATCGCTGCTTCAGTCTTGTTATGGAACGTGTTCAGATAGTCTAAATGTGGAAACCTATATATATATATATATACATCTTAAGAATCTTGTATTTCACATTTTTGCATGTAAATAAGTTTAAGTTGTAAAAAACACATCGAATACTACTGTGAAGTGGTAACAAAACATTACCACAAGAAAGAATTAAAAAACGATACGACCAGCTTGATATATATTTTTGAAAAAATAGACGAAATTCGATTGTGTGTTAATGACTATTATTTATTAAATTATTTCTTTTATCTTTTGACATTTTTAGATTAGATTAAGTGTTAAAAAATAAAATGATTATTTACAACTAAAACAAAGCGATGCATATTATTAATCGAATTTTGTAGATACGTACAAAACATATAATTTAAAACACGTTTTTGTACATATTTATGATTTTATATACATAATTAATATACATTAAATATAAATATATTATGTAGATTATGTACCAGTTTTAATAGCAATATTACATTTCGCTATTTAAAAAATCAGTTTGGAACCAAAGACAAATTTGAAAAAAGTTTAAAACTTTGCGTTGGACTTTGAAAAGTTATTTAATATTTAATAATCAATCCATTAGCATCTAATTTTGCTTTGTCGCTTGTTTGCACAATTTCAATTTTGAAATTTGGATTTTAAAAATGAAAATAAAGCTATAATATTATAATTTTTACAAAAATATCAAAAACTGTAATTATAAAATATACCGTGGATTATACATTTTTTAGTTATTTAAAGAATAATTTTAAAACTATACTTAATTAAATCGATGAAAATGTGTATGATATTGTTATTATTCGTAAATATTAAATTATTAAATGTATTTGTTAAAAAAAAAATATTTTTAAGTATAGGCACTTTTGATGTTAATATACATATAATTGATATTAGTGTGTTTATCTTTTGTTAAATTATGGTAGATTCTACGTTTTACCAACATCAGCTTTATAAAATCGCTTAATATGATAACCTAGTCATTTAAAATTGCATATTTTATATTCTATTTTATTTATAATTTTTCATTTTATGCCTATTTAACATGTTAATGCCTCAATGAATACTTACTTTTATTTCCATAATTGTTATGACTACTCAAGCTTTGTCACACTTTCCGAAATTTATTTGAAAAAAAATTACTCCAGTACTCCAATTTTAATATACTATTCAATTATTTAAAAAATTATAGCAAAATGCTATACCTACATAATTCATGAATTAAAAGTTATTACCCTTACAATTCAATAATTTTGAGTTTATACATTTTTTACTCCAATATATTATATTTTACTGTTTATTATAAGTCGCAGTACCTACCTATATACATAAAAAAAATAAATTTAAAAAAAACTTAAGCAATTTCATCTATTTAAAATTAGCATATTAATGCAAAGTATAATAATATTATATCGTTCAAGACAAAATAAATAGTTAATGTATTAACAAAAAATGCAAAAATAAATAAAATAATTAGCAAAAAATATTACGTTTTTACCAGAATTTTTGTATCAACTCAAAATTAAATTTTTTACTTATTCACCAATTATAAATTATTAAAATTAAATGTATATTATTAATTATTCTAAACCTTATCATTGGAGTAAACATATATGTTTTTTTCATAAACATTTATGATCAGTTAATAAATTATTAAATCTTTTCACTTTGTCCTATCTAAAAACAAAAAAAATATATTTTCAATAGTTGTATAAAGCAAAAAAAGATTGAACCCAGAAAAATGGATCAACTTTGGATTCAGGTAACTGGTAAGTACCAACAAATCTATCATATCTATAACCTCTCGAAGACATAAAAAAAATATTGACGAATGCCCGTTAAAAAGCGTTTAAAATATTATTCCCGCTTTATTAAATTTGTTTCCCTGACTCCCAAAAGTTCCAACATGATGAAAATCAAATATCCACCTAATATTGGAGTAATGGACTAGCTTTTTATTATTTATCAATATTTTGTATCTATAATATTGTGTTGGATATTAATTAATATTTCTACTGAAATATCGGTGTCTTTGACATTGAAATAATAAATATGCTGATAGATATAAAACTATAGAATAGGTAGCTAAAAAATATTGCAAACATATTATCATTCAGTTTTGAACTTATCAGACAGTATCTTATTATCAAAACATACATCTAAAAATTTAATTTAAATTAATCTGATTGCGTGATACATATCATAATGAAAAAGTTATACATTTATAATATTATAACTTTTTACACTCTTTTAAATATTTTTCTACTGCATATGAACCTTGTTTTAACATGTCTGGCTCCTTAAATATTTTAAAACAATTACACTTTAAGCACTACATTTTATTTATTAGTAACAAACTAACAATTAAATTTTTTTTTTTTAATATCTCTTGCCCAAAAGTGGTTTATTTATAAATATAAAAAAATATATATATTTTTTTTAATAAAATAACAATCATTAAAAAATTCCTTAATTAAAATATTTAATCAAATCAAGTATCCACGATAAAATGTATGTATTGGGAAAAATTAAAAGTTCCGTAGAAATGTGTATCAGCTGTTGTGCTAACATAGATTTTTTTTATTGTAGTTATCTATAAGCTATCATAATAGCTTTAAAATAAGAAAACTAGCTGCCAAGTTCATCGATCACATTTTATATAAAAAAAAAAGAAAAAATATTTCAAATTCTGAACGGAGCGAGAATGATATTGGTTTTACAACGATGCGTATTTTTTCTATGAACATATTTTAGGGTAGTAAACGTGGTCCAAATGTTTTGTGTAGCATATGCAATAGATTGTAAAACGAGTGTAGATTACTAGATTATACTATATGATGTCAACAGTGAAAGATGTTTATTATTTCTCAAGAAAATCAAGAAATGCTAAAAAAGTGTCTATATCCAAACATATTAAATATTTTATATAAACTTTAATTTATAAATCCAAGCATTATTTCGCAAATGTAAAAAAAATTCAGTTTTAGTACTTAATAGTACTAATTGATATATGTACTATTAATATAATATAGGTATATATATATCAGTTTTCAAATTGCGAAATAAAAAATAGGTGTATGCTTGTATAACACAATACCTTATAAAACACAGTCCAGCTAAAGTGGACTTTAGTTTTACAATCAGTTAAACGTAATCAAATTAATTTTAAATACTATAAAATACTACATAGTTCAATAATAGTTCAATATTATTTAAGCAAGTAGTTTACTATTATTACCTTATGTTTACTATAACATTTTATTTACTCACTTATTTAAGTATTTTAGTTTTAATATTTCGTATTTTTAATAATAAGATACAGTTTAGTGTAGATTGCAGTATACAAATTCCATTTAAGATTATTTCATATTTTTAATAATGCAAATAACAAACAATTAAAATTACGTTGTAATTTTGGAATATCTTATTTATAAGATTTAATCTTAATATTCGTTTTTGAAGTTCAGTGTTTGATTACAATTTCAATGTATCAAGAATACCTGATAGTAACACATTTTAAGAACAATTATATTTTTGTGAGTTTTACAAAAATATTTTATAGGTACCTATAAAATACAGTTGGAATGCATAATAGATAGAAAATAATAATTAATGATTGAAATTCTATAATGAATAGGAATGAAGACATTAAAAGATTATTTTTGTTTGATGACAGCAGAGTTAATATATAAGGATTATAATTTTATATGATGTATAATGTATTATACTATGTAATAAGCTTACGTTTATTAATATTTCTAGAACAGTTCAAATATAATTTATTTCACCAAAAACTCTATGTACTAATTTATAATTGATGTCGTAATCCGTGAAAAAGTTAAAATAATTATCCATAATAAAATAGTTGTTTTGTGCGTGTTGTGTATTTCAACTGTGCATAACTAAATGTTTGATTAAAGAGTGCTGTGATATCCAGGTCTAAAGACTCACATGGACCAAATTCTCAAATTTAAGTTTATTTTGTGTTTTGATAAAATATAATTAATATTTTTAACTAAATAATTCATAACTTGAAGATTTGTTACCTGATTTTCCTAAGTCTTACCATCCCGACTTTTAAGTTTAACATAGGACAAAAAATAAAATTTCCATGTTTAAACTAAAAGGAAATTCAACTGTTATTAATTTATCATTTGATGTAAGTTGAGATTTGGCCCAGAAAGAAAAAGTTGGATATCGGTAAGCAAAGTTAATACCCTTTTACATCACTGATATATTTTATTGCAAACTAGGTATTATAAGTCATAAATCTAAAAAAAATAAAATAATCCCCGTTCAAAGCAAACACTACGATACTGTGTAAGAAGCCAGCTATATATTTCGCTTAGGGCGAAATATAACCGAAGTTAAGCTACTGCATCCCAGTGTGTTGTTCTAAATAAGCTATGATTGTATTTAAAACTGGTGACCTACACCGAATGAGGGATAATAATTACGCTGTGTATTCCGTATGTCAATTTAATGAATGTTATAAATAGGTTGGATCTCAAAAGCAGTATGAAACTTTATAAAATATAAAGTTCACTGTATAGAACGGCACACCAGCTTTCATTATCTTTGTATCCTAAACACGTAAAACAGAAATGCTAAAGTTTCGATTTATGTATCAAAGACTAAATAAATAGGTAGGTATTAATACTTGTTATGAAATATAAAGAGGACAACATTGCTCTTTGCGAAATCGAGTTTTTTTATTTAAAATAGGTAACACGAATAGGTCAGGGTACCATAATATTAAATTATTCTCTGAAATATTAATTTGGTATTTATCGTTTTGGTATATGAGAAAGAGAAATGGGGATAAGTGACAGGTAAGTAAAATTAATTGACAATGAACACAATTGTTCTTCTGTATGTTATACTTGAAAATAATATTTTTTTTACTTTTCGGTATGCAAAAAAAATGTAGTTAATAATATACAATTAGTGGAAAATATCAACAGTATACAGAGTGTAACTTCTGTCGTTGTAAGTTTGGTTTTTTAACGATTCTGAATCGATAATATGAAATTTCAGAAAACTGAAAAAAGATAGAGGTATTTATTTATTTTGACCTGGCAATTTTTTTTATCCCAATATCAAAATGTTTAAGCATGATGTTGTGCCAATAGCAAATTCAGGTTTTTTTAAATAATAACTTTATTTTCTAATAGATTTTAGTTGAACTTTGGTTCACTAGGTTATCACAAAGTACCAACCGCGGTCCCTTAAAATGTAGTAAATTCATTAATAGCTTCAATTTAAATAATTGGTATGAAATTAATTTACAAGAACTAAAAATATTATATTGTTTTCCATTTTGTTATAATATACTGAAATCGTCACTTATAATAATAGCTCACATATATACTTTTTGGGGCCATTAAGTATGTCCTTGACTCAAGATATTGGTATTAAAGTCGGACCAATATAACGACAGTTTTAAGAATTCACTATTTAAAGTCAGTATATCGAATCAATATTATTGATATTAGATAAGGACATACCCAATGCCTGGAAAAGTAAATGTCTGGGCAGGAATTTTAGGTGACAATTTAATTGTATGAAAAGATATGAGTTTGCATAGAAAGATAGAAAAAATAAAAAAACTATTTAGCTCTAGTAAATTAAATTACCAATTTCTTCAATTAAAACTGTTATGCGTTTACTAAACTTCAGGGGCTTAGAGGTTAATAATTAACAAACTATTAAACAAAAAATTATCACTTTACCATCAAAGTTTTTGGAAAAAGTCAAGGGCAAGATAAAAAAAAAAGTATTTTCTAGGTTTTTTTTTATTGAGTTGAAGCTTTAATATCTATGTTAATTTTCCTGAAGGTTATTTTGAAAGTATTTAACTGTGTGGAAGGTACGGTTGGTTAGAACATGACGTGTACCTATATGTGGCGAATGTGTGTATATAGTCACTGAAGCCCGGGTGGTCACCCATCCGGAAACTAGTAACCCCGGCCGATGCTTGACTTCAGAACACGTTTGTGACTGAAGCCAACCAGATATGCCATTCAACTTAGAGTTTTTTTTTTTAATTCCATATTACCCATACACACACTGAAATAATACTCTACATGTATTATTAGTAGTTGGACGACTAAATAAAATGCCCTTATTATGCATTTTTATAAGATAAGGGTTGGCTGTTTGTATTACGTGTAAAAACTCATGTGTTGAATTCAAATGTAACACCATCCAATGCAGTGACCCACTGAAACCTTGAAACCTACTGTACATCAGAGCGACACCCACTTGACCACCTTTTTTTTTTAATACAATTTATATTTTATCTTCATAATCGGACACAGAATAATTTTCTAAATGTTTTGATGTTTATGTTAATCAGTAAAGAATATAGGTAATTTTATTAATTAATTACATGTAAAGTTTAATGAACAAATAAATTTAAATAAATGACTATGTTTTTGTAGGTAGTGTCAAAGTTTATTTAGACCAGTGAACAATATTTTCACATATACAGGATACAGTGGACATTTGTAATTCTTTAAACATACCTTAACACATCATATAAATTTAATGAATTCGTTGAATACTATTGTTCTTTATGGGCCAAAATTCAAACAAAGTTTCCGAAGCTTCGGTTTTATTTTATTTTTTTAAATTGTAGGTATTTAAAGTGGTATTTTTGCATGGCACACTGAACATAATAGTGAAATAAAATTAACAATCGTATATATTATATTATTTTAATTTTTATGGTTCAAAATTCAAAAACTTACAAACTTTACATAAATAAAAAAATACAGGGTTACATAATATAATATAACTTATTAAATAGGTATCAGTAAATGAAAAGTTTGTTTTCGTTGACAGAAAAGTAGAATTTTATCTAATAAATTATGTATAACAGTCAACAGTTCTATCAAACAAACTTAACATGACGAAATAAAAAATCTGAAAACTTCCAAATAAAATACAAATCATTATCACAAAAAGGAATTCTTGTAGATAACAAAAACTTGATTTTGATTAAGGAAGGAATAGTCTCCCATTTAACCAAACTTTCTTAGGTCTTGTAAAAAAATATTACTGCCCGAGAGAATCGTTGGTTTTTACTCAAAGAAATAAAATAATAAAATGATGAGAATATGAACTAATGGATTACTTTTCAAACAATAATAATTTATTTTCACATAATATATTATTCACTGATTTAGGTAATATATTTTTTAAATAAGAATTACATTTAGAAATGTCCTGAATAAAATTGAATACCTACAAAATAAATGTTCAATCTTCTAATTTATTGATTGGATAGATGTAAAACAAATAAATATTATGATTGAGCATAACTAAATAATAATAACAAGAAGCTAACCTTGAGACCAGGCATTACTTCTTGAAAATGTTTACATAACGTATCATAGTTATCTAGGTGATAAAAATTGATAAAATCCATACGAACCTATTTTTCTACAACAAAACATGATATTAAATTATGACATCTAGTTTTCCTTCAGCACTAACTATGCGCCTTTAAAATAAAGAATAATTATTATTCTAAAAAAAAATTGATTATTTTGTCTTTGATATTATTAGGCACAATTTTTTTTTAAGTTCAAATTTTTCCAAAACTTGTCAAAATGAAAAAAATTTGCAAATTATTTTATCTTTAAAAATGTATAACATTTATAATTTTATAGCTCAGAATTTAAAATTTAAAACAAGGTTATTTTTAATTAGTTCATACTGTAACCAAAAAACAAAAAATATATAAGCGCAGTTTTTAACATAGTTATGTTTTTAGACTGGATACACAATTTTCGTTTCTGATCGATATTTCGTAAGGTTAATATTTGGTTGTCATGTTTACTTATTAACAAAATAATATTTATAATTAATAGATTTTCTTTGTTAAGGTAAAATATCGAGTAGCATTCTATGGTTTTTATTATAGATATTGAAACAAAGAATAAAAATTTTAGATTGTTGTAATTTAAAAAAATTATTCCTGAATACTTGCATCTTTTTAAGTATTCATTGTTTATACTCAATGAAATTTTCAAATGCAATTTTTTTTGGCAACAATTAATTCAAACTTCTGTATTAGTAATGTCTAATAAAATAAAATATTAAGTGATTATGGTTTCCAGTAGGATATTACGTTTTAGGTTCCTAGGGGAGGGTTAAATCACTATACATACAACTATAATATGTAATATTAATTATGAATACTATTAAGTAAGCAGCTGGTGAATCCGCTCTTTTTTTTAGGGTAACCAGATATTTTGTTGATACCTATAATCATTTAGGTTTTAATTTTTGAGGTAAGTTTAATTGTTTGTAATATGCTATTAATATATTGTCTACTTAACAAACTCCTGTCCTTGAGTGATCGCTTTTATCTCATTTGATTTCTGTTAACTTCAGACATTTAAACAAAGAATAACAATTTTAGATTGTTGTAACTTGTAATTAATATATATATGATATAATATATAAAACTTATATTGCTATATCATTGTGTATTGAGTAAATTAACTCATATAAAAGGTGCTTCAGGTTTTACGTTATAGGTCAAGGTGCTATGGATAGAAAACGTTGAGTATGATTGATCTTAGAGATTTTTGTAGAGCCCCATAGGTAGTTAGAAAGCGTATGTTCAAATTGATCTGTTGAATGTTAATAGATTAGGTAGTTGTTTAATTGCTAATTTTGTGTTACTAGAAATTAACCGAGATCAAATGAGAGATGGAAGCGATCGCTCAGGTATAGGAGTTTGTTAAATAGACATGAACCCCAGGTAAGATGGTCGATGTTGTTCAATACCTAAATAATGTATACACCTATTGGCTATTGCACAATTGTTAAAACTAGTATAACATTTCAAGACTTGTTCTGACGAAGAGTGAATTCCTTAAACCATGTTTCAAGAAGAATGAGATCTTCTGGAATATTTGAGAAAGAAGTTGTGGGGTCGTAACTATTATTAGAATGCTAACCCATTGTAGCTTTGACAAATTCAACAATAAGAGTTGTAGTAGGTAGACTTGGATAGTCAGATATGATGATAAAGAAAAGGAGTGATGACTGTATTATTCCAAACCTCTGCATAATTTGTTTTGGTGAAGCAGTAGATGAACTTTGGCGTATCAAGAAAAAACAATCTCCCAAGTTTAAAACAATAAGGAAAAGACAGTATTGCTAGTCAGTTAAATTAGTTTTTATTTAAATAGGAAGCATATTTTCTAAACATGGTCGACCACTTGGGAAATGTCTAAGAAAACACCAGTGCAATAATATTTTTTATTCTAAAGATATTTCGTCTACTACAAAATTAATTTGTTGGATTATTGAATGATTAATTCGAAAACCAAATTTCGAATCTGGTAAAATCGTAATAACTTCAACAATATTTAATAACATGTTTGACAAGATTTTCCAAACATTTTTGACATGATTGGGATTAAACTAATAAGTAATAAGTATAATGTATAAAGGATGATGGAGAGTTAGATTTTTTTTTTTGTTTAAGTATGAGTGTAACAGTGTAACAGTAGATACCTTCTTATAATATAGTATAGGAAAGTAAGAAAACCTTAGAATATAATTAAATATGTATGTTGGAAGTATGATTACTTTTTTTGAGGCAGTTAGTAAGTTATTTTTCAGATCGTAATAATCCAGAGTTTAATGTATAGTTTGGATATTTTTTATTGGATTTCTGTAAATCTGTAGTGATTGGCCGAATAATTGTTCAACTAAGTTCAATTTTTCTGGAAAATGACATTGGATGATAATATAATTAAAATAATAAATATGTTTTTATTATAGATGAGTTATGCTTTATTTTAAAAATAAAATATTTAAACAACATTTAATATTTGTTTTCCTTTGAATTTAAAATTTAATTAAATGTATTAGAATGAACGTTTTCAATATAATGATTAAAATTAAATACTGATATTATTTACATAATATTATTGTATTAAAGTTTTATGTTATGACATTCAATGTATCATTATGTACTTTAAGACCTATAACTAGTTATAACTTATAAGTATAAAACAATTATACAATTAACGTTTATTCTAAAAAATATTTTTTAGTTTTTTACTTATTTTTAACCACTATTTATTTATGACCACTTAAAATTTATAAATACGAGAGTAAATAAAGGTTAACTTATAATCATTTTTCGAATGCAATGATTTATCATTGCATTCATATTTAAAATTATAATACGACACTGGCTTTCACCAAAGTGAGCGAAGCGAAACAATTGTACTACATCCAGTCCCTGTATCCTGTCCGTGCATTTTCCTTTGTAACAAAAACTCTTTATTACTTAAACTTTAAATTATGCATTTGTATTCATTGTCATATTTTTATAACTTTTTAGTGAAATAAATATATGATTAGGTACTTATTATATTATTTTTAAATATAAAATCATTTTAATCAACATCGATTTCATAATCAAGTTAAAAAAATTGTATCAGAATAAACTTAACGTTTTAGCGAATTTTTCTCTTGATATATTCAATGTAAATATTACCCACGTACAATTACAATACATTTTTATACTTACTGTCGTCACAAATTATACTTGAATCTTTTTATGTCTTAATTTAGCAAATTGATTATTTTATTTATATGTATTTACTATTTATATAAACCATATATTCGTGGATTGTGAATTGTTACTAAAAAATGTACTAAGGTTATTAGAAAAAACCATTAACATTTATCAAGCTTTATACAAATCCCTAATATCATGGCTTTTGTATCATTAATTATAATAACCATAACTTAGTTTCAAGACAATTCTTAATTCAAATATAGGTATACTCAAGGATATGATAAAATTAAATAACTAATTAACTATCTAGCTAAATCATATACAACCATTCATCATAAACAATCATAAGGCTTGGATTTTACAGCAATATTTGTTTTCTTTAATTTAATACCTAAGCAATTTTATTTTCAAGCGAAAATCTGTTTCACCTCAATCTGATTGTAATTAAATAAACATTTTTTTGCTTTAAACTTATAGTTTTTACTTAGAAATGGTTTCATTTCTTTTATTGCTATAGTTTTGTAACATATTTTCTAATTTTATATTTGCTTATCACTTACATATATTCACAAAAAATTACGAAAAATGAACGTTTTAAAATAGACCATAAGATTTATTGATCGTAATATTTTATCAACGATATATCTAGACATCTAGTATTATTAGACAATAACTGTGGAATAGAGTAGACCACATAATACACTTGATTCTTCGAATAAAATTTAAGTACGACAAAGATAAATAATTCATCAGTGTAGTGAAGTAAGTTACTTGAAATATTTTAATTATTATTTAAATAACTTAATTAACATAGTATAGTATCATAATAATATGATAAAGCATCATTAAAGATTAAATAACATAATATTTATGTTATAAGTTAGATAAACCATAATTAATAAATATTATAGTTGATTCTAACGGTTAATATTAATAGTTTTGTTTTAACTTATTTCTTATTCATATAGAATATTTAGTGAACGGTGTACCTGTTGTATTACACCATTTTATCGGGGCCAACTTCTCATCATAATGTTACATTTTATAAAATCATTTAAAATATTTTGGTAACAAATAAAACTTTAAAAAAATTACGCGTGTACAAAAATAAATCATAAAAATACAATAATAGGTATCTGCAACTCTTGAAATAAAAACTCTGTACCTATACATATAACTAAATAGGCACCTATAGTTACTTAATTTTAATTGTATATGTATTCATTTTAATTTTTAATAAGAATATTCTTTTCATTAATCTAATGTCATACCTACTGATTTTAGATTCTGAGCGGAGCGATGAATGTGTTGATTTTACAATGATGTGTGTTTTTTTATTTTTTTTTGTGTCTGTCATCACCTATTAGGATAGTAAAAATGATTAGATTTTCTTTAATAGTATCTTTTCTGATAGGAAAGTGATTCTAGTTGGTACTTTGGGGGGTCAAATGTAAAAATCTCCCAGTAGTTTTCAAAAGCTCCAGGAAAAACAAACTAAAAATGAAGGAAAAACGGGAATTCTTAAGCAAAATCGGTTTTAGAAAAAAATCGATTTTGGTTTTTGGTGTAACTCTAAAACTAATGACCGTAGATACATGCGATTTTCACTGGTTATTTATATTAGCATTTTCTATAAACGATAAAATTTAGAAAATATTTTGACTCCTTTTGAGATATTTATGAACATTTTCAGTTTCTAGATATTTTTAGTTTTTTTTTTTTTTTATAAATATCAATAAAATTTTATTTGTTGGATAAAAAATTTTAAAAATTTAATACAAAGCTCTTAATACATTTTTACAATAGTAGTTGAAAAATAATAAAATACATAGTCACAATTTTTTTTTATAAGCATTTAAAGTTCGAATTTAGACAAAACACGTAAAAATTACAAAAATATACAAATTATTTTGAGGTAGAAATTCCTAAAAATTTTCTTTTTAAATCTAAGATGTGAAAATGTAATACAAGATTCTCCATAAGTTTTTCTACCTTTATCAAAAAAAAATGTCTATAAGAAAGTCTTATTACATTTTTATGAGCGTCTAAAGTTCATATTTTTACAACCTTGAATAATTACTCTATTTCTCATGTATCTATTTTCTTATTTTGCAGTAATTCAAAAACCGCAGTAACTGTAGACACTTGAAATTTACACAACATGTTTATTATATCAATTTCTATACTTGAAAAAATGTTTAAAATATTTTGACTAGTGTCGAGTTGTTTACAGACTTTTTAAAATTTAATATTTTTTAGTTTTTTTTTATAAATGACAGTAAAATTTTATTTGTTGGGTCGAAAAGTCTGAAAATTTAATATAAGGCTCCTTATATATTGTTACAATATTAATTGAAATATATTAAAAATACATGAGCACAATTTTTTTTTATAAGCATTTAAAGTTTGAATTTTGACAAAATTTAACAAAATCTCGAAAATTATCAATCATTGAAACCATAAAATTATAAGATGTTCAGTTTTTATTACTAAGGATTGAAAATTTAAAACAAAGTTTCTCATTAATTGTTCATTCTGTAACCAAAAAAATATAAAAATATATAAACACAGTTATTTTTTACAGACATTTTAAGTTCAAATTTATACGAAATTACATATTAAAATCAATATTAATGAGGAAAAGTATATATTTTAATATTTTTTCAGCATGATAATTTTAAGTTAGTAATTAAATAATATGAATAATATTAATTCAACCTACCAGCTACCGTATAATAACAATATCAATATAATTTAAAATATCCTAGACTGACATACCGTCTCCGCTCAGAATCGTTTTTCGTATGCAATGATATTATATCATCGAATTCAAATTTAATACCATCCATTATACAGTGAACTACTTGTAACCTACTGTACAACGGAGCGACATCCACTTGACCACCTTTTTTATTAATTATAATTATTTTATGCTTAGATTGTATGAGTAGAAAAGGTTTATCTAAAAATGTACATTAAAAATATATTCCTCTCCATCCCTGTAGTCCAGACTTTAAATTATTATAATTAATAAGCCGTTAGCCCGGTATTAGATTTATTTATATCAACGTTTTTTCAGAAATATAATCTCTCTGAAAATTTAAAATTTAAATTTTAGGCTGCCATATGAAAATCAAAAGTTGATACTGTTTTAATAACGACGGGAACGAAATACAATTAAAATATAATGAAACAATATAGAATACTAAGTTGGATAAAGTCAAAAGAAAAAGTAAAAAAATAATCGTGGAGAAAGTCTCATATAACATTAATGCTTTATTCACATTAAAAAGAAAATGATCCTACCTCTCGACTATGCTATATACAAAACTATAATTGCTCAAGGAAAAAAATAAAACTGTTTTTAGACACAACAATTTTGATTAAATTGCCATCCAAGGAAAAATTCAAAAAAATCACTGGAATATACAACAAACTAAAATCGATAAGAACAAGAAAATAACACAATTGAGAAATGTATTGAGAAATTATACACCACTAAAAATAAATGAAAAACAGAAACCGAAATAAAATTCAACTACGGAGGAGCCATCGGCTTTAGCACTCGATTGGTACAACAGTAACGTTCGTTTTAAACTGTATATTTTCGCTAAATACGATCGTTGCTGTAAGTTTCACACATAGGTATAATAGTTAAGGGTTTAAAAATACCTTTGTATGAAACTTAAGGATTTCAACTCACAATAATTATAACAAACATATCCAAATAGAATGCCCAAAGTATGAGACAACCGTAAGGAATGCTCGCCTATACCTTCAACACTATTAAACTGCTCACTGGATCCCCAACATGAGAATAACGTTAATATAATAATAACATTCTTAACAGAGACTAAAAATGTTTAATTAAGTATAAAAATATAAATGCAAACAAAAATATAAGGAATTTCAATAAGTATAAATATGTTGCTTTCCAACATTAATAGAAACTAGCCGACACTAATAAAAACATACAAATAAAAACAACGAATATATTTAACATAATTAAATATGATAACCGTAAATACTAAATACTATGGTAAAATAAATATTTATGTATTGGGGAAGCCTTTTTTTTTAGAAATGTGAAAGTTTTAAATATTTTTTCTAGAACAGTCTTCAAAAATTATTTTTCATATTACTATTAAGAAAATCGTGAGAAAATAAATAAAAACCTGGTCGGGTTTTAGTACATATTATTTTTGGAGATGACGATTAAATTAAAGTATTTTTTTTTGTATAAATAAAAGTATTATACTACAGTTAGAAAGTACTATTTCATAATCTTATAAATAATTGCTGACAATTTTTTTAAAAAAGATTGAATATTTGTTACATTTATTTTAGCAACTTATTCCAAAATAATACTGTATTGAGTGTCGACACGTGATCAGACAAACCTTTTTTAGATTTTTCTCCTAAAAATTCAGTGTAATTTATTTTTTTTCAATAGCTATAAAATAGTTACTCAATTAAAAGCACTACCTCTCACATGGCTATCACTTGTCAGTTACCATTTTTTTTTCATACGACGTAAAATACTGAAAACTACAGAATTTAATTAGGCAATCATTTCAAACTTATTTTACTGAAATAAATTACCAAAATAGTAACATAAACAATAAATTGGAAATTAATATTATTATTTAGTATTCCTTGTCCATTTAAATACAAATGTATACCATTATACTTGTTACATGTCCAATATTACAATTAAGTATACCAAAAACTGGTATTTGGTAAAGTTCAATGAACATTATTTAAGTTAGCATTTAGAACGAGTCTATAACTTCTGTGAAAATGTCAACTCATCGCCGTGGTGCGATATAACCATGAACAATGTAAATTGGAATATTATGCACCTACGTACAGTGTTGATTGCAGACAATTTCATCCAGGTGTGTTTCAGAGGTTTCAGAGGTTAACTTAAGTTATGGCAGTTTCATACCGATTGTATGAGTGATTATACTCCCATAATATAATATTCATATAAATTCTAAGAGTATGAGCAAAATATTTTCCCT
Organism: Nasonovia ribisnigri; assembly: GCA_027563435.1. Taxonomy (NCBI): domain Eukaryota; kingdom Metazoa; phylum Arthropoda; class Insecta; order Hemiptera; family Aphididae; genus Nasonovia; species Nasonovia ribisnigri. The sequence goes on from JANEHU010000658.1 coordinate 56,825, forward strand.
GAAAAGTGAATAGTAAGATACTACATTCTTACAATAATTTTAACGATTTAAAATTATTATTTGATTCCTTAAGAATTATTACGCCAAATATTATAACCGACAAACACACAAGATAGTACAAGAAAATTATTTGAGTGATTCTATTAACATTCAACGGCATGGAACTATTTTTATATATGAAAAATATCATGGCAGAACTTCAAAAGTTTTAGCTTCCAAAAAATTTAACACAAATTTAAGTCAACTAAAACAATTTATCTCTTATCTCAAATTTCAGTTTACTTGACAATTGTATCATTCTCAAAAAGTTGATATTGTCATAATAATGATGTAGTTTTAATCGCATTATCTTCAACATAAATATGGTATAAGTTTGAAAATGTATATGTTTTATCTTGGGTAAATATATTTACTATGATATCGTTATAACCAATGCTTGTTCAAAACTTCAGTTACATCGAAAACTAGTTTTGAAGCTTTTGAAAATATTGACTATGTTATGAATAAGATTAAACTAACATAAACTAATCATATCAATAATAATATTATCCATTGAAGCTTGTTGCTTATAAACGTTAATATATCTAAAGTCATTTTAACAAAATGTAGGTACCTACTAAAATGTTAATGAGTATAAAATCTTTAAATTTCAACATGGCTTATACATTTTTAAATCATCAACCAAAATAAGATTTAACATCTTATAAGTTATAATTAATTAATAATGAGTAGGTAATAAACTATTAACTACTACTTATATACTATTATGTATAAGATAATAATCCATGTACTATGTACACATAATTTTGGGTTATAAGTCTAGCATTGAAACTATATATTGACTGTTTAGTGGTATAGCTAGTACCCACAAAGTTTCATGTTAGGTTAGTCGGACCCATTGGTTGAATAATTTTTCTATGTGGTACTTTATGTAAATCATATTTTTAGTAGTTTCACCAATCGTAAATATACTATGGTATAATATATCTAAAATATATATTAAATATTTGAAGAAACTTACAGCAAACCTGTTTAAAATTAAATTTATTATCAATTTACCGGAAATATTTTTGATATTCCTTGTTGAAAAAATTTCAAACGTTTTTTAAAATTGTTTTTTGAGACTATTGTAAAAAAGAAGCTTTTAGTCACATATATTACATTAAAAAAAAACAATATTCGAATTATACTTCAAATTAAAGCTTATTATTTTTCTATTAATGAACAAACTGCACTATAACAATATACAGTATGCAGTACCTATATTTTACAGTTGTTTAGGTAGTTCAGCTTTTTGTCAAGGATTCGCGTGCGGGTATTTGTTTACGCGTGAATGTTTATGTTTTCCGGTTTACTGTTTCTACTGGCAAATAAAAACCCACCTTTGCGGTGCTGTTTACCTCCAAATCCCAAACCTGGTTTAAGTCACAAGGTATCTGAGATTATACCAGTGAATTTAAAATGAATGTGATCATGTCTGGATGAACCATATAACTATTCAGTCCTTCGTCAACCGTTCTTATTAATAGGTTGTGATCCACATTAACTATATAATTTTGTTAAATTTTTAAAGCAGTATCCATTGACGGATGGCAAACGGATTGAAATCCATCTATTGACATCAACGTGACACCAAATCCGAGTGAGTGAACAATAATTTAATTTAATTTAAAATTTCTCTTCCAAATTTTTTTTCTATAAGAAAGCTCCAAATTTTTTTTTTCTACATAATTAATTATTTTCTTTTTTATCAACTGAATACATAATATATAAATAATATGTATACATTTATAAATATGTGTTATTATTTATAAGCCCACATTAGTGATCTATTGGTTTTTAAAGTTATTTATATGTAATACTTATATAAATATCTCTCTTATTCTGAACGATTGGTTTACAATGATAAGTGTAAGTGATTTACAATAAACTTTTTATAGTGGAAAAATTCTCAGTTATTCAACTTAGAAGGAAATTCCTGGTAGCAAATTTATGCTTATTTTGATTTTGGCTGGTAAATAGTATACATTTACAATAGAAAAATTTAAAAATATTATTTTCGGGAACTTGAAACTTTTGAAGTACCTATATTATTATATTTTACACGAACAAATACATAATGACATTTTCAAATGCATAGTTTTTGACAAAAATTAATTCAACCTTCTATATTAGTAATACTAAAGTAAATAACTATAATATCAATAATATCATACAATATCATTGGTACCTAATACAGTCTGACACACTGTCATCTTCCCTCAGAATCGTTTTTCGTATATAATGATTTTATATCATTGATTAAATTTGAACACATCCAACAACCAACAACACACCTAATGTACAAGAGCAATATACTTGTCCATATTTTTAAATTTGAATTTGCCAGGCAATTGAGAAAGTTAATTAATGATATAGTGTTAATCATAATAATGTACGATTACTTATATTAAGTAATATTTTTTCTTAACTATAAAATTACGGCGTGTTAGTACAAAAAAACAAGGGCATTCGTTTCTCGAATCGACCTCACTTCAGTTACCGGTTCCTGGAACGGGTAGTTCATACCAATGACAGGCTTTTGGCACCAACCTGTTTTTGATGGCAGTACATGATGTACAGCATGTGGCATTGAACGACTTTGAAAAACATAATCAAGGATAATAATATTATATAATAAACAATTAATGTATTAAAAAAATTATACATTTAATATAAATGTATGACAATTAGAATAATTCAATAGTTCAAAAGTATAGGATGAACACTGCTAAAAGTCTGGATATCAATTGCGTTCAACATTAACTGTCTTAGTTTTATTATTTTAGCAATAACGATCATGGCAAACGTAACTGACAGCCACTTCATCGCGGAAGCCACAAATCAGTTTTTCAACACATTGGAAAAAGAATTAGTATTTGGTTGGTATAACTTACTGATATTTTTATTGCCATGTATATTATATACTGTATTATTTGTTTTGATTTGAAGTTTTCTGACGATCAATAATGTGAATTTAATATGAAGGGTAAAATTTACATTAATTTAATGTGGTTTAAGGGTTTGGTGGGTTAAAGTTCTCTTTATTCTGAATCATAATACGGTTAACTGTACATATTTTATGATATATAAGGTGATCCTTTAAGTGCCTACACTCATTACCTGTACTAATTAGTTTCAATTTTTTTGGAAATATTATTCTTACAAAATTATAATGCATAGAAAAACAATAATTTTTAAAAAAATGTATGTTTCTTGCAAACTGCAATGGTTTTAAATTTATAAGTTTTGCTTTTCTGAATTAGCCTCTCAATCTTACAAAAAACTACACACAGCCACAATTAACCATCAAAATCCACTTATCTCCAATCTCCGTTCTTTAACTAACCCAATCAATCCACTACGTCGTTTAAAACGACGCTGGCCCAGAGATCTATTAAACATTTAATTAAATTAACAAATTGATGAGTAATGAAATTTGAAGTGGTGTCACCGGACTTCACTCAAGTCTACACGTCTTTTTGTTTTTCTTTTAAGCCTTCATAATTTGCTTATTGTATAATAATGTATACAGATTGTAAATATTCATTTAATAAAAAAAAAAATTTTACTTTTTCGTATAATAGCAGCATACATTTTTAAGGTAATATTTCTATGAAAATATATTTTGTAGTACTTTGATATATTCAAATAATATATCAAATGGCTAATTAATTAGTTATAACTTATATGTATTTAAAGTTTAAATGAAAAGAATAAAGTTACACAAGGGCATCCTGCAAAATATTAGTCCACTATTTCAAACATCAGAACTTTAAATACTTATAATTACGAATTAACTACCAACTCGTCCAAAGTTTAATTTTTATATAGGTAACAAAATACTCAAATTCGTAATATGAAATTTAAAATGTGTTATGTTATTCAAAACATAAAAACTTAAAAAAATTGTTAGTATATAATATATAATATACAGAGTGTAACTGGAAAATCTGATAGATTAAATAACTTTTCTTCTAATCATTATTTATACATTTTTTTATACATAACTTATAGTCACTTGCGCTATAAGTATAATATAAGAAATTTATTTTTATTTTTTTACACTAAAATAAAAACATTTTAATTATTTTTGAAAAATTCAAAATAGCCAATATTTAAATTTGGTTATAAGAATAACTTTGATGGTAAAAACATGTATCTAACACCCTGTATATAAATTATTTACTTATTACTGTGCTACCACACTAGTTTAGATTGAAAATGATTAATACTTGACTGATTCAATCCCTTATTTACATTTATGGACCTAGACAAACGTGTGTCCAGAAATTGTATATAGTGGAGAGGGGGGAGTGGGAGGCTATAAGGTGTATGTAAAATAATTTAATATAATATTAAGGGTAAAATAAACATGGTCAGTCAGGGAACTTCTTAGCTCCCCTCTTGACCTAGGTATATTAATGTTTTCATACAAGAGACTTTATTTTTATTTTTATACAACCCAATCTCCTTATACGTATTTGAATAACAACAAACATTTAATTTTTCATAAATTGTTCATTGAAATACATTAAAATTATTATTTATAGACGATGAAGTTGATTCATGGTTCTTAATGCGATCGCCAATACCAGTGTTTTCTATTGTAGCAGTTTATTTATTGTTCATTTTAAAAATTGGTCCTAATATGATGAAGAACCGTGAACCATATCGACTCAAACACATAATGTTAGTTTACAATCTTTTTCAAACAACGTATAATGCATTTATACTGTATTGGGTAAGTTAAATATTTTAAATATATTATTTAAATATAAAATTAAAAGGTTTCAAAAGTAAGCGCATCTCTTTTGAATAGTTGTGTTTGTGTATAATTGTATAATTTATTGTCTTGTCCCCACGAGTTCAACAACTAACCATTGTGCAGAATTCCGAAATTAAGATTGATTTTTAATGTTTAGTTATTTTTTTTATACATTTTGTAGCTATTTATATTGACTATAATATTATAGTGCATGCATTATTTCTAAAAATTCGATAAATTCTTGGTTAATGTTTTCGGTTTACGTTCAATGTATAACCCAATAACCAATTACCAAACAAAAACAATTTCGAATAGTTGAAGATAGTTTTTATCATATTGCACCAACTGTGAACAAATTACATTTTCATAAAATTACAACGTAATTCAGAAACATGGTGCCTATTTATAAAATAGTTGTCAGAATATAAAAATATTCCATCCATTGACGAACAAATCACGTAAAAAGGTCAATTTGGATTAAAATGTAATTTATAAAGTTCTCCTAAAAGTGATACCACAATATTTTTTTTGAAAATAATGGATACATTGCCAAATTAATTTATAATGTTAAACAATTTAAAATGTCGAGAAACAAACAAACGATTTAGAATAATGTGATATTCTACCACTAACTATACCTCAGTATTTATAGAAATACATTCATACCTAGCTAGTTTAATGTGAGCCTTCACCTTTCATATGTGATACGGTATAATTTTGTCTTGGTCTTGTAATATGAATAATATTATCAAGATATTTTAAGCTTTTAAATTATTTGTTCATTTTGTATACAGAATACAAAAATACTATTGAACTCTTTTACTGAAAAATAATATCTAATAAATGAAATATAGTATTATACTTGGCATGATTTTTTTTTTAGTTATTTTTTACACCTGGAGGATTGAGTAACATGTGGAATCATTCATGTCATCCAATTGAAAGAAGCAAAAATACATTCTTATTATATGAGGTAATTATAATATTGTAAAGCTGTTCAATATTGCATTTTGTGTTCATTATAAACTATATATGTATACGTCTTTAAACACTAAATGAGTATGTATATATGAATATCTACAATTAGTTATAATTATAGTTAATAATATATTATTAACGTAATGCAAGCGTTTCACAACTACCCAAATTTAAAAATTCTAACATTATACTACATATAATTATTAAATTAAATTGTAGTATTTTAAACCAACTATAATAAGTACATGCAGGGCCATTATTAGTCTTCTTGAGGACCTGGGTAGTGATATAATAGGGCCTCGACAACTTGGCCAGAGTACTATAGTATAATAACAGGCAAACAGCTAGGGGACCCCATTGATCGTTGAGCCCTAGGCACGAGCCCAAAGTGTCCAACGGAAAATAGGTGCCTGAGTAAATGGTAGGTAGACAATTTTAACCCGACTAATGTATTTACAAAATTATATTTAAATCTGAAGTACCTATAGTTAGGTACATCGCCCAGGTCAAAATTGAACACAATCTGGAATACTCATTTACTTTAACCAGATATCCAACAAAACACAGATTCGATAAATGTATTAAACGAAACAAATCTTATCAATCAAGTTTTAAACATAAAAAAGGAGGTCAAGTGGATGTCGCTCTGCTGTACAGTAGGTTACAAGTAGGTCACTGTACTATAATGGATGGTATTAAATTTGAATTCAATGATATAATATCATTGTATACGAAAAATGATTCTGAGCGGAGACGGTATGTCAGTCTAGGATATTTTAAATTATATTGATATTGTTATTTTACGGTAGCTGCTAAGTTGAATTAATATAATTCATATTATTTAATTATTAACCTAAAATTATCAGTGATGCTAGAAAAATATTATAATATATACTTTTACTCGTTAAAATTCATTTTAATATGTAATTTCGTCCAAATTTGAACTTAAAATGTCTGTAAAAAATAACTGTGTTTATATATTTTTTAGATTTTTTGTTTACAGTATGTACTATTTATTAGAATCTTTATTTTAAGTTTTCAATCCTTAGTTATAAAAACTGACCATTTTATAATTATTTAATTACAACGATTGATATATTTCGAAATTTTGATGAATTTTGTCAAAATTCGAACTTTACATGCTTATAAAAAAAAATGTGTGTCTATGTATTTTTAATATTTTTCAATTGCTATTTTAACAATATATCAGGAGCCTTGTATTAAATTTTCATTATTTTTGACCCAACAAATAAAAATTTCTTGGTATTTATATAAAAAAAAAAACCAAAAAAATTTAAAATTTAAATGATCTGTAAAAAGCTGAAAAACAGTCAAAACATATTAAAAATTAGATGGTGTATAGAAAATGCTTATATAAACATTCAGTGAAATTTTCAAGCAGTTATTCGTTTTTGAATTGCAACAAAATAAGGAAATCGCTACATGAGAAATCGAATGAATATCTAATCTTGTAAAAATTTGAACTTAAAATGCTCATAAAAATTTATTTTGACTTGGTTATAAACATTTTTTTATTGATAAATTAGGCAAATTTATGAGGAATCTTGTATTACATTTTCAAACCTTAGATTTAAAAAGAAAAAATTGTTATGAATTTCTAACTCAAAATAAATTGCACATTTTCGTGAATTTTACGTATTTTGTCAATATTTTAACTTTGATTACCTATAAAAAAAAACTTGTGACTACGGATTTTTAATATTTTTCATCTGCCTTTGAAACTATATATTAGAAGCCTACTATTAAATTTTCAAGATTTTTTACCCAACAAATAAAATTTTATTGACAATTATAGAAAAAAAAACTAAAAAATTGGAAACTGAAAATGTCCGCTAATAGCTCAAAATAAGTTAGAATATTTTGAAAATACTATGGTGTGTAGAAAATGCTTATATAAACATTGGGTCAAAATTTCATGTCTGTACGGTCATTTCTTTTAGAGTTATACCAAAAACCAAAATCGATTTTGTCGAAAATTGGTTTTCCGTAAAAATTCCCGTTTTTCCCTTAATTTTTCATTTGTTTTTCACGGCGCTCATGAAAACTACTGGGGAATTTTAACTTTTGACACCCCAAAGTACCAGATTCACTTTGCTATCAGAAAAGGTACTATTGAAGAAAATCGAAGCATTTGTACTGTCCTAAAAGGTGATGATAGACAAAAAAATAAAAAAATAAACAAAAAAATTTAAAAAATAAACACATCATTGTAAAATCAATACATTCATCGCTCCGCTCAGAATCTAAAAATGATATTATAGTAAAAAATGTTCAACTATTATAATTAAGAATTCCGTGTAAGTATTATTACAGGTTATTATGTAACCAAAAAATCTTAAAAATATAAACCATAGTTTTTTGTTTTATTATTATATTATATTCAAATTTGGGCAAAACTATATATTAAATAACCAAGAATAATGATTTTTTGTTATTTTGTTGAAATTTTATAATATTAATTCAACTTTCCGGCTACCGTATTCATAATAAATATTAACTATATACATATTATAAGACACAATTTCCACACTGAAATACTGTTTCAGCTCGGAAACGTTTATTGTATACAATGATATTTTATCATTGAATTCAAATTTCATACCATCCATTATACAGTGACCCACTTGTAACCTACAGTACAGCAGAGTAAAATCCACTTCACTAGGTACTTTTTTTATTTTTTTTTATTCGTGTTACAGCTTCAAATGCTGAGGTTATTAGATTACACAAACAATAATGTATTAATGATATGATAGATTATACACAGTTTAGTACCTATCTAAATAGAGTGTACACATTAATTGTTTTTGTTAGTACTCATCAATTAAGTTGTAATATAATTAGTAGGTTTTTTTCAGTGTGATTTCGGTAGTACTAAGAATAATCTATTCCTTCAATATCGACTTCAGTATTAAATTAACCAATATAAAATATAATAACATTTGATAATTTCAATATATAAAGCATTCAAGTAGAAACTTATAATGGGAATATCAAATATGTGGGTTACATTTTTTTCAAAATATAACTAGATTGGTATTATTACAGAATTTATATTAACCTAATCATTGTACCTTTTCTACTGGGTAGTATAAATAGGTCTGATGGAATTGATGAATCCCCGACATGAAGGTGTTTTATTAAGGTTTTCCACATGTTTAGAAAAATACTAGTTCCTCCCTTCTCAAAATATGGCCATGGGACTTTTTGATTTTCCCTATTCTCAGTAGATTATCGGTATGTGTATAATAACTTTCTTTCTATTATTAAACGATCGAGGTTTAGGTCAGTTTTTTATTTATGCTAAATTTTCCTAAGCTCATAATTCCCTAAATGTTTATATTGTTGTAAACAATTAAAAACAAAATTAGAATATTAAGTATCATATTTTTTTTAAATATAAATGGTAGATATTCATAAATTGGGCAAGAAGGTATTTATTTAATAATAAAGCACATGGTAATTGTTAAGTTCATGTTGTATTTTTATTTTTCAGTTGAATAAAGGATCGTGGTACTTTTTCATCTCCAAAGTCATCGATTTATTGGACACGGTGAGGACATGATCATTATTTTATCACGAATTAATTATTATTTAAATATGATTGTAATAATGTTGATAATATGTACATATTTAACCAAATAATATGGCATATAGTCAAGCAGGCAGTTTATTTAATTATTAGGAAAGTAGTCAAATAGTTTAATTTTTATGCAATAATACTATCCGTTTATTAGCATTTAGTTAAAATATGAAGGTATATGAAATATTTTTAATTTTCTATTCTTAGGTACTATTGTTTTAAAACTTAAAATATAAATAAATATTTATAATTACCAATTAGTGAAGTAGGAAAGAAGCAATGTCACACCAGTCGGTATTAGTGTTAAAAAAAATGTACCAGAAAATGACACCTAACAACAACATGTAACAACAGGTAGGTAGTAACTAAAAATTTCAAAGTTTGTTACTATAATATGACTATTTATTCATTTATTAAACTCGTAGTATCATACCTAATTAGTAATAATTATCTATATGTATTTATAATTTTAAGTTTTAAACAAGATTAGGTACAAAATAAAATAAAGAAAGTTGTATAGTACCTAGGTACCTACATATAGCGCAAGCATCTGTAAAATATGTTATAAAAAATTAATAATAAATATTGAATAGAACAAAAGTTATTTCAATTTTCAAGTCTTCCTATTACACCCAAAATATAATATTATGTTGTATTTTATATTATTCAATTATTAGTTTTCAATTTATGAACTATTACGTAGATAATATTACAATTTCACTAAAAAAAATACACTCAATAAATAACATAACGAAAACAACATTAGTATACATGCAATTAGTCGATATTTAATGTTTTAATGTTTATATTTTGTATTACAGATATTCTTCGTTTTAAGAAAAAAACAGTCCCAAGTTACATTTTTACATGTATACCATCATTCAAATATGGTCATCACTTGTTGGGCATATTTGAGGTTCATCAAAGGTAAGACTTCACAATGTCTTGTAATTTATTATCATTTACCTAATACTCAGGTTTATTATCTATGATAATTTCGAATTAGGTACCTATAATAAAAATAAACTCCATACACCTTACATAATATTGTGGAAACGACTCAGCTTTTTAGATTCAAGAGTGGTAGTAAAGAATAATAATACATTGACACTAACTAAAAATAATTATAATTGTACTGTCGTGGAGAAAAAAATATTAATAACATCGTGAACGCCGATAAAGTATGGCTAACCGATAGTGGTTTAAAAAAAACTGACAAAGTGACAAAATATATTTGGGCTGGGTACTTACAATAATTATTGCAGCATTACTGTAAAGTTTAGTTTATAGAGTTTCTTTTTAAAATAATTTTAAATTTTTCGTCTTCAAAGAATCAATAATTTTAGGAAAATCTATTATAAGAGGAGAGTACATCAAAATGTCTTATATATATTTACTGTCTCTCGCATATAATAGGTATAGTAAAAAACGTTCACAATAATATGTTTGTGAAGAAGTAATTGAAAATTGATTGAGAATTAAATCAATGATTTTAAAAATTAAAATTTGTTCAGTATTCTGTTGCGTTATTTTTAATTATATATTATTATGCAATCTGTTTTACCCGACTCCGCCCGGGTGGTAAATTGGTGCTAACTGCTAATAAAAACTATTATTTTAAAATATCGTGACCTAGTAGAAAAAACTAGTAGATAGCGCCACGGATGTATTTCATCGGTTAATGTCATGAGACTCACTAAATTAAAACTGATGTTCAAAAAATAATATGTGTTCTATTAATTTTGAAAAAAAAGTCTGCTTGACGATTTGATAAGTGGTATTTTTATTTATTTTACCTTAAAAACATGATACCTTTTTTATCAATACATTCTTGGAAAAAAAAGTCACGATACCATGAATATATAACTCAAAAGTGTAATTATTTTCATTAATTTATGCATTGTACGTGAAATGTAGATTAAAACAAACCACCAAGAGACATCCTCTTGTCATAAAAAAAAATGTATATTACCTTCCAAATAATAATACACTTTAGATAATATTGCTTATTAAAATTGTTATTCATATTTTATAAGCATTAATAACAGTTATTTTGCAATTATTAATTTAAGGTAACTATTGACTGATATATAATATAAAATCTCATATTAATATTAATCATCTCAAGTAAAATACTTGTAAGCAGTAAACCATTAATGAATGATAAATTAATATAACTATGAATCAACTACATAATATTATTTTTATATAGTTACCTACCTATTAACTACCTAGTAACTAAATACCATGAATGAATACGTACCTTCTTGAATTTATTACATTTAAATGATTAAAACTACGCATGTCAAAATCAATCTCAGAAAATAAACTTCCTCGAATTGCTAGGAATCTAACAATTATTACTTTTAGGTGAACAAGCAACATTGCCCGGAGGAATCAATTCATTTATCCACACTATAATGTACTTCTATTACTTCCTAGCGGCCTTGGGCCCACAAATGCAACCTTATTTATGGTGGAAGAGATATTTGACTAGAATGCAAATTGTAAGTATTTAGTAAACTAAAATACCATGCACGCATGCATAAAATCAAATTATTTCAGTTACTAATTATATTTTTAATTGTGTTTTCAGATTCAATTTGTAATTGTTTTGCTCTGGTATATAGGACTAGTCTGTTTTAATTGTGACTATCCAAAAATTTATATTTATTATATGTTTGCGAATGTAACACTCTTTCTATACCTGTTCTCATTGTTTTACAAAAAAACATACACCAAAACATCGAAAACGGTAAAATCGAACTAATTATTAAAAAGAGCATATCATAATCATCGTAATAGATAGTTTGAATGAGTCTATAATACCTATGAAATATTGTGAAATGCTCTATTTTTACAAAACATTACATGTAAATATGTTTAGTGTTTGAAATTCAATTTCTGTAAATAGATATAATTTATTTTGTATAAATATCAAAAATACGATGTAATTATATCAAGACGTATAAAAGAGTAAATTATTTTAAATACATAAATTATTAAAATGATTTTTTTTATTATTATTATTATAATTATGTTAATGGAATTTAAGGTTATAATTAATAATATTAATTATTATCAATATTGTTTAATGTTTACATAAAAATATAACTAACTTAATACTACGTAATGCATGACAAGTTGAAAACCTATTGCTTTGTAATGAGAAGTAGTTGTAATTAATTCAAATAAAAGCTATGCAACTTGGGAAACTCTTTAGGTACCTATAGTTACATAAATTTATGTTATTGAAATTTTTATGAAAAAAATAATTCTTTTGTAATATTACTCAAATGTATATTAAGTGTTGATAGCCGACTTAGAATCTTTCATAAGTAAGCATTTGGAGTTTCTTTACTTACCTACTTAATTTTCATTGATGAAGAACTATTCTTAATGATGACTATTTAATAGTCCCCTAAGCAGCATAATTAGGTACCACGAGAAATTAATTTAATGATGTTTTATATCAAATCATGAATTTGGTTTACAAAAATATAAGATGAAAACAAAACCTTTCAAGCCGTAATTCATACGATTTAATATGTTATGCATTTTTAACTGTACAATATTATGTACATACTTTCATAATTTTTGTGATCTTTGTATAAATTTGAACATTAGACGAGATAAATGTTGTTTCTATATAATATCTTAAATTTTTTTTTAAATTTTATGTTTTATTATGATAATTTATTTTAAATGTTTAATCTGTTTTACATACGAACAAAAATGTTATAGCTTATAAATCGTAAAACTTAATTTAAAATGTCTATAAATATTACAAAAGGAGCCAACATAATTTAAAAAATATATCATGTGTAAAAATGCTGATAGGTGTAATTGTTTGGTGAAAAAGTTCAAGTGTTTACAGAAAAATTTATCAACTTTTGAAATACAACAAAAATATAATATTTAGGTAGTCAAAAATTAGTTTTTAATGAGAATACTCCCGTTTTTCTTTAATATTTAAATAAGTAGAGAAATTTTAGTTCTGACCTTGCGTCGGAAGTTGAAATATTACAGCATTTTACTGATCCAAAAGGTCATGACAGACACGAAAATATAAAAAAACAAAATTATATAAAAACACATCTTTGTAAATCAATACATACATCACTCTGCACAAAATCTAAAATGTTGTATTATATTTTAAGACTTTGAAATAAAATACATTTCACTTGGCAATAATATTATGAAATATAACATTTTATCTTATTTGATTGTTTTATAAATACATTATGATTCAATTCAATAACCGTGTCAAATTGGCAACTCACATGGTGAACAGTTTACTTAATAGGTATATGATATTCGAGTACAAGCTGTAGGGGGAACTACTAATTTTTGCATCATAGCACTGCAAGTGTGATATCCGCTGATTTTTTATAAATATTTTTTTTTTTGCTTCTTGTTATAGTGTTTTTATTACGTTAATGGTAGTATAATTAACGTATGATGACGTTGGTGTGTTGTATTAAACATAGTGTAAAACATTAATTAAAATAATTAACCTTTTTATTGTTTGTGCGGAAAAATTTAAAACCATGTCGAAACAAAAAAAATTATCCATCTTCCTTCTCGACTTACTGTGGTTGGAAGTCTGGCAGCGTATGATACAAGGTTAATATCACACTTACGTAATAATGTTTGTTAGTATTTTATCGTATAGCTAAAAAATAGTTTTCTAATGGTTTATCTTAAATAAACAATTATGTTAAGTGTTACCATAAGTAATCTATTAAAACAAATATATATTGTTAAGTATTATTTATTTTTTTTTCAAAAAATAAAATTAAAATTCAGAGAACGAACAGTCTTTTTACTTATTGCGCTACAGAACAAAATAAGTGGCAATAACAATTTTATTGTCACACAAGCACTGAAAGTCTTGGAAAATTACCTTTTTCCGTCCAGTGCCCAATATATCTTTTTTTTTTTTTTGTGACTTATAGAGCGGTGAGTGGAAATCACCACTACAGTACTATTCAGTTGTCAGAAAGATTACTTACTGTCCTAATCAGATTATATGCATAAGCGCATCAATACGATTTATTTATTATGTTAAATACTACTCAAATAAAACTAAGGAGAAAAGTGAAGAAACACTACGAGCGACTACAAGCTCTCAGATCTTCATAAACAGATGGTTGAATGTTGGGTAAGATTTAAAAAGATCAAGGACAAATGAGAACCTGTAGGTAGATCAATAAAAACAAAATTAAATTTGTCAGTGGTAATTAGAAAAACTATGATAAAGATATATTATAATTACAAAGGTAATTACACTTATCATTAATATTGGAATAATTTCAATGTAACCGGTACATGCACATCATCCAAGCTTAACAATTGAACATCATATTGTGGTTAGTGAATAGAGTCACCTGAGAACCTTTAGATTTTAGCACTCCTTATAGTGAAAAACATCGTGTATCAAGAATCAGTACACAAAAATAATAAAATACTAGTGTTTTAGTCGATCAACCTTTACTTTAGACTACTTTCTAACTGGTGTAATCTATTGATTATATTAATTTCTTTTTAATATTAGATCTTTTCTTTGTGTTCTACTGTGACTAATCTTCAGGCGTCTTTTAGATGAAAGGGTATTTCCTTTCATCTAGAAGCTAAGCTCCATCACTCCCATTTTCAAGTCAGGTGATAGTTCTCATGTCAGAAACTGTAGTATCTCTATCCTAAGCCATATAGCTAAGCTTTTCGAAAAATATACGGAGCATCGTATTTTATTTTATACATTTATTACCAGGCGGAGTAGGTTAATTCGGTTAGTAATATTCAAAATATTCAAGGATGAAATTAGAGTTCAAGAGCGTTCAAGAAGTTTCAAGTGCAATATACAAGCGATACGTAGGTACCGGACCCGTATCGGACTCAGACTTCGATACGGAATCGGTACGTAACTATTCCTATCGGTACGTTACTGTTCCATATTGATACGTATCGAATTTTTCTTCTTGAGAATTTTAATTATATTTGATTAGATAGATTATGCTGTAACAGTAATGTTACTGTAAACCCAACTAAGGGTCAAAAGTAACACACATTGAAAACAAAAGTGTCATTAAATAATAAAATAACGTAATATAAAATTAATACATTTTAAGAAAAATATTAATATAAGATTAAAATAAAGTATTTATAAGCAACATAAATTCCATATCAACAAATTAATGGTCAATATGTCTTATTTAGTGGTGGAGCATTATTATATTCTCCCTACTGGATTTAAATAATATCTGTAGAAAGATAAATTGAACATATTACATTTTTTAGATAATCTTTGAGAGCATTTCCAGCGGATACTTGTTGACAGATTATGATTAACTGTGTAAGCAAAACCATAACAAATAATTTTTTTCCCCGATTTCAAAATTACTACTTCTTTCATTTCGATGCGAATAACTACGAGAGTGGACAACGACTAGATTTCTTATGCGTTATCGTAACATCAATTATATGTACCTATAATACGTTGGGTATTTCATATTTTATCTTATAATGCAGATTAATTGTGCTATCTTTATTGCCTTCTAATGCACACGATTTTTCTATCTACCTTACCTTAATACCTTCTATTTCTGTAGAATTTTATAACGTTGTGAACGTTTAAAAAACTTATGTTCTAGAGTGGCCATTGACGAAATATCGGTGGAAGAATTTTTAATTAATATTGACCATTGTATTCGACAACGAAATAAATATTAGTTTTAAATATTATTTATTTATAGTTTTAAATTATATTAGATCATACCAATCATATTTATTATTAATTGTGAATTAATTAAATAAGTTTAAGTACTTTTTATGAAACAATAAATCAAACCAGACTTTTTTTCCGAAAAAAATTAAATCAGATTTTTTTTTCGTGTACTTTTTTTCCTCGGACTTTTTTTCTGGGATTCCAATATACCAATGCTTCAAACTGGACAGTATGATATTTGCCATAATATGTCACAAATAGCCAGTCTTTATTGAATTCCGCATCACAGTGATCCTAAACGACCAGACATGATAGCTAACAATTACTCGTCAGCCTACCCAGAGGCAATGACCTCGTGCGGATTTCAGTTTCTCGATGTTTTTTTTTCAATTTGACGGTCAGTATTGGTGGTTCTATGGTGGTTTCAGTCGGTTCCCGCTGCAGTTGGTCCTTACATGGGACGGAACTTCCTGGTCTTATGATTTTCTATTGTCACATACAAACAACCATATCATCGATTTTACACCCAGCAGTTCCATTTTAGTTACGTTTACTATATGACCCCTTTAAGGTTGGCAGCATGACCATAATAGACACATCCCCTATGCAGTATATTATCCAACACAACGAGTTTTACATTACTTTCTTGTGAACAAACTTATAAACATAAATTTGTGCTGTTGGTGAAAAAATGTCCAACAAAACCTGGGAGTAATCCAACAGGTATACCCATGTCTAACAAGTATTATCAACAGATTTGTTTGATGTATTTCTTAGCATGTGAATGTTATGGTTGTGCTGTCAACTTTATTAGGATGGCCTTAATATGTCATCACGTTTGGCTTGTTCGTCTTAACAGACGTCGGCGTTGAGCCCGCTTCGACGATTAAATACGCAGTATTGTTCTATTGTTGTTTCATTTTCTTACATCCATCATCAGATTTGACTTGGCTTTTTGCAATTTGATTGGTTGCATAGTTATAACATGCATTGTAGTCTAGCATTTTCAATGTATTATCAAAATCTATATTTTATCGTATCTATATTTTATCTATACCACGGTTTAAAATAGTATGATTATTGTTTTTCCCAACAAATCATGATAAAGTGTCTACTGAAATCACTACAAAGATGATGTCTATTAAACAGCTAGAAAATTCACCATTAGTATGTTACAGTTGCTATATAAGCTCAAATACCGCGCTGGCTAATAATAGCTCGTAAATCTTGCTTCTATATCGGCACACATCATGTCACAAGCACTATAGTGGTGAATATTCCGGCTGTTCTGGTTGTTTAATTTGGTTGCCAGTTTAAAACGATCTTTTCATAGGTCGTCGGTCAACCATACTATCTTAAATCGTGATCTGTACCGAGATAAATGTTATCCAAATATCTTTTATCTAGATAATATTGTTGAGTTATCTTTGTGTAAAACTAACGCCGCTAATTGTATCGATGTAAACCGATTATTCGATTATAACAATTGCGCTTGCTCTCATTTAATGTTGTTAAATTGATTTCCTAGCATCTAAACACACAATATAGTACATAACTACTCTTTACTTTCACAAAATTATTTTACACATCATTTTAAAATCGATAGCTTCCGAAAAACTTATAATATAAATGGTTAATAATGAACATAGGTACTTTTTCTATTCGTATGGACGTATGGTTATAATAACTGATGTCTATTGTTTGAGATAATAATATATTAGTTATAGTAGTCCTGCGTTTTTATTGATACTAAAACTCCTCAGGGATCCTATGACGCATAAACCTCAAAACCTGACTTCATTATATCATTTTAATAATAAAATTAATAATTATTTTAATAATTCAATTTTGTTCGTTACACAGCCTATACACCTATAGTTGCTTCACTCGCGGCCTAGTTAATAACTTGATTCCAGGAAGGACGTCTCAAACCTCGTCCAGTTTTCCCTCTAATGAATGCCCTTGGACTCAACGCAATATTATTGTACTTAAAATCGGTCATATTTTTACGCCTTAGAATATCATGTAATAACAAATTCTATTTAATACATTAAAACATATTGTTTGAATTTTCATATTTTGTTTTTATACTTTTTTAGTTGACAGTTCATAACGGTGTGGTATTGTGGGTACATATATTTTAAACCTAGATCAATCACCTACAATGGACAATAATACCGTATTAGTTATACGGTTCTGTATTATATATTATATTCTAAATATAATTTACAATATAAGATATTGTATTTTAAGTTTTAACAGTAATTAATGTTCTTATATTCTAAGCGCAACAACAGTAATAATTATTTAACCTAACCTAACCTAAGGCCGTACCAATTTATATCTCTTTCCTCGAAAATACCACGACTCTATACTGTACTGATAAAAGAATGATCCACCCATTACTTTATTAGATATAAATTTCCCTTTTTAAAACAATTGTCATATTGTGGTGTCATTTGGTTGGGGGGGGGGAGTGCGGGGTGACAAGGTGGGCATTTGGCGCTGTATGATTCTATAAAAGCAGTCTGATGGGCCCGGTGCCCGGTTTTTTCCGTTTAATCATTATTATATTTTATAAGCGCAAAGCATGCCTATTTTGATAGTATTTTGAGAAAATATTAGATTGTATACTAAGAAACTATTGTCACAATGATAAAATGGTAACTAATAATTTATAGTTGAGATATATTTATATTTAGACGCATGCAGGGACGTGCACGAACGTTGGTATGTATGTGTTATATGAAAGAAAAGTCACATAATAATTATTATGCTTGCGAGCGAAACGAACGGTTTTTTTTCTAAGTTACTGAGTTAAAATTGGTCAAAATTGGAGAATGCTTCCCACTCTATTGAAAACTGAAATTATGCCACTGCAGTCATATAGCCTCATGCAGTCATGCACATTAGATATTTATATAGTATTATACAGTAATACTTGTAATACAGTACACATTATAAAATATATATATTTATAGGTATATTACACAATATTATATTGCAGTATATTATGATGGAATATAATATATTTATATTGTATTACTATTTACTATGCAATAAAATTAATATTATGTTTTTGATTTTAAATACCTACGGAACGATGCAATGCCATTGATAAGTGATAACCAAAATATTCAGTGTGTATAGTAATTGAATAAAAGTATTTAAATTGACATTTTTTTAATACTTATTATTGGTAATGATAAGGATAAAATGATTTTATAGTTACTGACTTTTTTTATACATTACTTTTTCACCTATAATTATTTTTTTTATTTTTTCCTTATAAAATACCTTTTTGATATAGGTATCGTGTTAGGTTATGAATTAATTATAATAATGTATACTTATTTATATTAACATAATCGATAGTGGTTCTATAACAGGTACTTTCAGATAACTAGTGTGGAGATTGAAAAATATTTTTCTATGCATGAAAACATTTTATTTATTTATTATTATTAACGAGCAAAAAATCTATTGTACACGTATATAATTTAACTCAACTTAAATCATATTAAAATAATTTGAATTTTCAAAATACTATATATGACCGTCATATTTGTATACAGATTGTATGTAAAATGGAGTTTTGCTCCGTATATCAATAAAAAATAAATATTGAAAAATGTACAACAAGTAACCACTATAACATTTGATACCTACATAGAATATAAATAAAGTAAGAAATACAATTTGAATAGTACTTAAAGCCAAAAATAAATTATGCTTGAAATTATTGCATGACATAATGAAAAAATCAATAAAAACAGAAATTTGGTTCACTAATAAAAGAACCATAGGAAAAAAAGCGACGGTCATCGTTTGCGCATCGTCTGTTTACCTGTGCCAAAATATCGTACATCGTTTACGCATCAGCAGCCAAGGGTGTAACACGTTTCCACCAGAAGTGTACTTTTCCCCTTTTCACCACTACTATCATTTTCTCACAATGAGATATTGACTACGTTTCCATCAAAACAACTTCTGTACCATTAAAAATTGTACCTAAATTCAGTAAGCTTATTTAAAATACTATAAATATTATAATATAATGTATAAAATTATACATTTTAATAAAATCATTTTTATATAAAAATAGCAATGATGAAGTAACTTTATGCCTGCCCCAAAGTCGTGAAATTTTCGGATACATGCCTATTAATAAATATATGAAACTATTTAGGAAAGCTTATTCTGCAAGCATGTTAAATTTCTAAAAGTATTTCTAAAGCATACAATACAATGAACTATAATTAAATATACAAATTAAAAAAAATTTGGTATTCTTTATATTTTGTTGACGGTAATATTTTTTTTTTTTTTTAATACATAATGGCTACTATAAATTTACTTTGAATTGAACAGTTGTAAAATATAAATACAAGCAATCGTAAGTAGGTATAGATAGTAACTAGTCTAGACGGACACAACAGGGATATACGGTGTTCTAAACATATGTTCGGAAACTTGAAACTCACATTGAATAATAATTATTGTTATATTTGAAAAAAATAGCGGATGTCCGTCTGCAGTATAATAGGTTACAAGTGGGTCACTGTAATGGATGGTGTTAAATTTTAATTCAATGATATAATATCATTGTATAGTGTATACGAAAAACGATTCTGAACGGAGATTTGTTATTATTAGTACGATAGCTGGTAAATTGAATTAATATTATTTGCATACTATCATATTTCAATATTTGTATATAATAATATATAATTGAGAAATTTCAAGTGCACACGAATAATATTTTTAAACTACCTACAACAAAATAACTAAAATCATTATTCTTGGTTACATAAAATGTAATTTCATCCAATTATGAACATTAAATAACTATGAAAAATACTGTGTTTTTATAAATTTTAGATTTTTTGGATACAGAATAAACTACTTAGTGGAACCTTGTATTAAATTTCCAATCTCTAGCTATAAATGTTGATTATTTTATAAATGTTTAACTATTACAATGTTTAACTTTAAATTTTCAATTTGATAAAATAATGTCGAAAATCGAACTTGTATCGAAATGCTTGTATAAAAAAAAAGCCTGTATACTTTTAATATTTTTTCACTGCCATTGTAACAATATTTTATAACCAATAAGCCTCATATTAAATTTTCAAACATTTTTACCCAACAAATACAATTTTATTGATGTTTATAAAAAACTAAAAAAATTTAAAATTTAAAATGTCCGCAATCAACTCGAAACGAATAAAAATATTTTGAAAATTTTATGGTGTATAGAAAATGCTAATATAAACTTCAGTGAAAATTGCATGTACAGTCATTTGTTAGGTAGGTAACACAAAAACGTAAAAATTCCCGGTTTCACTTAATTTTTTTTTTATTTTTCCCGGCGAAAGGTATACTATACCTACTTTCGGTAACAAAAAAATCAAACTTTTGGTGGAAATGGTTATCGCCCGCGCCAAATTTTGATTTGCTCAAGTCTGTTAGGTTAACTATGGAAAAATATCGTACATCAACAAATCCAAAAATATAAAGGTATATAAAATATATAGAAGACTGCATAAATTGCACATCACATATTAAAAGAACTTATATATAATACTTAAAAATACAACAATTGTTATTGCTCACGTACCTATAATATATGTACATAAAAATAATTAAAATTAAATTGGCTTCTTCAATTAAATATTAATTACTAGTCATTTTATTTATAATACATATTATTAGAGGTACATATTTCATAAAAAAATCCATCAGCTGGGATTACGAGTCATCACAAATAGTTGTAAGTATTATGGACAAAAACATAGTATGCTAGAATAAAATACCTAATCTCTTAATAAATTATAAAAGAAACCCTCAATAGTTTGAATTATCAATCTTGTAACTGTATGAAATATTATTACCTATTTGAACGAATACATTTTATAATATAAGATCCACTTATTGACATTTAATGGTAAGTTATTAGTATGACTCCAATATTAACGAATCTTTCTAGATTTGATTGTACCTAATTATTTGTGTTCGGGGGAGATTCAATAGTTGACCATAGTTTTTCATTATCAGCAAATAAAAGTAATTAAACTGTGAACTGTACTATCACCATGTAGATAAGATTCTTGGATTCTTTATATTCTTAAATAGATAAATTCTGACGTAAAAAAAGTGTAAACCGTGCATTATAAAATAATAACCATTAATTTATTGCAAAAACTAAAATACAAAAAAAAATAATATTATTTTGAATATTAGATTAGCTAAAGACAGAAAAAAATAATATAAACTTACTCGGGTGTGATGAACACGCAAATGCATTAACCAAAAATATTATAACATTTTATTTAATCAAGAATGTATTTTGCATGTGAATCAGAAAATGCCACTCGAGAAAAAAATAAAAAAACAAAATAATTTAGCTTAGCAGTCTAAATTGATACAACCATGCAACATAAAGTTGTTAAAATATAATTCTTATTCAATAAAACTTCCTTAGTTGAAACTATTTTAAATTGTACCTAATTGAATAGAATAATTACTAAAAAATAATTCTTACTTGGTTAATATTTTTAATTTTAAAGTAATAGTATCAAAAAGGGCAAATATTTATATGATATTTTATATTTTATATTAAAAACAATGTACTAGTACAATTACTACTGAATAGTAATTCATAATATAAAAACCAGCTTTCGGGCGAATGGTGGCGCTAACTGCCGAACTGCCGAGAAAATTTTTGACCAGAATAATATATATAATATACAAGCGATGCCTTATCTTCTCTACATCGTGTGTGCTATTAAAAATTATAGATAAATCGTAAATACATAAAATAAATTACAATGGGCTTAAATGTGATCATTTCGGTATATCTGAAATGGTCCTAAAATTCGTTGAATGCGTTTCAATACACAACATGTCAATTTTACAGTTTTCGAGCAATTCCGTAAATACGATTTTACTCAATTAAAAATGTATCCATAAAAACCAAATGAATCTAAAGTTACAAAAAAATGTATTTGTATTTATTTAATCAAACGATTTTTTAAACTCTGTAATATTCTGTATAATGGAATCCATCTGTATTGATAAAGTAAAATATTTATTTCAATTGACATTTTATTCCAAATTTACTTTGATTATGACAAATGTGAAGAGACATTTGGCTGTCTGTGTGCCCTTTATACATTCATAAAAGGCTGGACCGATTTTGATAAAATTATTGTGTTTAGTGTTTCCCGGGATAATTTAGATTCACAATTGGACCTGGTAGGTTAGATTAGTGTACTTAAAACATACTATAAACAAAAAAAATAGTCAATGTAAATAATATATGTAAAAACACAGAAAACAGATAATAATATAGTAAAATAGATAGTATAATATTAAAAATCCAATTATTTGTCAAAGTTATGGCACATAGATTTTATAAATTCGTATCGTGTGAGCCGACCAGATTTGTATTTCATAAACTAATTCTCTAAACTAATTGTGGTACTAATTGGGTAAACCAATAAAACTTTATCGGGCACAGATAAGGCTTACCTATACATATTATAACATTGGTGGTTACATTTGAACATAATATCCTAATCGTATATTCGTATAATTGATTATGTGTACAACTTTACTTTCGTCGTATGTACCAATTTGTTGTTACAGTACAGAAGATCACCTTTTTTTTATATTAATAGACAGTGGTAACCAAAATGTTTTTTCGTTCACTATAAATAATATTTCTTTGGGCGAAAACCAAATCACTCTTTTTTGTGTTTGGGTAAAAAGGGTCATTTGGGCAAAAACCAAAAGGTCGATTCTGGGCGAAAACCGATTCAGTACCCGGCAGGTTGGTTAGCTGCACATTGTCCACGATCTAACGTAGTCGGATTGTCTACCAAGTACCAGGGTGGCAGAGTTGCATCCAAAAGGAATTGAACAATTACAATTTTTTTAAAGTTGTAATTTTTACGAGCAATGAAGTGCATGGGATCAGCTAGGTAATAAAATATAATACCGATGTGTAATACCCTCAAAATTATAGTCAAAAATATATTAGCCTCAATAATTTTTGTAATAATTATGTCATTTTACTCTAATGTTATTCAAAAATCATAAATAAGATTTTAGGTGAAAGCGTTTTATATATTATGTTTCTTGATTGTTGATCTGAGAGTGTAAACAAATATTGACATCCTCATTTGCCGACCATTTGAATATTATATTCAAAACAGCTGGCCTCGAATTGCAGGTGCACAAACACACAACAATGAATTCGTTTATTAGACGCACTACATTGCAGGTTAATAGGGGGTCATTTGTAAATTAGATAAATAAATAAAATATGGACAATGGACATACTTAGAAAAAACGTGCGGTTAATGAGAGTTTACGATATGTACTGGTATTTTATTCTTATGGTGGAGATTAACTTAATTGTGATATACCAAGCAGTCACCAAAGTTAGTACGATATTTATTGTATGAAAAGGCATTGTCGTGTTCAGGAAATGATTACGAAGTTAACCAAAAAAAGGAAAACCCAATCTACACTGGATGGATTTCTATCAAAAATTAAATAGGTACCATAGGTTATTACAACAAACAAATAAATATATATTTAAATCATAGTTGTTATAGCATATTTTTTACACCCATACTTTAGATATATTATTATTTATTACTATACATTTTACTACATATTTATATCTAGGTACCTAATATATTTATTACATATACATACACATCTTTGTACGGCTATATAAGGTATGGTAATAAGTATAGAAGCTTTCAACGCTTTCGGTTGGTGACTTGACCCCCCTCCCCGGGTAGAAATAGTCAAGCTGTGGAGGAGAGGCAGGTGATTAGTGACAATTACCTAACGATAGTGACCAGAGATTATAAGTTAACATAGGCACATAATTTAGACAACTTTCATTTTCCGTGACTTTTGAACAGTAAATCTGAACACATTTTTACAAACATTTTTTAACACAGCATACTAATACAAGTGTTTGTAGAAAAAAAATATTTATACCATATCTTATTTAGCTTGTGTACGACGTGTGATAGAGGTTTGGACACGCCAATGTGTGTGCAATGTACATATTATGTATTTTTAAGCTGAAATCACATTAAATATTTGAAATTTTTGAAAAAAGAATATCTGTAACTCGCGTTACATTTCTAAAACCATACGTCGTTTATTCATGTGTACATTTACATTTAATAAGCAAAATCTATTTATTTATAAATATATACTATATTTTTTATAAATTTGTTTTAACTGGAGTCTAAAGAGTAGGTATATAATTATACCAAATGCACAAAACAAAAAAGATATTATAATCTTTAATAACACTATAAAACATAATAAGTTATCATAATCAAGATTTATGAAAAAAAAACACATTGCTTTACAAAGATATACCAATTTTAAATTATTTTAAGACATAAAATTAAAACATGTATGTTGGTAATTAACTAGTACCTACAATAAATTTACCAATACACTAATCCTTTAATGGCTTTAATATGTATATTGGCTCATTGTTATTTTTTCATAATCTTTCAGTATTGCATTAAAATAAGTTGGACACAAACAATCAACAAAACTCTGACCAAACGATGTATTCACGTATTTTATTGATATATCTATTTTCTCTTTTAAAATTTTAAAAACTTTATAGTATTGTCTGTATTAAATCACTTAACCAAAATCATCATATACATTTTTGTATAAAGGTAAAGTACCTAATGGTGACCTTGATGGAAAATCCCCTTTTGTATTTACGTTTCATTATTTTATTTTTGTTGCTGGTTTATAAACTAATTTATGGTCAGTAGACGCGTGGGAGCTATGCATTTTAATAGATGTGTACGAATATCGTACATTATAGGTATAGTATAATACTATAATTTGGAGGAGGTCGTATATCAAATTATTAGGTAAATATCTGGTTCCGGCAACAACATACATTTTGTAATATTATTCTCACAGAGCGTATTAATTATACAGTTTATTATATACATTTGAATAATTATATATTTAGTAAAGCATACTAAAATATATTGTATTAAATTATAACCTTCACGTTCACTTTAATCGAACGATGTTTAAGCTATGCGGAACTATGGTTATTCAATATATGGTTTTTATCGATCAAAAAATAAATTTTAATGAATCAGCCTCATCTCCAAGTTGTTGACAGTTTGGTGGAAAAATGCTTCGATTTTCTTCAATGACATATTTTCTAATAAGAAATTAATCTGGAGGGTACCTACTTTGGGAGGCCAAAAGTAAAAAATTCCCAGTATTTTTCAAAAGCACCGGGAAAAAAAACTAGTCAGTAAGATACATGGTTGTCAGTTATCGCATAATAGTTTAATATAAATCGACTTTTACTACACCAATATTACCAGTTTTGGAGTTATATTCGGTCGTGGACCGTGGTCGGCAAACGGCGAATGTTGCTTTTTTTTTGTATTTCAATGTACTTACGACTTCTAATTATGTATTTTTTACATTAAGTAGGTTGTATGTGTCTCACTATAAGTAAGTGATGTTGGTATTATAATGAGCAGTGGTCTTGAGGAAAGAATCCATCCATTAATGGAACGTCACAGTGGTGAGGAATGATTCCTAATCATTCAAGAGATTTCGTCACCAATTTAATTTCAGTCGACTTCTGAGGTCACCTTGGATGTTTCGAGTAAATATGTTTCTAACCTAAACTAACCTAACCTAACCTAACCAGGTGGATTGGAGATTGGAGGATTACGGTGGTGGAATAGATTTGAGTGGAATCGTTTGTAGAGAGTTTTGGCTACGCGTTGTACTATTGGGATGAAGAGGTTCTTATGGAATATATTGTTTGAGACATAGAAGGGAGTTTTGAATATTTTTCGAAGGCATTTCTTTTGGAATGTTTTAATTGTTTTATATCTGGTGGTTTGGACGCGCGTCAGAGTTGTATACCATATAACCATATTAGTTTTAATAGGAGTTTACATAGAATAGGTACTTGTGTTATTTAGATAGATGTGTTTAGAGTTAGGGGTGGTCGTAGCTGACGGGATCGGTTCTTCAGAGCAATTTGATTGATATGGAAGTGATGAGCCCAGGTCAGTGGACGGTCCACGTGGAGACCTAGGTAACGAATATTTTGTGTGGCTAGGATGGGTAGGTTATTGGGGTTGTGGTAAGGCAGTTTCTCGGTCTGAGTGTGAAAGTGCAATGAGCGGATTTTGACTCATTAATTTTGATTCCCTGTTCTTTGTACTAGATTTGAAGTAGGCTTAAGTTTGAATTAAGTTTGAAACTATTTCAGTTTCTGAGTGGAGTACCAGATTGGCTTTGTCATCTGCAAAGTCACATGTTGTTGTGTGGTTGGTTGTAGGTTGACCTGATGTGATAAGTTAGAGGGTAGCCGAATTGTTTTTCATTTGGCTAAATTAGTTCCCGTTTGAAAAAGGTATTTTATTAGGTTGAGCCGAATCGATTCCCGTTTGTGTTCAAGTAAATAGTTAAAACTTGAGATATACGTATTTATATTGCATTATAGTATATCAGGTTTATTTCAAATAAGGCTGAACCAGAGCGTACAGCATATAAAACATATTACATTTTTACCTTGTAAATACGAAAAAAATTAATAATTGTGAGAGTTCCTTATAACTAACTATAAAATACAGTGATAAGAATTTCTTCTTTTTTTGTATGTATATGGTGAGAACAAATTTAATATTGTTATGGTATAATTGTTGCAGCCTGCAGGAGGGAGGTATTATATGACGGATAATTGTCTGTGGAACGCACTTTCATCAAACATTCGCTGAGGACCCTTCTAATTTTTTTTTAAAATCAAATAGTGTATACCGTATATGCCATCTAAATAGTTTATACCTACGATTGGTGCTGGTTTTCTTGGTTTGCCAATATCTATTGAAATTCATATTATACGTAGACATTATGCGCAACTAGACCTCTAAAACACGGGGTTTATAATTATAAATGACTCATAGCGCCGTGGCTCTTGGTTTTTAATAATAAGTTATAGCAAATTAATATTTAATATTATGACTTAAATCGTAGTTATGACCAAAATTGTTTTAATTTTTTTAAATAATTATATTACAATTTAATTTGATGGTATAATTATATGGGATACTATACTCATATAATAATAAGACGTAGACCTAAAAAAAATAAGGTGTGCTAAATTTTAACTTGGTTATACTAAAGACCTTTTGCACTTCACTCTAATTGTGACAATTTAATGTATAGGTACAATATGAACAATTGATTTTCCAAAATAATGAATTTACACGAGACCCACCTGCATTTAGATCGGTATAGGTGAGCTGATTCCCGAGACCTTTTTCATGTATTAGTTGATTCCCGGGTCCTTAAGAGGTACGTACGAGTTGATTCCCAGGTCATTAGATATTTTATTCAATATTTAGTAAGATATTCAGCCTATTGGTTGGCTGACAAGTTTCTCAAAAATGTTGTTTTTTTAGTTTTTTTAAATTTTGAAAATCATTTAATTTTTATTTATTTATTATTTATTGAATTATATTATATTTATTACTATTAAAAACATTTAGTTGTAATTAGGTAAAAAATAATTATTAAAAATATTTGGTAGTAACTAGGTAAAAAAATATAAAAAATCTCATTAATTTGGTAAAAATGAGATTACCAGTATACCATGACATCTCTTTTCTTAAAAAAATTTGTTTTTCTTGATGTTTTTTAGATTTTTTAGTTCCATTACTTCTGCATTTAAGTTTCAGATTGTACTTCTAACAGCTCATTTATAAATAAAAAAATATTTGGGTGCCCACTATAGAAACAATAGGGAATCAACTCATCGTACGTACCCTCTAATGACCCGGGAATCAACTCAACGGTGTCGGTGCAGGTAAACAGGTACCCGGGAATCAACTCGTACGCAGCCATTTAGATAATTCACGACTAAATCGGATCAGTTATAGTTCAATCAGTGCGCAGTAATTTGAATAAATACGAGTACATGTTTGGCTAAAGACTAAACCTTTTACAGCGATTATCTACGTTATAAAAGTAATAAATTATAATTTTGTTATAAAATATTTTTTCTTGTTTTTGTAGCGTTGCACTCGTGGTTTTTATACAGTATACCGGATGGTTAAAATGTATTTCAATCATCACGTCAAAAGGAACAATTTAATAAAATTTGCATTATTTCATTATATCTCAATCGCACATATCAACATAATATAATAATTAATGATTATAGCATTGTACAAATTACATACCGGTAACTATATATATATGTCATATGTATAGTGTATTATAAATGTATAAATACACCTTATATAATTTATACAATAAAAATAAACGTGAGTTACCTGTCATCCAATAATTATATTTACCTGCAATAATAAGTATGTGTTCAACTATGCTAATTTTACTAATATATCTTGAAATAATATGCGCATGAAATCGAAATAAAAAATATACGAAGAGTTCTTGTGAGTTTTTTGCTCGTCGAGAAGAAACATATGTTGAATTTTGTACACACGATGTTTTTCGACTTGGCCGTCGGTCTAGAGAGTAGCGCAAATCGTGACGCATTGATGAAAGCGAAAATCCATTGGGAAATCGGTAAGCAGTTTAATGTTGAACTGTTGCGATGAGTGACCTATTGGCTATTAACTAATAACCCAATCTATCGGTTTTTTTATCGCTACATGAGCCTGATGCAGAACAAAGGATTGTTTCCAAAACAAAAACATATACACATACAAATCATAATTTAATGTACCCATTATAAGTATAATATTTGAACACTGATTAAAAAGATACCATCTGCATTCTGCCTACATGCTTTCAAAAGGTACTTTTCATTTCAAAATAAATATGCTTTTTTTGGTAAAGAAATCCATAAATACTAAAAATAAATGCAACGAATTATAAATTGTTTTCAATCAACTGTAAACATTTAAAATCCAGATTTAGGTTATTTTTATCATCAATGTTTCCTATACTTTAAATTATTTATATTATTATATTTTTCAATAGATTTCATAACATTTATGAAACACCAAACGCCGTTATATTACGAGTGGTAGTGAGCTCAAAGTTGTGTGGTGTATATATGGCAAGCATATCCATTACCAAGATTTCCCATGGCTCTAGTCATAATAATAATATAGGTACTCTATTCTTTATAACCTTATATAAGTGAATAGAGAGTAAGTCTGCAGTGTATTTGAAATGTGTATACTAAATTGACTGCATATCGTTTCAATAATAATCTTACCCAATAGGTTTACCAAACTAAATAATGATTGTATAGTATTTAGTACATTTTTGAAAAAAGGATTGGCAATATCACTTAATCAGTTGCTTACATCAAATTAAACAAAACTAAATTGATCCAGTGAAATGATTAGACATTTATACCTTTTATTCCTAGGTAGGTAACTGGTAGGTACATAATACATTAAAATGTTAAGGACAAATAATGTAGAATATAATATGTAATTCAGCTTTTGACATTTTCATTAAAGTCATGAAAAAAAAACTTTTACAGAAACTGTTAATTACAATTGAAATTTCGGAACTGAACTTTATAATACAGTCGGATATAAATATATACTAATAAATATAAAACCTACCACTATTATATAGTATTATAATTGCTACAATTATATAACATTAACTTAAATTAATTAATTTTTGATATATAAATTTAGCAAATATAATATGTGCAATTAACTGATGCACATGCATTCTGTGTTCAACTATTAAAAAATATTTAAGTGACATATTATAATGCACTCATACTTATTTGTCATTATAGTGGTAACTTTCATATAAAAGTTCATTTTGTTGACAGTGTGTCTAACGGCTGAGTCGGGCTGAGGCATAAACATTAAACGTTATAGGCCGTGTTAGGTAGTATTTAGATAAATATTATTATTGAGCTATGCTCTAACCATCCCTCATTAATTGATTTGTTATAGCTTTTATAAAATTAATTTTTTATAGATAACCACAAATAAAATGTTATGTGTTATTTCACAATTCACATGTATATTCACTTGGTATTTGTTATAACTAACAACAACTACTGTATGTACCTAAAATACATATTAAGTATAATACTTCTTATAGTATGATTTATTATAAAAATTTATATTCATATTTATTTTGCAAGCGTAGTGCAGCGTGGTGTTTTCAAACTTATTTTCCTCACGAGGAAGACATATAAATTTACATTATATTATTAACTAGGTAAGTATCTACTTAAAGTTACAGCACCCTTACGATAAACATTTCTACAAGATTATACTTCTCTATGAAGAACAACTCACGAGTCCGATAAAAACAAACACTGGAGATAACAAACATTACCTAACGTCTAATTCGTATTCAAATATTTTTATGAAATTTACAAATTCGTATATTCATTTTTTTTTCTATTGTTATGTCTTGAGTAATATTAATTAAACGTATTGGTAATTAAAATGTTTATGATACAGTTTTTATAATATTTTATAGCTAATCATTTTATAGGCTTAAACAAAAAAGTATAGTGCATACATTTTCTTTAAATCATAATATTTTAACGTTAAATATAACATAATGTTTTAAAATTTAAATAAGTAAGGATGGTAATAATAAAACAATTGCCCTGTCTATTTATAAAAGTCTAATGTCTAATGAAATATTATATTATAATATAAAATTACATATTAGGACTGAATGGTTGTAAATACACATTTATGTACTCATCGTTATATGTTTTAAAATATAAATTTAGTTTTTCTAATTATTAAAAAAAAAAAAAACAATGACAGTTTCTAGAAAATATTGTATTTATTTTTGTATACATCTTTATATTTTGTAACAAAATTATCTTTATCTTAACTAGATATATTTTTTGTTGTATCTAAATTCTACCCTAATTATAGTAAAGTTACCTAAAGATCAAAATCATTTCTATTATTAAGGCAGGAAATTCCTTACCTAACCTAACCTTTTTTTAGATTTAAAAGCACTATAATGTATAATATAAATTGTTCAATTTTTACTGTTAAAAAATCACCACTAAGAAGAATCGATTGAGCATGGGTGTCATTAAATTGTATACATACTATCTGAAAATGTTTTATATTTCTCTCCTCCATACTTAGCTAGGTTCCTACTTGGCGCATAAAATATGCATTCAAATGTATTCAAACGATTTTTCATTGTTGATATACGTTCATGGATTAATATTTAGTATTACATTTTAGTTTAAATAAAATCCTAATTTTTTTTTTATTTAATTTAAAATCAAAAAGATTACTAGGCCTCACTGAGTTTAAACTCGTATACAATTACCACGGTTTTCTCATCTCAAGTGAATAAACGTATTTATTCCAAACTTTTTGGAGTTATATGAATACTCTACATCGCCCAGGTCAAAATTGAACACAATCTGGAATACTCCTTTTACTTTAACCAGATATCCAACAAAACACAGATTCCATAAATGTATTAAACGAAACAAATCTTATCAATCAAGTTTTAAACATAAAAATATAAAAACCAAAATTAAATATCTAACTGTATAATGTGTGTGCAAATATTATCTATAACTAATAACTCTTTGATTAATGTTCATTTATATGAAGTTTTCACTTAATAAATTACACAAATACGTGGTGTAATAGTTACCCTCAAAGATTGAGTAAACAGCACTTTGCTCATTGTGATAAATAATAAATATCTGCCAAACATCAAAATACCTACGCATAATATGTTCAACCTTGCATTTAAGGCGTATTAAGTTTATCAAATCAAATACTTATGCAGTCATCTAGCTTCTAAGATAGTTGTTTTGAAAAACAATTACAAAACCTGTTTTGTCTGTTATTGATTAACATACATCATAAGCTTTAAAGTTTATTCATACCTATTAAGTAACTAAACAATGTTATTACAAACGTTGACTTTGTTTTTTTTTATTAAATGCTTCAAATATATTATATCAAAATAAAGTATACAAACGCTCGTTTAAAAACATAACGCGCACTGTTAGTATAGATGTTTTAAATTTTAAATATGAATACAAAACTAAACAAATATTATTTTTATGTAGGTAAAAATAATAAAATAACAAACCTGTTTTCTAACACTGCAATAACATACCATCTATTACAACAGTGTGTAATTGTTGAAGTAAATCGTAAGAAAAGGTATTTATTACAAACGTATTGCGGTAATTACAAATTACTGTAATTAACGACTCACCGCTAAATGTAAATTTATTTTCCTACTCAAATACATCGCAGAAAAATAAAACTACCAACAAACAATAATACATAATTATATTAATGTATTTAGATGTTTGAGTATAAAAATTATTTTAAAAATGTAATATTCACAAAAAAAAAAATACGTGTGTGTTAATATGTACAAATGCTGTTGCCATGTTTATATTATTATGCCAAACGTCTTTATGCGTACTTAAGCCATAGTTTAACATTTTTGATATGTATTAACAAAAATATGTTTGTACAGAGGCATGTGCAGTGTGCAGTGGGCAGACGGGATCTATATATAATATATTATATATGATGAATATTGAAACACGAGGATTAACTACAAGTATATAGCGATCTGTTATCACACAAGTATGGTTATATGAATCGTAATTGATAAAAAAAATGTTTTCCAAATACTCATTGATATAGTTTATAAAAAATTACTATGCTAATAATATTGAGCGAATTTTATACGGTGCTCCAATACCATTCTTTCCTACAGTTAAATAACTTGTTCTTACACTAAATAAAAGATTAATATGGGCCCACCATAGTAGAGCAAAAATACTATCACTGAACAATCGTTTTCGTATCCTCAAACCTCTAATCTCTAATAAACACACCTACCCTAATATCAAACTCCTCATCTACAAAACATTACTGAAACCAATCTGGACATACGGTATACTGCAGCTATGGGGAAGAACATAAAAGGAAAATTTAAATAAAACTCAATCTCTCCAAAACTTTGAGATAAGAAAATTAATAAATACATATCTAATCGTACTCTCCACACAGACCTGAAATTAAAAACAATCCATGAAGAAGCCAAACACTTTTATAAAAGATTCCACAACCGTCTTTCCTCCCACTCAAACCCTTTAATTAAAAACCTTTCTTCCCTCACAATCCCCGGTAGGCCTCCTATATGCTTGAAACGTGAATGGTGCAGAGGCTTTTTACAAATTTAAATCTAGAAAAAAAAAACATGTCTAAATAAATATTAATTTCACAGCTTTTAAAAATCAACATTTAAGTGTCATCATTCTTACTCACTTTTTTATTTTAAGTATACTCATGTTATCTGTCTTTTATCATATATACTTATTATGTCATCTGATATTGATTGTATATTTTGACTTAAAATAAAAAAAAAAAAATGTTGATAATAGTGACATTTAAAAACAACAAAACTTATAATCTTGTTTTATTTTTTTGTACTTGTTTGGATTAGTGTTTAATCATTAGATAATATGTACCATTATTAATACTATCTGAATACCTAATACGAATCGTGGTTAATTGATAGCGAGGGAAATTGATCTAGATGAAAATTTAACCGTTGATACTTCAATAATTTTAATCTTAAAAAAAAATATCGGTTTTTAAAAAGAAAACAGTTTAAAATACAAATGTAAGTAACTATGCAATTTTCCAGAATCTATTTATTATTTAAATTTAAAAGGTGAAATTGAAAACTTTTATTTTTATTGTTATTTTTTTGCAATTATTAATTACATAAGATATTTTTTACATTCACATTATAATTTTTTATACATTCTTGTTACCTACACCATTCTATGTAAATTGTTTTAATAATTTTAAAAACCAGGGAATAGCTTGCTAAAACGGAAAACGTTGAGAAGGGTTACACAATAGACAAAGCTGCAGCTTACTGCAGGTTGCTTAATGAATTCTTTAATAAAATGTGTACCCCGTAAAATATATGAAATGTTAAAACATTCCATTTTTAGATTAAATTTGTACATGTACATTATGGATCATTCATTTTAAGTTATTTGAGATATATTATCTAAATAAATAAAAAAAATTTAATTTGTTAATTCGTTCATCCGGATTGTTAAATATGTTTTATTTTTTTCAATTTAAATACTAAATGATAAATGTATGATCATTTATCATGTATAGGTAATAACATTTATCCGATAAATACCGGATTGTTAAGCTCATATAAAGATATATTGTAATTATATATATAGAAATCTATCAAATCGAATGCGTGTGTAAAATCAAACAGCTAGTGATAAACGATGAATAATGTGATGGTCGGTGGATCATCGATGTGGTCATTATTAATACATTTAACAAACCTTAATGATAACTTAATACAACTATCCAATAAAAAACAATTTTTTACAGTTAAACTATTTTTATAATGAATATAATCGATAATCGTTCCACTGGTGATCAACTGTCCTACCAATCAATTCACCAGATACCGCATACAATTAGACATCTCTAAGTAACATAATTAGTAGGTAACATACATCACATAATTGTACGACGAAGGAATTGAAGGACTATAATATTTAGTGCTGGGCCCAGCGGTAACACTATATTGGTTCCTCTACAACAGTAGTATGCGATTATTTTTCTCTCAGAATGAACTACACGTCTTGGGCCGTTAAAAATATTTATACTTTTCACGGTATAGTATATAGTTGTTGATGTATATAGTATACATAACATTTATTTATTTAAGTAACAAATATAAATAACAAAATATGTAATATATACCAATTACAAACTATCCTGCTTCCGTAAACCATACGAAGAATAAGTAAATAGTACTATGTAATTTAATAACAAGAATTTCGAATGAATAATGGCAAATTTAGATATGATAGAATGAGTGGTGCAAATTGTGAACAACATACAATAGCAAAGAGGTTCATTATATTCATAATGAGTAGGTAGGTAGCAGATCCAAAAATATGAAATGGAACAGATTGTCCTGGTTTTTGGGAAACGTGTATACCACGGTCTTAGATTATTAGGTCTGGCAACTTGGTAATGGAATCCGTGCTCTTAATGACCGGACAGGGAATAGTCATGCACATGTGTCACTATCTAGCGGATAATTGTTTTTCATTATTATTTAATAACGGAAACCACGGTCTCAGGTGCAGTTGTTTTACTGATTAATAAATAGCATGTACTACATTTCGACTTTCGAGTGTAATTACACCTATACACTCATCAGGCACGTATACAGGGGGGTTTTGGGGGTTCAACCCCCCCCCCCCCCGAAAATTAATAGTTGTGTAGTTTATTTATATATATAGATTAATAACCCCCCCGAAATCTACTATGAACCTCCCTCGAATTTTAATTTGTGTACGTGCCTGAGTCAAGGGTGGCTCCAGAGACATGGTTGGTGAGGGAGGGGGTTCATAATTTTTGGAAAACATTTGATGTTATATTATGTTTTTTTTTGTAATCATTTTTAAAATATGTATACTAATTACTAGAATAAAGAATTACGAAAATAAAATAGTTGATTTTGTTGAAATCTTGTTTTTCGTAAAAATTACCGTTTTCCCGATTTTGTGAAGTACCTTGGTACAGTAAATTTTCCGAATACCTACAAATAAAAGTACAAAGCTACCAGAAATACACATTAAATTTAAATATTGAAGCATTTTTTCATCTATAAAACGTGTATACAAACACAGAAAGAAAAACATTGTAAATCCAATACATTGATCTCCCCGCCTAAATCTAATACATAAACAAAAATTGCGCCAAAATGTATAAAAACAAAAGTATATTGTTATGTAATTTAACTCGAACGACGAGCGTTTTTAATTGAAAACACTTTTAGTAGTTTTAAACTTTGTATCTCATCATGCCAAAAAAGTGTGCTATATGTCATAAAGGAACAGAAGGAGTTCCAACTTTTATAGTTAGGTTATTTATAATTTTAAGAAAAAAAATTAATGCCCATAAGTTGTATTATTTAATATTTATCATAACATGAGATATCATTGACATTAAATTTATAGATCACCATATGTCGTTGATAGATGGCAGTACTAGTATTTATGAATTCCCTGTCCAGTCAATAAGAGCACGGATTATTATATGTTAATCTCATCGAGTTGCATAGGGCTGGTGTATACTGTTATTGATTTTAATTTAAGCTTGTTATTTTTCGATTTTCCCTATTATTGTATTCGAAAAAAATTGGTAAAATCTGAAAAATATTTTTGAAGAATTATTTTAAATTAATATTCACCTATTTCTAGACAAAATGATGCCTGTTGTCGATCGTCATTTTTGGGATTTTTTTTGAACATATTTATATATATTTTACATTCAACTCCTGGGTAACACTTATTTTTATAAAACTAAAAGTTAAAATTATTTTTAGAAACATTTACAAATAAACTATAAATTGAAAAGACTTTTTACATAATGCGAGTATGCGTAATGAGTAATGACATTTAAGATAGGTAGAACGTTATTATTTTAAATAAGATATAATATGATCTATATTTATGTATACATCGAACGTGAACACGCAAAAACCGAAAACTAATTATGATCATGAATATGAAAATAAATTACAACTGTAAACAGATAATGAAAATCCAAGTGGTTGCTCTGTTTTTTCCTTGTTGTAATCTGAACAAAAATTAAATTACGATTGACTTTAGTAGTTTAGTACATAATAAGTAAAAACTAAATGTAACCTGTAAGTATATGCAATATCTTATAAGAATAGCTGATGTCTATTATATATTAACTGAATATTTATTTAATTATTAATTTAATTAATTAATTCTAGTACGTACCTATATTTTATTTTATTAATGATCATATTATTATTTATTAAGTGATTTAAAAATGTGAAATACAGTATATTCTTAAAATCACAAACAATATCTTAATGAACCTACTAGGCAACTATATTATAAATGACAAAGTGTCATTATTATAGAGGTATTGAGGTTACGTGCCCCGAACTTAATTACAAATTATAAGGGACCCAAATTTATACGCAAAAAACTGTAATGTATTTCTACTTAAATAAAAACACAGGATAACTAACAATGACGGGCTGAATGGAATGTGGGATGATTCAATAAACATATATATACGTATAAGTTATATTAAGGTATGCGCACAATGCACTCCTTTTACACACACGTGACACAATAATATGCAACACATAAATAATACTCAACAACTTTCTGATTAGACGTCCAGTAAAACAACACAATCAATATATTATCATCGGCGCCAGACGACAGTACGACACCGTACATTATAAACTCATGAACGCATTGTAGCTTATATTATATTATACATTAAGACCCCTTCAAAAATCCTCTGATCAAGACATTCGGTAAAAACAACACAATAAATTACCAACGGTACCTTTGTTACACCACACGAAATAAAATCATAAACACTATAATACTTTAACATTAAGTATTAATCGATGTGTATCAAAAGAAGGGATTACACAAAAATCGATCTATATAAGGATCATACAGAATCGACTTTCGTTTACATAAGAGGATCCGATGCACTACGTCCATGCCAATATGCATTTCGACAACACTTTTGTCATTCAAAGCGAACACGTTCATATTATATGCATGTATATTGAGTTAATCAACGGAATGACCATCTAATCAATAATTATCTCGTATTACCGAACAAAACTCACTTTGTTAATTATTCATTTACCTATCTGTTCATCTTTTACAATATAGGGTTTTATGACTATCATCGTATTATAAAGTAGTTATAGTATTATTACATAATTATAATTGTATATTTAGAATATAAGTGTAATAATAATTGCTCTTTCCATTAAATTACGTTTGGTTGGCACATTGGCTATATTTTGTACTCTTGCTACGGATGTAACGATGTTGAGAGCTTACGAAAATATAGTCACGCCCCAAATCATGGATAACAAATTCATATAATTAGTGTTCAAATCACATCGATATCATACATAGAGATAAAAATATCTCTTAATATAAACATACTAAGTGTTAAACATACAAATCAAACACGTAATATATATATATATATATATATATATATATACGCCACAGTGACTTCGAACTCAACCCCGTGTCCACGAATACTCAAGTACATACTCATGTGAGTGAATTATAATATTATTTCATAATATATATTTATATATACATTATAGATACGAAATATAATAAAGTAGTAGAATAATTATACGTACACCCTTTAGACTAATGAAATAAAGTCACTAATCAACATTAAATAATACCAGAACCCGTACACACATATGCACGTTCATACTGTGTTGTATATTTTATTACATAAACAAATATTAATTTATTATACCGTTTTATACGTGCACTACAGTAGTAGGGCTCCTCGTGGCATCTCCTCTTAGAAGGACCATAGTCGAGTGGGTCACACGGGAAGTTCATATTTTATATTTTGTACGTACTATTTCACACATATCCAATACCTACCACTTAATTTTTATAATTTTAACATATAATTGTTAATCCTTTTATCTTTTCGTATTTTTATACTACTACAAAATAATGTCAAATATGTGCACATAATAATATAAAATACAGTTCAGTAAGAAATATTCCGATAAATATTTATAAAATATGACGTAACTATTAAAAATGTATAAATACATGACGCTATGCTATACTGACTATTATTTCAATATTTATTTATTCGTTATTCTTTAAGGTGCATTGACCATCGTGACGACTGCAACATATTAATAATTTATATTTTTTACAAGTCCTCAATGTGTTAAATAAGCATTACAGAAAAAAGTACCAATATAATATTGTATTGAGCTTCGTTAACATGAATATAAACGTAAAATCGAGTACTATTACTGGGAGCTGGGTAATAAAATAAAATATATATCTATACTAGCTGATTCCGTACACTTTGTTGCCCATAAAAAATGGCAAATCTTAAAAAAAATTATGATTGATCGACTCCTTTTGGGTATAACTCTCTACAGCAAGTGCAACTCAGTTACCCCGGTAAGCAATCCGACTACGTCGGATCGCGGACAAAGGGTAACTCATCCACCTTGGTAGGCAATATTCGAATAAAATATTTGGATTAATAAGTTATTTGAACATTATTATTTTAGATACGTGGTCGTCCAAATTACCACTATGATTTTGTACCTGATCTGCTCGATTAAATAATGGCAACCAAATAATAAATACTAATTTCTAGTATAAATTTATGAGCAAACATTTCTACCGTAAATCTCAAAATCTCCGTTTGAGCACTTTCTCGGATGGTGGTAGGAGGGTAAAAAATACTTTACGACCTATTCTCATACCTACCAAATATACAAAAGAAATCATTAAAATCGGTCGAGCTGTTACGAAGGAGGGCGACGACCACTAATACAAATTTGTATTAAATTTTTATAATAGTCGAGGTGGGCCACCCTTAATACCTAGGGATTTAAAAAATAGCTTATGGTCAGTTCTCAGACCTACAAAATATACACAAAATATTTCATGAAAATCGATCTAGCCATTTCGAAGGAGTTCGATAACAAACACTGTGACCGGATAATTTTATATAAAAGATATATATATATGCCACTCTGCTCGAATAACCATTATTAAAATTTCATTATAAAGAATGTTATAAAATTATTTAGTTTTTTTTTAAATAGATATTCAAAGTCTGAAAATTCACAAATTGTTTGAAAATGTGATGCAATGTTCCACTGAAGTTGTTCTTACAGTAATTTTAAATATCTAAAATTAGTGAGCACAGTTTTTTATTTGTTTATGGTTTCTAAAGTTCAAAATGTAACCTTCACTCAGAATCATTTTCCTGTTATACCTATATATATATATATATACTATATATCTGTATATACGGTATACCTATATTACTTACGACGAAGAATTATTATAAAATTTTAGATTCTGGTCGAAGCGATAAGTGTATTGTATTGTATTATATATTTTGTTTGTCTGTCATCACGTTTCGATATTCTTCAACGGTATCTAGTTTGATAGGAAATTGAATCTAGTTGGTGCATTTAGGAGGTCAAAATTTAAAATTTCTAACAGTTTTCAAAAACGCAGGAAAACCCTAAATAAAAATTAAGAAAAAAAAGGAGTTCTCACACAAAATCAGTTTTTTACAAACCTGATTTTGGTTTTTGGTGTAACTCTTTAATGATTGACCGTAGGTATATGAAATTTTCACTAAATATTTATACTAGCATTTCCAATACACGATACAATTTTCAAAATATTTTGACTTGTTTTGAGCTGTTTACGGACATTTTCAGTTTCTAATTGTTTTAGTTTTTTTTCTATATATATCAATAAAATGTTTTTCGTTGGGTCAAAAA
Organism: Nasonovia ribisnigri; assembly: GCA_027563435.1. Classification (NCBI taxonomy): domain Eukaryota; kingdom Metazoa; phylum Arthropoda; class Insecta; order Hemiptera; family Aphididae; genus Nasonovia; species Nasonovia ribisnigri. The sequence goes on from JANEHU010000658.1 coordinate 98,399, forward strand.
GCTTTAAAATTTAATATAATAAGGCTCCTTATATTTTTACCATGACAGTAGTTTAAAAAGATTAAAATTCATAGTCACAAGTTTTTTTTATTAGCATTTAAAGTTCAAATTTTGACAAACGGCGTAAAAACCCCAAAAATGTACAAAATATTTTGAGTTAAAAGCTCATATTTTTTTTTCTTTTTAAATCTAAGATTTTAAAATGTAATATGAGATTTCTTATAAGTTTGTCTACCTTTATCAAAAAAAAATGTCTATATAAGAAAGGATTATTATATGTACACGCATTCAGCAAACCGTGATTGTACCTGTACGATCGTGAAAAAAAGGTAGGTTAAAAAAAATATGGAATTCATTGTATAAGGATTTTAGCAACTAAGCCATCAGATAAAAACTGTGATGCAAATACTAATGAAAAGTGTAAATTAAAAACGATTATCCTAGTGATCGAGTTTTTGTTGTTTTCTCCTCTGATCAATGTATCCGCATCGGCTCACGTTTGTCCGCTTCGTTTCCCTCCTTTCACTTGAACGTGGCCGTCACAGCTCCAACCTTATGCCTACTAGGGTGGTGTTGCATAGCAATTCAAGCGATATTTTTGTTTTTTTTTTGTCCAAGCACAGGCAATAATCGACGGCAGGGTCCGTAAACACCCAGAGCCGATACAGACATGCCGTAAAATTTAAATATAAGCACTTGTGTTTAAATATTATACAATTCACAGTTTATACATGTGTGAAAATAAATATAATTATACGTTTTTTGACTTTTCAAATAATTGTAGAAAAAACTTGGAAAATTATTTTGTTCAGATAGGGGTAGCTCATCCTCTTTATATGCTATATAGTAAGCTAGATACGAAGAATCGGCTAAACATCTAAACGAAACATCAGTAATCGCTGTTTTTATGGAACTGCACTCAGACCGCTTTGAAAATAGAATGACTTATCATTACTTTTAATTCTAAGATACACCAGAAATAATATAATATCCAACCGTGGTTTCAATCTTTTCTTTTATGTTATACAATTTTATTTAAAGCTTATACACAGTATTTGTTTAACGTATACCTCTAATACTAATTTTCTGACTCAAACGCTAAGAATTATGTATTTACAAAGTGACTCAGTTATCGCTATTTTTTATATTTTGAACAAATATTTATTTATTTTTTTAACGGAACTAATAATTGTTTTATAATTTTTACTCGGTAGGTATTCAAATTTAATTTAGTGAAATAGACAATAGTACATAATAATTTTTTTTGTTTTTTATGACTTAAAGGATTGATATATTAATATGTAATATGCAATATATTTAAAAAAATGTATACATTTGAAAAAGTTATGTGATGAACATATGAATACGATATTATATAAGCATAGGTACAAATATCATACTGGCCATGAAAAATCTCTTTTATTGTTCCGTCAAAACTTTAAAATTTATAATTGTATTATACAATTATTCTTTGTTGATAAAAGTGAAATTAGTCTAAAAACTTTCTTTTAAAACAAAAGTTTAAATTACATGACGGATGCAAATCTGATGATTGATGAGTTTCTTACAGTTTTTGTCTAATTTTTAAAGCCAGCGTGTAGTTTAATTTTTTCATTTAAATACAGTCAGTTTCAAAATTACTTTTAACACTTTAAATTCCTGCTTAAATAATCATATAATATTTCATTATTACTATTAGTTATAAAATATAATAATTTTAATAAATGTAATAAAATATAATTATAATATTCAATTTAATTAAATAAAGTGTGTTTTACTTTTTACCAAGAATTTATAGGTGTATTTGGCTACGTTTGAATCGTGTGAAAAATATATGCTAATACACATATCGATTATATAGGTATCTACTTCTATGTTATAATAACTCAGGCCTTGAAACCTAAAATTATTTGCCGAAAATGATTGTGTCAAAATAGTGGAATCAGTAGGGGCCGATATTCAGTGCAAGCTGAATGCCTCAAAAATAAAATTAGTACAATTTTTAATATTTGATAATATTTTTTGTTGCAGAATATACATTTTCAACTTTTCAAATTTTAAATTGTAATTAGAATCATTATCAACTTCACAAATTCTATATTATATTTACTATTGAATCCAAGGCTGAGCATTAACGAGTTATTAAATAAATATTATCAACTTATTAACTTAACCTTAACTTAACTCTTCTGCCTCTGCGTTAACTTAAAATCAACTTATAACTTTTTAATATTCCTAATTGAATTTTCATTTTCATTTTATTTACAATTTATTTTATTTATTACCGTTGATAACTATTATAAGCTCGAAGAATATAGAAAATATAATTAGAAAAAAAAATATACTAACGATAAATTTTGTATTTATATTTATAGATACCTAAAAACTAATTTCTCATATTTATTTCTAATGATACAAGTGAAAAATTAGCCAATAGCCACCCCATACAAAGAACATTATAATATCTCCATGCTCTATATAATAAATATTTACAACGTCGAGAGTGGATTGGCTACGAAAAAAAAAATCCGTTGGCCCTGTTTATCTGGGTCTTTTTTACACAATATCAGATCTGTCCTCTGCTATCCTTTGTGGTTGCTCTTGAGGCGCTCTTTGGACTTTGGAATTTTCCCATCTATACTAAATATCAATTCAGCCCCCCCAGTGTTTCAATCTAGGGATAAATCAGATGTTAAGAATTATCGACCTTTTCGATTCTAAGCCATATTGTCAAGCTCTTTGAACTCTTAGTGCTGAAAAATATTCAACCTTCAGTATAGACTCTATATTATACCGATGAGCAGTATGGCTTCAGGTAATGTCGTTTGGCTGTATCAAATTCAAATGTTTTTAAAAATTTTCTCCTCGAGGCAATTGAAATAATACGCTTACCTATAGGTTGACGTGATTTTCACCGATTTTGACAAAGTGTCCGTTCAACCATGTCGACCACGCTATCCTTGTGGATTTGCTCTATAAGTCTGGTTTCAGTGAGCCTATTTTATCTTGGCTTAAATCATACCTGTCCAATAGAGTACAGTGGGTGAAAGTGGTTGGATTTAAATCTGCTACCGTCAATGTCCCGTCGTCGCGCGTCGGCGTTCCTCAAAAAGGTCATATTTATTCTCCCCTACTCTTTTCATTATTTGTAAATGGAAAAAAATACTTCTGTCCAAAAATTGTAAATTCCTTATGTTTACTGACGCTTTGAAACTTTTTTTTGAAATCAAGTCTGAATCTGACTGTGTTGCCCTGCAGAATGAACTAGATGTCCTTAGCTTATGGTTCAGCTCTCTTTGTCTCCAATCCAACACTATTAAATGCCAGCCCATGTACTTTTTCACATATCATTGATCATGTTTATACTAATGGTGGTTTGGTTATTGATAAAGTAACATCCAAGAACGACTTGAGCATTCTTTCCTGTTCTGATTTGAGCTTTAGTTTACATATTGAGGCTGTATGTTTCAGAGCTTTTAGAGTTGATAAGCTATCAAGATCTCTCAAAACTACTTATTTCTCTCTTGTCCGGTCTTTATTAGAATATGCGTCTGTGCTATGGGACCCATTCGCGGTAGTTGATTCTTACCATTTAGACCTTAAATTTATACATATCTATAATTTATACTCTAAGTTTTAGAGCAAGTCCAAAGACGATTTTTGGCATCCGCTGCAGCTTATATGCGGAAAATAGACAATCATCCGGATGACTACTATCCAGTCTTACGCATGCTCGATCTTATCTCCTTAGCTGATAGGCGGGTTAGAGCTAATCTAGTATTTTTGCAAAGGTTAATTAGTAGTTCCTTTCATACTCCTGTGCTGCTCTCACAAGTGAACTTTAAAATTCCACCTCGTTCCATAAGATCTCAAGTTCCCTTTGTGGTTCCTAGGCATAGTACCAAACTACCAACTATGGTAGAAACCAGCCGATCGTCCATATGATGCGTCTGTATAACGAGGACCCCACTTTATTATTTTACTGAATTTTAATATTATATCGAAGTAATTTGTTTTGTACCATTATAATATTTTGTATTTTATATGTAGTTTAGTTGTATTGTTATCTCTGTATAACTATCATGGTTTTCTATGTCCCATTGTTAATTATTTTTTATTGTATCACGCGAGAGTCATTGTATTTTTGGGCCTCCGCCCGTTATATATATATCAAATATCAACAAGCCTATGCACTATATTCATAATACTTATTAGTAATTTAATATTATTATACGATTATCGTGGATTTTCGCCTTTTTAATTTATAATATATTTTTTTTTTTTTTTTTTTTGTTTATTGTGGTATCGAGAACTGAAGGGGGAACTAAGGTGCCAGTACTTCCCCTCCAGCCCCCATCGTTTACTGTCGAAACAAAACAAAAGACAATTAACAGCGGTGGGACAGTCCCCCGCCCGCTGTTATTACAAGCAAAGTTGAGCTAATAAGTTGTACAAATCGGTTCTTAACTAAGGTAAATACCGCCGATTCGTGGCCTGTCGAACTCGCTCGTCTTCCTCCTTGGCTGTAAGGATGTTTTCTACCGTGCCATAGAACAGCCTGAACCTCTCTTCGGCCTCTCTTAGGATCACATCCTTCACTTGGGCGTCCGCCGGCAGGAGCTCGAACGCCGGTCCACAGATAATGTCCGGAACGTCATTGGTGCTCGGACGGTGGCCGATCCTGGCTCTCAGGGCTTCACGAAAGCCGTCCCAATGGGAGCAGTCGAACAGGGTGTGCTCTACTGTGTCAGATTCGCCCAAGCACTGCCAGCAACGAGTGCTAGCGGCCCTATTCATTCGATGGAGGTACCATTCAAAGCAGCCATGTCCCGTGAGTGCCTGAGTCATGTGATACGTCAGAGGCACCCACGGGACAGTCCTTCCTAGCCATCTTGCCAGGTCAGGGATGACTCGGCGCGTCCAGGCCGCCTTCAGGGTGGCTTGCCATCTTGCCTGATAGGCGACGATCGTGTTTGCTCTTGCCTCGCGTTTCACGGCCGTCTTGGAGGGCCGTTGTTCGCCGGGCTCCATAGCGGCGCGCAGACGGGATCTGATATACTGCCTCTCCAGTCCAAGCAAATCAACGGGTGGCATGCAGGCCAGGACCAGGGCGGCCTCGTCCGACACGGTACGGTAGGACCGAATTACCCTCAAGGCAGCGGTCCTCTGCGGACGGATCAAGATCGCCCTAGTTCTAGCGACTTCCGTGACGGAAGGGATCCAGACGGGAGCAGCGTACAGCAGCTGGCTTTCCACAACGGACGCGAGCAGCCTCCTCTTCCACTGAGCCGATCCGCCCGTGTTAGGCATGAGCCTGGACAAGGCAGCAGCTGATTGGGCCGCCTTCGCAGCGACGGTGCTTGCGTGTGCGGCAAAGGTTAGACGCTTGTCCAGGATCACGCCGAGATACCTGATCTCATCTCGCAGTGGGATCAGGTGGCCGCCGACCGTCAAGCGTGGTGGGATAAACGCCCGCCTCCGGGAAAGCACCACCGCCTCGCACTTCTGATGAGCCAGCTCTAAGCCCCTGCTCCGCATCCAGACGTCAATGGCCGCCAGTGTGGGATTGATAGCATCTTCGAGCTGCTGTCCGGTCACGGCCGTGCCCACAACCGCGAGATCGTCCGGAAAACCGACTAGCTGCACCCCGGGCGGCGTTTCCATCTTCAGGAGAGAGTCGTTAGCTACGTTCCACAAGGTAGGGCCAAGGACGGAACCCTGCGGGTTATATTAACATATTTATAACCACAATTAATAAGGTATAAGATATTACCTATGTCCTATGTTGTTATATTATACACTTATACAGTATTTTTATTCCCCGCTGATTCAATATAATATGACGTTTGAAATTCCCAATTCACATTTATACAACTACTAGAGGTACGTACTAATACAAATACAATTTATAATTATATAAATGCCTATATAATTAGTTTAAACATGTATGAGCCGGGAGCAAATAATAATAATTCGTGACCTATAATATAATATATGAGTGCATACACAAAATAAAATAAATTAACACGCACTAAATTTAATATAAATAGGTAGCAATTTGACATAAAGCATTATTAAAACAAACGGCTATTCGAACCTAAACATTCGATTACAATAATTTATTGATACCAAATATAATTAATGTAATACAATAATGATGAGCTATTAAAATTTAGAGCTATACAGAATAAAAATATATAAAACACGGCTAATAGTGTCTACAGACAATATAAAAATAAATTATATATCCGGCTATTCGAGTTTCAATTTATTTAATATAGGTACAATACATTTTTTTTAAAAACGTGGCCAATTTAGCTTGATTATCATAAAAAAATACGTAGGTATTATACGGATCGGTACCTAATATTTACGGTGGACGAACACAGACAAAGGGGGAAGACAATAATATAATATATTATAGTACATTATACGGGCGTAGGCCTTTCTTACATAATAGTGTTGATTTCAATATTTGGTTATGTAATGTTGTGTATGTGTGTGTAACCGAAAAATGGTGACAATAAAATTATTTTTACCTATGCTATTTATAATATGAAATGATAGCGAGACAGCGAGGGATGGCCTTTGGAGGTGTAAGTGATAAGTCGCAGGTGCTGGTGGCTTCAACAAAACATATGTCATTATAATTCAATTTATTTGAATCAGCTTTCTGTTATTTTATTTGTTGAAATATAATATATTGAATATAATTTATTAAATCAATTTATATTATTCAGTGAACCTACGTTTAATAATAAAGTTAGTTTTACATTGTTTATACAATATAATCATCATTCATCAACTGCGTGCTTATTAGCCAGCGTTATTATTAACATTGGGAATAGGTTGAGTTTGTATTAAATTTCTTTGCATGAAATTAAATGACATTAAATTACTTAAATTATTATTATAATATATGTGTATATTGTTTTCTTAATTATTAATATTATTAAAATTAAGTTAGTAAGTGTCTGATTCGCTTTCAGTCTCTATTTGGTGGGATTTTACTTCCTTAAAAATTTTGTTTATTATTCACATATACCTAATAATATGTATTAATGTAGGTTCCTACTTATTTACTACAAGTTTTAATATTATTTTAAAGGTCATTGCAATTTAAAATGTGTAGGATGTGTATTATGTCTTATGAAAAATAATTTTATTTTAAATAATAAAGTAAACGGAAAACCATTGTATAATTTGTATGCAATTATATTACGAACTAAAGAGTCAAACTAAACATTGATACATTCAAATGTATAGGTAATTCATTATTGTAGGTATACTTATTATTAAATCATTATAACTCATCCACATGATTCATTTAAACAGATATACTTTCATCAGGTCCAATAATATTGTAATAGTTATTATTAAATTTTGATTTAAACGTTTATAGCTGTGGTAGAGAAAAAACTAGACAGTTACTAGACGCACTGTCTACATTTATTCAAGTTGCTTAATATGTAAAATAAAATAAAGTACTAATTTAAGAAAATATCCTTGAATCTCCAACTTTAAAAGGATTAAAATTACTTATATGTCAATTGATTCTTGTTTTTTTTTTTATTTCCCATCGAAAGTTGAATTAAATTCCCATCAAGATTCGTGAATAGATACATAACAACATTGAAGTATTCGCGCAGCACTGATCATAACGAATAAATAGTATTGAATGAAATGAAATGTCTAGAATGAAAGTGAACTATTCTCATATTTAATTTAGACCATAAGGTAACTTCAAGGTCAGAAGTATGAAGAAAGACTGGATCAACTAGTATTTTGTTTCAAAAAAGTGTCATAAACCTTTTCTATAATAATAAATCTAGTACCTAACTGTCATTATACCAATTATATTCATCTGCTGCATTTTGTATGCAATATATGAATATAACAATATTATGAAGTAAGTATTCGATTATAATTAACTAGGTACTTCCAGCAATAAAATATTAAATTATCACTACACAGATTAATTTATAACTCATTATTATAAGCGAATGGTATATAAAATAGAAATACATATTTTGTGTATTAAATTTTAAATATATAATGTATACAACAAAATAGTTCACAGCATGAATTGGTCTTAAAGAACCGTAAATCCTTTTAGAGTACAAAGATATTAAATGTATTGTAAATATATGATGAACATTCAAAGAAAAAGACATATAGCTACTGCAACCATAATTGTATTAATACATACAGTCATACAAAATATTTCACATTTTCCGTTTATATTTTGAATTACTTAATTATTTAAACTTGTATCAAAACTTATGGTCAACTGATTATGCATACATGAACATATTATTATTCACTAGAAATTATTGAAACTTTAAATTTTCTAAATTATAGAAAAGTTAGCGTAAATGACAACACCTGATAAAATTAATAAAATAACATGATAATATTATAAAAAAAATGGTTAGTGTAGGTACTAACTGTATTTATTTAATTTCTCTATTAAAATCTATAAATGTATGTGCCGTTTTAAAAAGTGGCTGATGAGTGATGACTATCGATAATTTATTTTTATAATAGTATTATCATATTATATTAAGCAATATTAGTAAAAAAATATGTCATAGAAAAATAATATATACCTGTATCCCAAAATAATGCATTTGTTTATATTCTACTAAAAATGTATAAAATTACTATAAATATCGGGTGTATGAGTAGGTAGGTACTAATTTAATAAAACGAACTAAATGTATACCATTAGGATGGAAATGCATTGTTTCAATAGTTGTTATAAATTAGAATTGGATATAGGATTACTGTCTGTGTACAGATCTGATGTGATTTTTTTTTTTATTTCCTGATCTCCACTGTCTACATTTTTAATATTACAAAACAAATAAAATATGGTCTCCACTCTGGAAGTCTAATTGTATATACAAGACTTACAAATATATAAAAACAGACCATTTATGGAATTTATTAAATATTTGACACTTTTGAGTCAGTGGTAGATGAACAAAAACAAAGTGAAACTTATATCTAGAAACCTTACAAAGTATATTGTTTATCCCAAGTTGCAAATGTCGTTGAGTCGCATACATCACAGTACACAAGTTTTTGAATACGTGATACCCTATCCTAGTATATTGTAACACCGATTGTTATTCTGTCATGTAGACTTCATAAAAATGTTTGTTCTTATCCTTTTGTTTAATTTCTATTATAAGTTCAGTGAATGAAGATTGTTTGTTCTACCATTTTCGACTTCATAATTAAACTCGACGATTTTCAATGCAAATTTCAAACTATATACAGAGATATATCGTGCTTCAAAAATTCTATATACTTTCTTAAACTCCAAAAACGTTACACAGATTTTCATTGCGATGTATTTAAGCAACTTAATAAAATACATATTGATTTGAAACAGTCGGAATATTATTTCTGAATACATATGTATAAGTACTTACCAAACAAAACGATTTTCTATATTACCGTCTATGATGATAACAACATTTTACGAGGCCCGAAGAGCTTTTGCATTTTTCATTGTCTCTTGTTATTTTCACGAATAAATAATTCAGTATTTTCACTTTATTTTACTATTCTCTCTGATTGTTGACAGTTTAGGCTATATACAGCAACCAATTATAATGGTAAATTGAAAATTTTAAATTGGAACGAACCTTTCCGAAATTGTATAATAGTCTATACAATTAATTTATCTAAAAACAAATAGAAATTTGATAAAATAAAACATTTTTAAGTAAAAACGTATATTTAGATGTATATTATGTAGTATTATACTCATTAAAAATAGCAATAATACTCACCTATGTAATGTTAAAAGTTTAAAATAATATATTTTTTTTTGTAATCTTACTATCAATATAATATTATATCAGATTTATAAAACCTTAAATAATGTGTTATTTTTCACTGTTAGCATATTTTTAATGAGCTCATTTTCTATTTTTCTCATTCAAAACGTTTTAATCGTACCTAGGTTTAGAATATAATAAAAATATATACCTAAAAATATATTAATATTCATAATAAATTATTGATTCCGAATATTCAAGCGTTAAATAACTTTTTCTCATTAAACATTTTTAGGTTTTTTTTAATTTGATTCAAAGTTTATTAATCGTAGAAACTTGAATCAGTTAACAATCCAATCTTACCATAAAATAATGTAATAAATAATTGTTAAAATGTAAATATTCATATATTTTCTAAAATATCAAGATTAATGCATTATGATTAACGATGTAATTACAATCATACAAAATCGAAATTATATTTAAACCTAATACTACTGTATAACTATCTAACAATTACCTATATACGATCCAGAATAATAATCCATTTTTTTTTACTTAAATACTTGCCTTTTAAATTTATTAAGAGAATGGAATATGAATTAACGACATTTTGATGTCACTTTATACTTATTAAGGCCATTTATAGGTACATGTTTTTGTGTTTCTATAATCTTAATAAATTTGAATTAAAACTTCAAATTACATTTTCAATTAATTAATAAGCTCATAGCATAATATGAGCTTATTAAACACTCCTTACCTATACACTAAAAAATGATAATATGTTTCATGAACTAATATAGTTTCTTCTTTTCACTCAACGTCTAAAATATAATTTTTCTGACTTAAAAATATCACTCTTACTATCGAATTGAAAATTAAATACTTAATGCGCTTAAGAAATGTAGATAAACAGTAGGAATATTACATTTTTTTAGTTTCCATTATTTGTAAACACTGTTGAATAACTTAATAAAATTTAATATGTTGTATAGTGTATACACTTATCTATAGATAAAAAAAATAGCATTTGGGGATGTAATCAATACAACAGTGTAACATTATATTATTCAGTTATTATTTTTTGGCCTCAACCAGAAATTAAGTCAAAAATTATCAGCTGTAGTAAGTACAAACAGTACAAAAGTGAACTGAAAATTGTAATTTCAGTAATTTTGGTTAAAAAAATGTTTTGTTTAAAAAGATGTACGAATTTATATTATGTTTTATAATAAATTATGAAATAATATTTTACAAGTTCTATAACTTGTATAGAAACCATTAATAGAAAGAATTCTACTAATGTATGTACAAATAAATAATAATTGTGTTTCATCTTTCATAACATAAGACTTACTAATCGTTAATCGATCATAACATTCGTAAAAAGGTGATTGAGGACGTTTCAGTCATAAAAAGTATTCTGTCAACATATATTCCGATATAAAGGTATTAATTATTGAGTACATTAATTAGTAACTACCAAAGAAAAATTTTTAAATTTAATTTATTTATATGTTATTAGTGAGATATATCTATAGCTTTTGCATAATATGTATGTACATTTTTAAAAGAAAACTGATTTTGATTTATTTAAGGTAATAATATAAAATTAAAATTAAAAAGTTTTTTAATAAATTTTACTTTTCAATTTTACATTTTATAATTTTATTTTAGTAATAGTTTAATTAATTTATACAAATTAAGTTTGTATTGAATATCTGTTGTATTATGCATTCTTATTTTATATATTTTTTTCAGATAAAAAAAAAAAAAATAATAATATTTGCATTCTTATTCTATATAAAATCTATTTCCTGCAAGTTCAAGTAAAATCCTATAGTAAAAAGAAGGTTTATACCTAAGGATTATAGGTTTATAATATAAGTTTTAAATAACTCTACAAAGAAATTGAAGTCCAATTATACATCTAAGTTGCTCACCTCGAACTCAGCGATCATCGGTTAAGAACGCTATTCACTCAAACACAACTATCACTAATGCGAGTTATCGAGTGGCGTACAGTTCGCAAACCATTTTTGCGGAACCATATAAACTTATGTTATATTGATAGTTATATTTTTACTTATATTAGAATTACAAATTTAAATTAGTACAAAAGTAATTTAATGTGCCTGTAATAGTGGTGGATAAAATTGAATACGTGTTGGACAATGTGATCTTCTGTTGTATGGAAAATATGAAAAATTGTCAGACTTAATAAAAAAATAACTGACAGTAATCATTTACCTGTGTGGTGAAAAAGTTTAATCTTTAAACAGCACGAGGTAAGTGTAAAATGCCAGTATTAAACTATTAACGATAACAGTATATTAAAAGGTATCTAGTTTAATACAATATGTAGAAGGTTTAAATTACTTATATCAATCTAAACAATTATTTTTAGTTCTCAAATTTAATCATAATATTTCAAACACTTTTAGATGTCTTCAATGTTTTAAACGTGAAGTGAAATTAAATTAAAATTAAAAATTCAACAAAAAATATGTTTTACTATAAATTACATTTTAACGCTAGGAAAAAATATGTTTATGATTATTATCATTAAAATCTTTTCTTTTTTTTTAAATTTATAATTGAGAATTAGCATACCCTCAGACCTATAAGCAAAAAATATCTCCAATAATTGAATATTAAAATTATTAGTTGCAATATTATGTTACGTTTATAGGACATGTACTTTAATAACAAACAAAAAATAGGAAACTATAATTGTTGAAGAAAAGCGACTTCAATCACTGAATGTTATAATAACAGTGTTATAAATATTCAATGTGTAATGTAAAATAACCGGATTAGTAGCTCTGCTGAATAGTTTATTTCTAATATTATTTTATAATTTCTTTATATAATAATTTACAATTATTAGTAATCACACCCAAGGAATTTCGTCAGTGGACGGCGTCTACCCTAAAGCTAAACTTGATTATAACCTCACTTAAGCTTATAAAACAAATCTTGTATAGATTATTCAAATTAATCCAGATAAAAAAAAAAGTAATCCTGTAAGTCATTGATTTTTCTATTAGTAACAATAAGTTAAACTAGTTCTTTTCCAGAAAAATCAAATATAGTAATATATTGTTATTAAATATTTCCTATATTATTATTTTTATTAATTTTTAAGTTAATGCCGAGAACCTTAAGAGTCGTCGTATTTTAGAGTAGAGTGAACAGGATAGTAGTATAATTAATAGTTTAAAATCAATAAAAATATTTTTTAAATTATATTGTGTATAGAAAATTATAGTGTATACAGTTTATACAATTTAGTATATACAACGGACTATTTCAAGTTTCTAAACTAAAACAAAATAACAAATATAATTTTGAGAAATCGGGTATATGCGTTTTAATATCAAATTTCATCAAAATGTTAACTTCAAACTCAAATAAAAAATTTACATGGCTTTATGCTAACCTTTTTTTTTATTTCAGTAAGAAAAACTTATGAGGGATATTGACATATTGTATTCAATTTTCGATCTTATGTATTTAAAATAAAAATGTTATGAATTTTAGTGCACAAAAAAATTTGCAAATATTCCTAAGTCTTAAAAATTTGGTCAAAATTTGAACTTCAAACGCTTGAACAAAAAATTTTTGTCAGGAATTTTTACATTTCATTAAAAACAATTCTTATGAGAAATCTTGTTTTACAATTTAAAGCTTTTGACTAAGAAAAAACAATTATCAACATCAATTAAAAAAAAAATGGAAAATTTAAAATAGGTACACACTTATAAATAGCACAGAAAGTGATAACCTAATTTGAAAATTATAATATATAAAATAAATGCTAATATAAATATTTAGTAAACATTTCAAGTCTTTGCAGTCTTTTCATTACATTAAAAAAAATAAAACCTATCCGTCAAAAACTAATGTTGCATATATATTCCAGTTTTTCCGTAATTTATGTTTAGTTTTAAAGTTTATTTTGAAAAGTACTTAGAACTTTCTCAAAGTATAAACTAGATCTAATTTGCTAACCAAAACCATCATCAATATTGAAGATTGAAATAATTGTTCTATTATAAAAATTATCTTCAGCAAAAAAAAACTCACATTAAGTACACACACACAAACACATCATTTTTAATTAACTTTCCGCTCAGAATCTAAAAGTAGGAAGAGACAGTGAATTGAATATTAGACATTTGTAAGAGACAATCAGTTGATCACATTACTTTTACGATAGTGGCATAAATTATGATATTGCATTAAAAACAATAACTACCTGTCTCTCTAATCTTGAGAAGAGCACAGTAATTACTCTCGATTTCTGATATTTCTTCAAAATACATCGATCGCTGTTGATTATTTTATTTTTAAGCTCAGATAAACTATTAAAAAATGCCTTTTGGAGTACAGCTATAATCAAACTCGATTCTTTAAAAAAAAAACATCAATATAATACCATGAAACAATTACTGGTTTACTTCGCAGAATTTAAAACGTAAATATATGATTTTCATTTAAGTGAAGAAGTTTTATTTATTTCTATTAAAGATCAGATATTGAGTCTGATGGTTACTTAGAAGTTAGAAGTGCTCATTTTCGATTCTCATTTTACGTAGTTTCACTTCTTTATACAAACGTAAGAAAGAATACGGAACACCGTAAAATTTTTTTTAAACAAAAAGCATCTAGTTTTAAATACATTTCTGAAATTCATGGTATTTTTATGAAGTTTGGTACAGAATTGCTTTTTAAACTCTATATGATTTATCATTGCTTTTAAATTTTTACCTACTGCAATTAATACGTGTCACCATCCTACGCTGAGCTTACCAAAACGTGACCTACACTCAATTTCTATATTATAATGTACTGTCCGGCTTATTTTACTGCCTAATAATATTTGTATTATACAATTTTAAATGTTGAAAATAGTATCGAATTTCAAGTTTTCAAATAGAAGTGTATGGTTTTAGTTTTAAACTATCAAAAATAATATATTTCTGAAAACATCGGCGATGGAACATGATATGTGTAATGAATTATACACATTATTACAAACATAAAAGCATAAACATGAGGGAAAGACATATTTACGACGAATATGAAATGCTACCCTTATCGTCATTGTTTTAGGCGCTCGTATAGGTAAACTGACCAGTCTAACATAAAATAATAACTATATATTTTTTTATATTAGGTACTCTAATAAACATAATAACTCAAATACTTATAACAATTATAATGTTGGACCACACAAATCAATTCATCATATAAGTACTACATCATATTATCCATGTACAATCAGTGTATAAGTAGTTATAATCGTCATTAGACATTTTGGTGTGTGTATTATAGAGTGATAATTTTTATATAAACACTCATTATCTCATTGACATTTTTGAAAATATTTGTTTTACATGAACAATATTAATTGTAAATGAAATAAAAAGCCATAAAAACATCCGTTCTGGTGTACAATAGGTGTCAAGTGTACATCGTCATTGAGTAATAGATAAGTTCAATTTTAATTCAGTAATAAATTATTGCATACAGTGAAAAAATATTCTAAATGAAGACAGTCTAACTTTTTGGTAACCAGTATATACAGGGTGATTCTTTTATCAAACAACACTTTCAATACTTTTCAAATGATGAGTGTTGTTTGATAAAAGAATCACCCTATATATAATAGCCATATCATAATATATACCAAATAATTAGTTTAATAATAACATTAAAAAATTAACAAATGTTCGTATTTTGTTTTTGATAATTGCCAATTATTTTATGAACTAGTAAGAATTTGCAAATAGTACCTCCCAAAAATATCAACTAGATCCACAAACCTCCCTCAAACTTTATGATCTGAGCGTTTTTCTATTAAAAAAGTGTCTTTAGACATAAAAGTAAATTAAAAAAATTCACAATTGATTTGTAAAATCAATACACTATTCGTTTCTTTCTACATTTTCATTCACATTTTGAAAATATTTTACTTTGTTTATGCTATTTATAGCCATAGATATTTTTTTTAATTTTGTAAAATATTATTCAGTTATTTGAGAAATTCATAAAATGTTTTATTTTCATAGTTTTTACTATAAATTTTAATAGAAGATTTTCAACATGGTTTTCTATCATTAACAAAAAAAAAAGTTCAGCCGTAAGTTACTCTATTTATAGCCATGCGATATTTTTAATTTTTTTTAATTTTTAAATTTAATTATTTATACAAATATGATAGGATGACACGTCTCCGCTCAGTATAGTTTTTCGTATGCAATGCTGTACAGTAGTGATAAAAGTCATTGAATTCAAAATATATAACACATCCATTAAAATGCCATGCTCGATAACTACTGTACAGCAAAGCAGTACCCACTTGTCCACCTTTTTAATTTCAAATATAATATTTTTTCTGAGAGTTTTGATGGATACTTGAAACATGAATGTCTTACAAGTATAGTTTATTCGTTAAATTTATTTGAAGTTTTTTTTTTTTTTTTTTTTTTTTTATTGATCATGAAATTTACAAAATTTCCGCTTCAACTACTAGGGGCCATTAGCGTTACATTAATTTATACAATAGAAGAAAAAAAATTAATTAATTATATACAATATAAAATAAAATAAAATACATAGTTTTATAAACGATTAGATTTTTATACATAGGAACAATGTACATTGTACATAGTAATATTGTTGTTATCTTATAATAATTTTAATATTTGTGATTTTTTAAAGAAATCGATTATGTTAGTTTCTGTTTCTGGATTTGGACCTAGGCTTTCTCCGATGTCATGGCTTATGTTGAATTCTTCTCTATGTTTTTGATATTTTCTACATTCCTCAAATATTATTTGAAGTTTATATGAGCAGAGTTGTGGACCAATATTTAATGGGATGCCCTTGTGCCGAGTGGTATCACTCCGCGCCACCACTCAATAAATCTTTAAATATTTATAATTAATAAAATACTCGTTCAAAATTCTAAAAAAAAAATATTCTTCTTAATATATAAAATACATAAAAACTTTAAAAAAGTATAAGGATAAGAAATTTAATTTTCTTTTAAAAATGTTGTTTTGGTAAACAATTCATTTAAATTACGTAAGAAAAAATATTTATAAAAACGTTAATATTTTTCGAGATAATGAATGTTTACTGTTAAAATATCACTAGGTAGTAGGTATATTATATTTGTATATAAAGTTATATAATTTTGTTAGCACATATTATTGAAATTTTAAGTGTAAGTAATGTTTTATAGCTATAACGAAATACATGTGGACATGTGGTCTGATCATTAATTGTATAATCCATAGGAACATTTAAAAATTTTGGGTGAAAAAAATATTTAAATTATTCATGCATAAATGTGTGGGTACGATAATTATTACATTAGATTAGCATGTAAATTGATACGCTAACGTGTATCCCACTATAATTCGAAAGTATTACATTGTAAGCAATCATCGTCATAACACTCATAACCGATATTATTTCTGATGATGACATAAATTAGGTCTGTTTAAAGTAAATGTATCGTAACTAGTGTCGAACGTTTCAATCAATGACTTGCAAACAAACAGACTTGTTGCAGTACGTGTACATATTTTCTGTAATTGATGAAGAAAAATCACAAATGTACAACCCAAAGAAAGATTTTGCATAAAATACATTTTTAAAAATATAAACAGTAATCAAACGTGTTTTTACATCATACGCAGTTCATAGTCTACACTGCTCATGCAATAATAACAGGTTATATACATGCGCATATGTAGGCACATTGACCCTATATATCTACTTGTCAAAATAATTCTTCTTAGATTTATTAGACTTGCTTGAAAATTAAATTTGTCCTACGGACCCACTCTCTTTTATTTCCATTAGATAACATATAATATTATGGTTTGTGTCGCGGTGCGAACACTCGACTGCGGAAACGCTCTGAGTGCACGTATCGGCCGGTGTTGCTAGCACCCGGATGGGTGACCACACGGGATTTTTAGCAACAAATCCTTGCCACACATACTAACGTATTTCAACCAACCGTTCCTCCCCCCTACAAATAACCTACAAACAAAAAAAACAGCTTAAGTCCATTGTTACCGGGCTTGAGCTCAAAAAAAAAATATGGTTTCAGAGACCTTACGGGTGACAAAAACTAATACTACATACTGTAGGGTTTGAAAACCATGCCCCCTATTGACAAATCACAATGTTACATTGTCACATTATATAAAAAGTTCAATAAACCCAATGTGGCGCTATAATAAAAATAACAGTTTTTTATATTGGCGCTCAAACTGATAATAGCGATGTGTTTTAGTATGGATTGTGAAGCTGTATCAAAACCGGAAATCAAATTATTTTATAGGTAGTTTAGCTGGTAGGCACTTTAGATTTCATGACTAGTGTAATACCTACACAAGATTATTCGAATATTATTTAAACTCTAAAATATATAGATGAATCAATTTGTAAAACACTAAATATTTATTCATGTTTTTAATGATCAGTTAGGTAACTGAACTTAAATAATTTTAAACGAAAATATTCAACGTAATAAATTACCGTGTAAGTGAAACCACGTCGAAAATAAACAATAATAATTTATTATAGTATAAATAATATTATTTTCATAGATATTTATGATTTATCAATATTGTTTTTTTATTTAATAATATTGTCATCTAAACATTATTCATTCATTCTAAACTTCCAAGTAAACTAACAATATATTAAAATATACTATGGGTATACATCAAATGATTGTACGTCTTAATATGTGTGTTGTATATACATATGTTTATTTTCTGGGAAACAGTGTTCGTATACGAATGACGACTTGTTGACTTATACATATTTATCGTTCTAGTCGATATATAATTACCATTCAACGTTTAAAACAAAATATCACAACCAATATTATTGAGTACACTGAAATGTTTTTCGGAGTTTTACTCGAAGCATAATATGGTAATGACCGTGTAATATACGCGAACGCCTTAACCTATGGATACAATACAGTTCAAAAAACGTACAACATAGGTACTATTTTTAAAATAACAATAGTAGCACGTGTTCTACAATAATAAGTACCTTTACGTCTAAACGCATTTAGATAACTGTTCATTTATTTAATAAATTATATGATCAATGAATACACATACCTACTTACAATATTGTCACACACTTTTATTGACGAATTATTTAACTCTCATCCACAGTTATGTTAATTTCCACTTTATTTCAAAATTTACATTCCAATGTTACATGATATTTTAAATTTAATCTTAACATCATTATTTTCAAGACTTCAAGAATCGTCTACTTACGATATATCTAGTTCTGTCTAATGAATATATTCATTGATAATTCACTAAATCCAATTATTAAACATTTTCTGCAATAATTTGTTTATAATATATTTTGTATTCAACAATGTTGCTTGCCTTGAAAGAAAACTGAAGGAGGAGGAACTGATTTGTCTCTCGACATTTTATTTTAATTATGTGAGAAATTTATATGGGAAATTTGTATTTTTAATATTAGGACACACAATATTTTTACAGTACGTCCGCATCAGTTGAAAAAATCCTGATTTCTGCGTAAACAACTGATATTTTTTACCTAAACTATAATTGTATAATATTATAATATTTTATCATGTAACTATTAAGATTTGTATTGATATTTTATTTTTGAATCATTTCTTGTATTTCATATTTCACAACTAAAACCTATCATAATTTATTTATAGTTAATATTTGACTACATTTTATTAGATGCTAATTTATTCAATTGGATTTAGTTGAATTTAGTAGTACCTATACTATTGAATGAAGACCTTAAGAACAATCATTTTCATAACAATAAATTAACAAATTTTAGAAAGTATATTATAAGACTCTACTTTATTGGTGAATCTTATATGTTACATAACGCAACAGCCCACAGAAATAAAGTTTTAATTTCAAAATCAATATTTTTAAATACATTATACAACCTATTTACCTACATACACATTTTGTAGAATAAGTCATGTTTAAAAAAGAAGATGCAAATCCCTCGGGCAATTTTAGTTAATTAGTATTAAGTAACGTTGTATGCATATAATTATGACTATTATCGGTATTCATAAGACATAGTTTCTTGTAATGGTTAAGTAATCTAACATAAGTCACTTAATCAATTCATCGTGACCACTTTATAAGCCAAATTAGTTCCTAACCCATACCATTAATAATAATAATATGGCATGTGTATTAATCATTTTTATTATTAGGTGCAATAAAATTTCTATACAACAAAGTCTCGTAGGCAGTAAAAAAATAAACTGTTATGTACAGAAATTCATTAAATAAAATAACACAAATTTGGATCAGTATTAACATTAAAATGTTATCTTATTTATAGTGCATAATCTATATATAGGTAGGTAGATGCATTTTGGGGAAAATTCTTTCATGCCATGTCCTCTCTTGGTAAGTTGGACGGATTACAATATATTAAAATTATATAGAATTTTGATTTAGCTAATAACATAAGACGTATTATGTGTTATACACTTATGCACAATAATGGCATTTTCTTTTTTTATGAGATAAAATCTTAAATTTTGATTTACAAAGATTCAGGTTGGTCAAGTTTATGTGTAAAAAAACATGAAATAAATCGTGCAATTTAACTAAATTCCACAATTAATACTTCGTTAAAAAAAATCATAAATATTTGTTTTTAAAAAGAATAAAATTTATAATATTTGAAATTTAGTAAATAATTCCTAAATAATGAATTTTAAGTCATGACTCATGATATTTCAATAATCAAATTCAACTGAAAAACTACTAAAATAGAAATATTTCAAAAATATTGAATAATTTTAATAAAAAATATGATCGTCACTAGTTTATTAAAACTAGGTATATTATGATTATCCACATATTATCATAAAATTATAATATATTATTTAAATATTTAATAAGGTGTTTTATAATTTATAAATAATATATAAAGTATTTTAAAATTCTCATTTATAGATTATACTTCCTTGTTACACATTTCCGTTAAAAGTAATATAAATATAATATGTCATAACTTTAAATTATGCTAGTACCTATAGCATATTTAATATTATAACGAAATCGAAATGGATTATATTTAATGTTAATAACGAGTGCAAATCAGAAGATATTAATTAAAATAATATTCTACACATTTATACCATAATTTTTACCGACAAAAACAAAACTAAATGTTTGGGTTCTTTAAATAATTTCGTTTGTTAACGATTAGTATAAAAGCTAATATCGACACAAGGCCCGTAAGTAGTTACAAAATTTAGTTTTAAATACCAAGTATATTATTATCCACACAATATTATCATACAATTATAATATATTATTCAAATATTTAATAAGGTGTTTTATAATTTATAAATATAATACTTAAATAAGGTATTTTAAAATTCCATTTATAGATTATATTTCCTTGTTACACATTTCCATCAAAAGTAATATAATTATATGTCATAATTATATACTATGCTAGTATAGCATATTTAATATTATAAAGAAACCGAAATGGTTTATGTTTAATATTATTACCGAGTCCTGCACGCCAAAAGGCACTAATTACAAATATTCTACACATTTATACGATAATCTTTACCGACGAAAACAAAATTAAATGTTTGGGTTTTTTAAATTATTTTGTTTGTTACCGATTAGTAGAAAAACTAATATCGACACAATGCCCTTAAGGGTTATAACATTGAATTTGAAATGTTAATATTTCCTTTTTTTATACTTTAAAGAACTTTTATACATGAATAAAAATGTACCATGTGTTTATATCATAAATAAACTATAACAAATTCAAACATTTTACTGCAGCTGAGTGTCGATTTAGGTTAACATGGTATAGTAATATGTGGTGTTAGTAAATACAATGGAGTGCAGATAGATTACCACGTAATACAACAGCGTTTTCTTTCGAGAGTGGATGCTGGTGAATCAAAATAAGAATAACAGCTAATGTTGAGAATAATTTTAATTTATCTGAAAAGGGTTGATATTTACCACCCCACCCTATCCGTCATATTCTATAACTCTACATAACAACCAACATATATCGACTTTATATAATATATAAGTATACCTAACATAAAAACTAACCGACAGTTTAAAATTATTAAAATTAATATTATGATAATAAAGTTGTCAAAAATATGACAATTAATACAATGTTTACATAGGTATTGAAAAAATTAGTGGGAGGGTAGATACTTTATTAATTACATATTACGATTTTAAGATCCCTCTGTGTGGTATTAAGTAAATCATTGCGTTAAACAAATTACTATGAGTGGAGCAGCTCTGCTAGACCTGCACACACGTCAACATTTTAAATGGTTATAGGTAGATACTATTTTTTTCAGCACTTAAAGAAACTTGATAAAATCTAAATAAAGTTTTAATCAATAAAAATGGTACACGAGATACTTCCAAACACTCTTTGTGCTTATAAAATCAATAACAAAAAAGTATGGAACATTTTTTTTATCAATGATAACGTTTAGTAGGTATTTAAATGACAAATTCATAAAATACGTCAATACCTACTTCTAAAATCAGTAAGGTATATTCTACATATTGGTATTTAACCAATAACAGCTAATAATTTAACTAATAACATCAGCTACATTTGTGAATATTATAACTTATTTTAAGTATAAAATATCAACTGCAAGTTATGTATGAATTATAATAATAATGTCGGTTAGTCATACAAAAAAAAAAAAATATTATAATGTTTAAAATATGTTTAAATATGATTCTTTCGTTTTAATAAAGAAAATTATCATTGTGGTTGTAATTAAAAACCATACCTAATAGACGAGAAATTTTGCTGAATCACTTGTGATCGATGATCACGATTTACTGTGTGTTTTAGAAAACAGTGTACTAAAAAAAATATGTTTTAATATATACACCAAAAAGTCAGTTTAGATTTTCGTAAATCTTAATCAGAAATCAGTAGATATAGGTAACAAAAATTGTGTAATATATAAATTCTATTTAAGTGCATATCCAACCGGATTGCTATATTTTGTAAAATTACCTATTGTAGAAAGCCTTGACTCGAGTATGACATGCTAACCTTTTCACTTTATAAAATATAAATATTATTTCTTATTTCTACATAAAAACGATTTTATTAGTTAAGTGTGTTTAGTAATATTTTTTAACAATACATTTTAGTGTATTTAACATTTATATAAATAGGTAACAAACAATAAAATAAGATTTTATTTAAATTTTAACGTTTTTTATAAAAGAAACATATATCAAAAAAACATATATTTACATACCTACGCAGATAATTTATTTTTAATTATTATCATCAGAAAAATACATATCATATAATATTACAATAATTAAAAATTATAGCACCTATCATTGTTTTAAAATACGAGTAAATACAAAACTATGTAGGTAGGTACTATTATTACTTATAAATAAACCAGATAACTGAGATTCCTAATAATTTTACCATACCATGTACCTTCAATATAATAATTAAAATATTAACGTCAAATTAGAAAGCATGTCGTCATAAGTTTTAATTTCTCTCTAAATCAATGTTTCCGTTTAAGTACCTATGTCTAACATCAAATAATGGTATATTAGTGATAACTCCATAAAATAAGAACTACCTAATTCTACCACAGACAATATATTAGAAATTTACCACATTGGTACTAATATTTTTCAAAAACGTTAGTTCTATAAATATAATTTAAAGTCCTAATATTTTTTAAAAGTAAATTCAAAATTCAAATACCTAGGACGAAACAACTAACTGCAGAGTAATTCATTATTTAAATATATAAAATTAATAATGACCACTAGGTACACAGTTTATAGTCTGTATAATTAAAAAATATTTATCAATCATAATATCCAAAAAGGCTATGCTTTTTGTTTGATTATTAAAAAAGTAAATTCACACTTTTTTATCTAAAATAATGCTTTTTACACGATAAAATCAAAACTTTAAAATATTTACAGAATATTAAAGTATTAAAGCATTCATACCAGTTGTGACAAAAACAAAATCAATTCAGAATATTTTATAAACGAACGGATGTTTATTTAATATAGGTATAAGTACAGATGTCCCACGAGGATTTACCCATTAAGATATCTCCTGAGATAATACATTTATCATAAATCTTCTTCTTTTTTATTAGTTTCACAGATACAAGGAATATATTATATATTTAAATTTTTTATTTAATTTTTTTTTTTTTAAAAGTTTAAAAATGTAATTTTTATTTTTTTATCTAAACAATTAAAGATAGCCATTTTATAAAGTTTAATATTTTTATTTATTTACGGTAGATATTTCTATTAATTTTTATCCACAGTAAAATATTACATTTAAAATACGTCATTCGTGTACATAAAATAATATTTAGGCCAACCTCTGGACTAAAGTTAATAATTTTAACTGCATTTAGTCCATGTCTATTTCTCAAAATGTAAACCTATTTACTTGTGTAACTTGTGCACTAATTGTTATACCTTATACATATTATATTATACCTATAAAATATTAAAAAAATATATTCATGCGAATTGCGAGTACAAAGAAATTTTGTTGGTATTTACTATGTATAATAAATATGTCGCAACGCGATTTATCGAAGGTGACAATAACTTATATTGAACACTATACGTCTATTAGCTATAATACGTGCAAGAATATTGCTATTTTTACCCAAATTTGGCTATTGAGGCATATACCTACTAAATGTAATCCTGAATTTTTTCCAAATATATCTTTTATTTTTAGATTATGAGCTAGTTATTCGTTTACGACATCAACAACAGAACGCACATTTTCTACCATGAAAAGATTAAAAAACAATTTACGAAACTCATCAAACGACTATGTATGTCTTACAGGTCGTTTATAGACAAATTTATATAAATTCTGCAGATGATAATATGATCGGTTGTTTTGCAAAAGAATATTACCAGAAAATAGAACTTAATTTTAAAACCTCATTGCTGAGAATCTAAAAGTCTGCATTTGTTATAATAATTAATTAATAATCATTTTATTACTTATTAATTAAGAAAACCGCGATCTATTGTAGGGATATTCCCACTATATTATAATAGGCATGTGAAGTATAATAGAGTTTTAACAATGATCAATATCGATCTTAATGTGTGTATTATAATACAATTACAGTAAGTATGTCAGTTATAGAGTTAAAATTTAAGACTGATGTGTGTAGATGACCGAAATGCGACCAATAAGTATAGTTGAACTCTTATAGATATTAAAATTGGTTAAGTAGAAAATATTATTGAACTCTGCTTATTTAAAAAACATCACCTTATGTACCTACGTGTTTTTTATGTTGAAAATAAATAATGGCTTTTGAAGCATCACCCATGGATATGGTCATCTAATGTTTAAAAGCCATCTGTTTCTTATTAGTTATAACTTATAATATTATAAATTATTATACGATTAGTTCACTTATCGTTTAATAAGTTTACTATAATTACAATTTAATGGGAAAATTTAATACTTGGAAAAGTGAGGTATAAATACACGTGTGTAAATGAGACAGATTTTATTACAGCATGACCTTCGGGAATGTCCACTAACTTGTCTTACACAACTGATAGTCCTAAGGCTTGATCGTTGTGCATTTTTGAAATATTACCGATACTGGTAGAAAGTCAATGCCATCCATTGTGTATTGAGTCTAATTTTCAATTTAATATAAAAAAAAAACAGTATCCATGCAACATAGAGAAACCTAATTTAAATAACACATAATACTAATTTAATATTTTACATAATATCGTAAACGAGTAAAAAATAATAAAACCCTACCAGATGGCAGATACCTAATAAACAAACTAGTTTATTCGCAACCTTCATGACTACTAACTGTAATTTTAGAATTTGTAAACAAACAATAACAATTGGAAATAGGGAGATGATGGGTTTTATCTACCGTGTCTATTAATTTATAGATTTGCAAAACGAATAACTGTGGATACATAAACATTTAACTGAATGTTTATATTTTCATTTTCTATACACTATAATATTTTGACTCTTTTTGAGCTGTTTACGGACATGTTCAGTTTTCAACCTTTTTAGTTTTTTCTTCTATAAATGTCAATAAAATTTTATTTTTTGTGTCAAAAAGCGTGAAAAATTAATAAAAATCTCCTGATATATTATTACAATAGCAGTTGAAAAATATTAAAAATTCATAAGCGTACATTTTTTTTATAAGCATTTAAAGTTCAAATTTTGACAAAATGTATCAAACTTAAAATTTAAAAATGATTTTGTAATTAAAAATGTATAAGATGTTCAACTTTTATAATAAAGGATTGAAAATTTAAAACTAGATTCCACGTAAATATATAAATAAAATACTTTATTCACAATAATATCATTAAGTATACTTAATATATCATAGGTCATCACAGTCTTCGCTCATAATCGTTTTTCTTATACATTGATATTCTATCATTGAATTCAAATTTAACACTATCCATTACGGTGACTTATAATTAATTTACTATACAGCAGAGCAACACCCACTTGTACACCTTTCTTTTAAGTATTTATTTTTTCGTCATCGAACGTCAATGTTTGCTAAAACCCATACATTATTAATTGTTTTTAAAAATACATGATCCACAAACATTATAATAATATAATATAATACCATTTTTTTTCATAATTTTTTCAAAAAGTTAAATCATAAAAACAATATGTAGTAACCTTCAAATTACAATGAAATAAAAGAATATTTTTTATCAAGTGAATAAAGAGTTTATTGACTTATCCATTAGTGGAAGTATAATTTTTATCATATTAATCAGAAAATTGTATACCTCATTTTTTTATGCAAATATAAAGAAACATATGTAATTAAATTAGAAATTCGCTATAATAACCACAATATAATGAATAAAATGAAAATAATGAATATAACAATGATGGTACTCTACCAAATTCATATAAGTAGGTACACACCCTTGTAAATGTAACAATGTTTTTAACAACTTTTGAATGTGTTAAAATAATATAATAATTATAATAACGTTGTTCACTGAAGCACGCAATTTCCTTATTACTCTACAGTTTAATATAAAGTATTAAAATAGACTTTGAAAAATTAATTATTAAAACTCAAGGTAAATATTTTTTTTGAAATATATCATGTATATTATATATATTTTAATTTATTTGCATTAAATGATTTATGAAAGAGTGTATAGACCACAACCAAAATTACAGGTTCCTACCAATTTATTAAAGTAATACGCAGCTTAGTAATAAACTCTGTTTACGGAAATCAACAATCAATGAATATTTATGATATTTAAAAGCCTAATAGATATGCACTGGAAATTATATTATTGAAAATTGTTCTTTTCCAACAGTATATAGAATAAATAATAATATTATTTAATAAATAATTTTTTTTTTTATTTATTATTATTATTATTATGAAATGAAGCCTCGGCGACTTTGACCATATGTTGAATTGAATTAGCATAATTTACACTTTATCTTAAATTACATTGAATACGCCATATACAAATTACAATCGATTAATTAAATTAGACTTAATAATAAAGGTTATCATACATTCAAGTTGTCCGGGTGAAGGGCTTCTGACAGAATGTTGGATATTCCAGCTTCTCGTCTCTCTGTTTCATAAATTATGTGTTTGATCGTGAGGGGTATGTCACAAGTGACGCATAAGGGACTCTTCCTTCTGTGTCGGCTACTGGTAGTTTACCGAAGTGTGTCCTATTCGTATTCTATTAATGGAAGTTTCTATTCCTCTTGTGATGTCCGGTGGTGCAGCCCATAAGTGAATGGAAATATATAAAATTATCCCGTATTATATATTTTATATTCTATCAAATGAAAAATCAGTTATACACTTATAACTAACTGGTTTGATTTTATTTTCCCTTTTTTTATGGTTATATTAATATTGCTCCAAAATGTACATTCATTTGTATGTGGATCGATTAATATATTTCATATTTAACAAAACTGGAACATTATTTCTATGATTAATTATAAATTTATGACGATTTGAGCTTTAAAAAATTAAGAATGTATATTCATAAATAATAATTATTTTACTATAATATATTAGTATATCAACGAATTTGATTGTAAAAAATAATTTGTAAAATATCTAATATAGTTATTAGTTACTATAAACAAATGTAATTTGTATTTAATTTGTCCATATTATTGAATTAAGTAATTCTTGATAAGTATTATGTTATATTATTTTAAATTTTCAGAACAATATTAAGACATTTAATTATTGGGTTTTATGTAAAATTAGAAATACAACTGTCACAACTTTACATAAAAATCGTTTTAAATCCTAATAATAATTTTAAAATTAAATGATGTGGCACACTCTCAACTACAGTGACTTTTTCTAAATAAATGTCAAGTGATAAAAAACATGGTTAATATTCGTTTTAATCTTCACTTCGTCAATAATTATGATATTAACAATCACAATTTGTGCGATTTTGCGGTTTACGTCTATACTTTTAGACGTGATTGATATGTTATAATAATTTCATTTGGATTATCATAAACTATGAAAACAATTAGATATCGTTCAACTATATTCACTTTTGCACACGTACTTAAATGTACTTAAAGGTACGAATGATAATTTTACCTGAAATTGCCATTATCATTTATCAGTATATAATATACATTATTACTTTTCAATCCAAACGATATTTTACTTGATCAATACTGTTCAACCTAGGCAGAAAAATTATTATTTAATATTTTGATACTCTGAGTCATATTAGGTTTTGCTCTTGTTGGGAAAAACATTTGTGTGACACTACAACGTCGTCACTTATTTGAGAGGTCGTCAACAGAGGTCCCATTATGTATACGTATCGCCTGCCGCCCGGCTGATTTTTAACTTTCTCGATCTGAAACCACACAAAATTCGTTATTTGTTTATCGGTCAAACATCATATTTCATTGCAATTAGCATAATTACCGGGGCTTTTCGTAAACACTGTCCAATAATTACAGTAGACGACGTCTTTAATAGTTATAACCTGATCGGTTGTAGACTGGAGAATTCCATAAAACGATCGTTGTCGAGTGTGCAGCACACTCGATTAATGTTGTATTCGCGCCCGCTAAAATTAACTCGTACGGGTAGTATTCTGTAAACCATCGTAATTCAGAACGAAAGCGACCGAAGCCATCTACCGAGGACGGACGGAAATTTAGTAAGAATATTTTCGATATCTATATAATAAAACACATAATAAATATTATGTACATATTTACCTTGACATGAATTTAAAAAGTTAATACTGGTTGATGACAAAAAAAAATGTATCCGCGACCACAATAACGTACGATTTTCAATTGTGAGAAAATACAACTCCGTGCACTGAACCTGATTTGTTTGTGTTACATTATTTTATGAGTGTGAATCATGACTATCTGTGATGCTGTTGCTTTTATCTGGTCGTTGAGTCACGTATTATGTAATTGTTACAAATCGTCTGGTCTCTGGTAGGTAGCAATGTAGCATAATAATAAAGTCGTATGACACAGTTTTAAAGTTAGACGATTAAAACTTTTACAATACGGATTTAAATAAGTAATTCGATCACAATTCTATATACGTGTACTTACAGACTTAATTATTAGAGAAATTAACACTGTATGCTATCCCTGTATTGGCTGTATTATCAATAGTTTATTAAGTTTATTAATAATTATTAATAATCACATATTTACATTTTATAATCATCCATTAATAAGTTAACAATGAATACGATAATTCAATAAATTATAAACCATCCTCATGAAGAAATAAAAATAACAAAAGAAATGTATTTAAACCACATTCTAAGTTTATAATTATAAATATTACAATATTTGAATATAAACATCGGTAAAAATCAGTTCAGTGTTAATTGTTATAAATATAATTTTGAAAGAAATGACAGTGTAATGAAAACTCTAAACACGAAGTGGAGGTCAGTTTATTATTGTGTTTTTGTAGTCATAATTATTGTTTTTATAAGCATTTGTTAAAATGTTGACGATTTTCATAAAAATTAAAAAAATGTTTAATTATTAGGTGGCTAAAAGTATACTTATCTATTTAATAACTTAAATTAAATACAATTTACAAGATTCCTCTTAAGTTTTTTATGCTTGAATCAAAAATTTAAGCTTAGAGTAGGTACATTATTCTTTATGATGGTTCAAATTTAAAATATAAAATAAAAATTTCTTCACAAACCATTTTTGTTTTTTTGTTCTAACTCACAAAATATTAATTATACAAACAAACCAATAAATTATTACTTAAATTATATATAAATTCTATGTAAAATGAATTTTTTTTTTAATATTTAGACTAATTTAAGCTGATTACCTATATACACTTGAAAATTTCAAATTTCTTAATTTTTTTTTCGATAAATGTAAAAATTAAATATGCACTCAATATTTTTCTTAGTCAAAAAGTTTTAAAATATAATACACATAAGGTTCCTCATAGTTCGTATCATAATATTATTAAATTAAAAATATAAAAAGTAAATAGACGCAATTTTTTTATAATCATATGAATTTGTTAAGTTATATTCTTACAAAATCTGATATTTTAATTAAAAATATTGATCTCAATAAATTAATATATTGTAATTCAATAAATATTATTCGTTCAGAATTGAGAGTTTTTTCCATCATGTTATTATTTCCTATACATAATAAAGTAAATAATTATAGTGATATACTTAGGTATTTTAATGTATTATACAATTTCTATAGAAATATAGGAAACAGACCTTCCTTTCTCAGAATCGTTTTACGTAAGCAATGGTTTATTACTATATTCAGTTTTAACACATCTATTACAGCGAGCTATAGGTACACACTACACAATAATGAGCTGCACTCCGAAATTTACTATTCAGTAAGTGTATACCTCTGGGTTCTTGGATTATTTTTGTTTTAAAAATGTTCTATATTTCCATAAACAAAATAATATCTCCTATTTAATATAAATCGATATAAAGGAATACATTGAATATTTTTTTTTTATAAGACTGACAGTTCTTAAAATAATAAAATATGAAACACCAAACACGTTACCAGATAATTGTTCAGTAAAATTAAATGACACTTATACCAACATTAAAAGACAAAAGTATATTATACAGACAACAACAAAATTATAATACGATTATTTTCTTATCCTTCATAATTATAAAGAATGAAACATTTTTCAACGAAAAACATGGGCTTTGTAATACTTTACAATCAATAAATTTATAATTTATATCATATTTTTAATATATGTACATTCAAAAATATTACCTTGTTAGTCAACGAACATTTGGTATTGAGATCTAAATAATTACATTACATGTTTATAGACAGCATAAGATATACACTAAATAGAGCGTACTACAGTATTATAACTGCATTACCTGACTTCAGCCGGGTTAAAACTAATTTATCTTTCTATCGTTTTCCGTTTTGCTTCAGTTGAAGTATAAATACAAACACAATTACAACGATTAATTTCATTATTTTACACTTCTTAATATTGGGTATATTTTTTATGTAAAAACCAAAAACTGGATATCAATTCAACGAATGTTTATAAGCCGACATAAATTTAATATCGTTAAGATTGGTATTCGTCATTAATTTATACATAAAAAATATGTCCAGAATTAAGAAAGTAATCATGATTACAAATTATTAAAGTAATTATTGCAATTGTGTTCATAAAAATTTGATTTTAAGATTTGTTTTTTTTTTTAAATATATTTGTGAAAAATTGTTCATGTCATATTATATATTATGTAGAAGACAAATAAAGAAATATTTGTTTTTATATTATATATAGAAGATATATATTTAGATTAAATATAATCTATCTTGTTAAATGTATTAGTTTTGAAAGCATTAAAGTACAGGTTAGATCAAACAAAATATTAACTAATTTGGAACCTAAAAACTATAGTATATATTTTTATTATTTATATTTAAAACCATTCACAA
Source organism: Nasonovia ribisnigri (assembly GCA_027563435.1). Classification (NCBI taxonomy): domain Eukaryota; kingdom Metazoa; phylum Arthropoda; class Insecta; order Hemiptera; family Aphididae; genus Nasonovia; species Nasonovia ribisnigri. Next base: position 130,345 of record JANEHU010000658.1, read on the forward strand.
TTTGAAAGGATTTTAGACGGAGACTAACAGTATAGATTCATGTATCTTATAATTATTCTCATGTTATTTCAAAATTAAATAATTATTATTATTATTATTATTTCAACTGTTAAAATGTATTTACTTTTTCCTGTAATCTTAGGAGAACACATCGAGAGAAAAAACCATGGCAAATTTGACTCAAGCAAAGTTGAATCATTTCATGTCTGAAACACAAGATCAGTTATTAAAACTATTTGAGAAAGAGCTAGTTTTTGGCAAGTATTCAAAAATTAATTAATTATTATCGTATTTATAAATGTATAAACTATAAGTATTATTACCGACCATCAATTGCCATATTTTGTCGTACCCCCACGTATGCATTATGTTACGTAGGTACTTATGTATTCATTCGTTTATGGGTTGAACAATCATTACTAAATATAACTACATACCTACTAAACTGTTATAATTAATATTGATGAAATATTATTATAGATGAAGTGGTTGACTCGTGGCCGCTTATGAATACACCATGGCCAGTACTCTCAATATTATCTATGTACTTATTGTTTGTATTAAAACTCGGCCCAAATATGATGGAAAACCGAAAACCGTTTAACATTAAATATGTGATGCTTTTGTATAATGCCGTACAAACGCTTTATAATGGTTGGCTTGTATGCTGGGTGAGTTAATTTGTTGTTAATTTACTGTACTATATGTATAAACATTCATAATATGACACACATAGTAAATTATTATGATCAAAAATATATTTTAAAAGTATCCGTTAGAAGTAGGTAAGTTTACGTATTATAAAATATCTATGTGACGCGTGAAACGTCGAGAAATATTACCAAAACCAGTACTTAAAATATTTCTTTTTCTACAGAAACTCAAATATTGCATAGGTTATTCCACTTATTTATGATTTATTAAAAAAACGTGTAACTATTTTACTGGAAGAGTTAAGTTATTATGATTCTTCTGAAGTTCAGTACTGCATTAAAATTTAAAATATATTATAAGTTAATCTTTATTTTTATATGATATATATATATAAATACCTACCTATAATACTAATAAATATTCTTGTATTACTTTTTTTTCATTTTAGTTTTTTATCACGCCTGGAGCAGTGGACTACCATTTGAATCATTTATGTCATCCACTTCCTCGAAATCTCAATCAATTTCTTATACACGAGGTAAATAAAATCAAACTGATAAACTTAAACTGTTATCTTCCTATGTTAATGCATTTTATACATTTGTTTTTATAACACTTGAATTTGTTTCAGTTAAACAAAGGGTCATGGTTTTTTTTCCTATCCAAAGTTATTGATTTATTGGACACAGTAAGTATTTGCCTATTTTTTTCTCAAAAATTAAACATCAATAAATTAAAAATATATTATTTTTCTTAATATAATAACAGGGTTGTCCAATATATTATTAGTTATTACCGTGTTATTGAATACAATACCTATAACAATATTGAACGATCCATTTGAAAACTTCTAGTTTCATAACCAAACTTCAATTATATTATGTACCCAATTACATTGTATATATAAAAATTGACATAATTTAATCCCTTAGTTACAAAAACTAAATCCATTAAAAAACTAGCCATTAAACCACCCAACTGTACAACAGTTTCGTGGTCTTACTCCACCCCCAATCTCGGGGCTTATACAACCAAATTATAACTTAAACACTATGAAATGCTCTCACCTAATTTCGCCACCTGATATAAAAAGATTTCCTCCCCCCCCCCCCGCGCGTAAGCTTAGTTCCACTACTGGATGTCCATCCAATACCTGCAGTATCTCTAAGTGTATATTTCTGTAAATAATTAATGTATTACATTTACTTCACACTTATTTACATGTTTGTAACACATTTTGCAATAACTAATAAATAAAACAATTAAATGTGCAAGAATTAAGAATTTTGGTAAAATATGTCGCAAATCTAAACATATTACTTAGCATATTATTATAATGTTAAATTTAATAATTTATGAACAACAAGGATAAATTAAAAATACCTCACCTCATATAAGTAGCAGTACAATAATATAATTATGAAACAATTCTTATTTATTCTACAGAAATTCTATATGTTTTACATGATAATTCTTATTACTACCATGAAATAATTTATCTACTTGTTTATCCCATTACAGGTTTTTTTCGTCTTAAGGAAAAAACAGTCTCAAGTATCTTTCTTACATGTTTACCATCATGTAAATATGGTAATCACTTGCTGGGCTTACCTACGGTTCATAAAAGGTAAAAATATATTTTTATTTGTTTTTTTTATAAAAGTAAAATATTTTGCACATAAAAATTAACTTAGAACTGTAATTTAATCAGTCAGTTGCATTACTTACAATCAATTTTAAGAATTAATTCCAACGATTATATCTTCTGAATTTTATGCGTATAATATTATGATATGTCGATGGATTAATAAAAAATATATAAAATTGTTTAATTTTAGTTTAAAGTAGAAATGTAGAACTAAAAATCGTAAAACTCTGATGTTACTTTTTTATGCATAATTTTTCTCAATTTAGTTAATCTGTATTATAGTGTTTTAATGTTAATTGTATATAGGTACAATGTATATTGTATAATATCTGCACCATAATGAATAAAATCAAATACTAAACATTTTTAAAAAGTGTCCGAGTATAATAAATACCTTTTAGACTAAATATTACATAATATATTTTATATTTTATGTAAAATCAGGATTATACCTAATTCTCGATTAGCTAATTTTGATTTTAACGCTTCAACGATTCCAAAAAAAAACACGAGTTTTACAACTTACAGTAAAAAAGGGTTAAAAAAGTAATGATAAGGTTTGAACAAAATAAGTTTCTATCGCCACCACCCACGTAATAAAAAGTAATAAAAAGTTAAGTATTTGAAAATATATTCTTTAAGAAAAGAGTTTGAGAGAATACTTAAAAATTCAAAATATCATAATTTTAATAAATTGGTTATTACTTATTATAGTATAAAAAGGGGCTAAACACTTAATATACACTGTATGATTCATTTAATACTCATTATCTCAACAATTATAAACGTTATAGAAAATAATTTATTAAACACATTTTTAAAAATAATTTATGTTTGTTACTATTTTTATCCTTATCATTTTTTTGCGTTTCTTACTATTGAATGACAACATGCACTTTTATTTTTCATATTCCGAAATCTGAACATTTTTCTTAAAATATTGTATATAAAAATTAAACTTCAAACAAGTAGATAATTTGTTATAAATATTTGAAGTTTAAATAAGGGGAGTAGGTGTCATAGTGAACCATCATCTTGCGGGGTACCTTTGTGTCACTCTACTACGCTCATCTAAACTTTAAATACTTAACTTATAGTTATGAAATACACGTTCAAAATTCAATTTTTATCCATCAAAATATTTTATTAGAGATATTAAAGTGTATGTTGAATTTTAATAAATAAATAAGTAAAAACTTAAGGAAAGATGAAAAATAGAAAAAATATTGATTTTTAATGATTCCAATTAGGTATATGTAAAAAAGCTTTTACTTTTTGATGTAACGAGTGTTGGATGTTAAAATAATCACTCTTTACAAAAAGATTGTATTTTATGTCTTTGAAAAAAATATGTCACAGTTGTATAATATAAATTCATTTTTAAATGTACCTATTTTCCATTCTTTATTAAATTAAATTGCAGCTTGTATAGACAGCATAAATAAATTGATTAGTAATTAATTCAATTCACATATTGAATTATGAACGATTACAAAACTAATAATTAAACCGTATTTTTAGGAGAACAACTGATATTTGGTGGAATCATTAACTCATTCATCCACACGGTTATGTACAGCTACTACTTTTTGTCAGCTTTGGGTCCTCATATGCAAAAATACTTATGGTGGAAAAAATACTTGACTCGTATGCAAATCGTAAGTATAATTATTTGATTTTAAATTATACTAGCTCTCTTAAAAATAAAATCATTTTAACCGATAATTATGACATTATTTTAGATTCAATTCCTATCAATCATGGCATATAATACTGGCCTATACTCATTTAACTGCAATTTTCCGAGGTTATTTATGTTGTACGTGATTGCTGATGTTACATTATTTTTATACTTATTCTTAATGTTCTATAAAAGAACGTACGAACAAAAGCTCAAAACAAAAGTACATACAAATTGAACGAACAAAAAAAAAAAGCCTACCTTTTCATTGTTCGCGAAAATGTGATTTTCTATATTTTTTATGTTATTAATATCATTACAATGGTCTTGTTTTTACCTAGAATAAGTATATTTAATAAGGTTGCTTTACATTATATGTTTTGTAAAATTCACTTAGAGTCAAAGAATTACATTGCTACAATGCTACGTGTGATGTAGTTGTTATATTCATAACATATTTGTGGAACAACTACTCATACATTTTATGTGATGTGATCGGTATTATAAGGACTATATGTGCTCGTCGGTGCATACTTATAGACTTTTAATTAGCTGAGGACAAAAATTGTCTGAATACCATGTATTTATATATTTTATTTTAAATTTTTATCATATTTTATGGATTATAATATTTCAAATTTTATGACTTATTTTATTTTTGAAAAACTGAATGTGTTACAAACATTAAATGTCTTAAATTATATTATCTACTATTTAACTTATATTTAATAATTGTTCATAAGTTTACATTATCACCTAAAACAAAATTGGTGTAAAATTGATTTACCTATGCCGTTTATTGTTTATATGGCATCATTATTTGATAGAACATTTAAAATAGATAATTTTTTAATAAGTAGCAATTTCAAGAAATTTTCAAGCAATTTTCAAAGCATTTCAATCATAAATAGCATTTTTACTAAAAAATCCTTATAAAATAATTATTTGTGAAGAATATGTGAACTAAAATTATTATAATTATTAAACGATATAAATACCCTATGTAAAAATATCTTAAATTATGAAATGCCCACATAGGGTATTGTATTGAATATTCCACGATGTTCTAAATATGTCATAGCTTTAGTCTAATATAATTTTCATAATACATTTAAAAGTTCAAACACCATGAGACATTATGTGAGTCATGATTATGAGTTTTAATTATTATATACATTTTTTTTATTGCATAAATTACTGATATATTTTTGTAAAATTGGTCATAGTTCATTTTCAAAAAGACTGCTATTTCTCTCTAAAACATATTAAATTGGTTTCTTGAAAAATAACTTATTACCAATATTATAATAAAACATTGTACAATTATTAAATTTAAGAAGTGCATATCTTTAAAATTCCAGCTCAAATATTGGTTTATATCGTAAGCTTTATACCGGTATTACCATTAATATCGCTACATATATAAATATATTATATATATGGTTTATACTTATGATTAAAAATATATTTAAATATTTGATGGTTAAATCAGTATTAATGGCTTCAAAAAAAGTTTTTAGGTAGTTTACATTTTTTATTCAATCACCATTATTAGTTTTGAATATTGTATTATTGTGAGACTATTTATATATTTATATATTATTTATATTAATCAATTTTTGTAAAATTAAAACTACAATATTACATAATAATTATGTAAATTTTTTGTTATTTATAATTAAACACTAATCCAGCATTATTTATTTGTTTAAATTTAATTAGATACAAATGTGTTTTTTTAATAAAACTTTAAATACGATCTTTACTAAAAGCATAATTAGTAAATGAGACAACAAAATACTATACAGTGATACAGATGACTTAAAGAGCTTGAGTAGAGAACTGTTCACCAACAGTTCTTCCTACTTTAGATATATGTCTTAGATTTAGAGTGAAGCGATAAATGTATTGATTTTACAATGATGTGTCTTTTATTTTTTGTGTCTGTCATCACCGTTTAGGGCAGAAAAACTTCTTTGATCTAACAGTATGTTGTTCGATGGGAAAGTGAATCTAGTTGGTGCATTCGGGAGGTCAAAATTTAAAATTTCTAGTAGTTTTTGAAAGCGCCGGGGAAAACAAAAAAATATGGAAACCTGGGAATTTTTACGCAAAATTGATTTTGATTTTAGGTATTACTCTAAAACAAATGACCATATACATGAAATATTCACTGATTGTTTATATTATAATTTTCTATACACCATAACTTTCAAAATATTTTGACTTGTTTTGAGCTGTTAGAAGACATTTTAAGGTTTAGGTTTTTTTTCCGTTAAGTTCAATAAAAATATATTCGTTTGGTCATAAAGCTTGAACATTTAATATACAAGGCTCCTAATATATTGTTACAATGCCAGTTGAAAAATACTAAAAATGCATATTCACAAATTTTTATAAGCATTTAAAGCTTGAATTTTTACAAAATATATTAAATTTTCAATTTAACGCGCGTGTGTGTGTGTCTGTGTCTGTGTAGTGGGTTTAATTAATTTAGATACGATAATTGTAATAAATTAAATCCCTAATTGTGGTTTGATGCCTTTTTTTCAACTTTAACTTGAGCCCGATAACTATGGCTATTAACTATTGTAGGGATGAGGGTTGGTTGGCTTGGTAAGGTTGGTACGATTAAAACGGTAGGTTAGCAACACATATATGTGTGGCAAGGTTTTTCAAGGTGGTCACCCATCCGGGAACTTGTTGCAGTTGATATTACTTACTCTCAATCACATAGCGTGATTCATTGCAGCCATCGCGCTACGCCAAGCCACTTTGTTGCTTTTATTTACAGCTTTAACTACCGACCCTAATGGCTTTTGTTTATCGGGCGTTGTCCTCTGTTTACGGGTGAGCGTCGACTTTCTGTTCATACTTTATTGTAGATATCAATGGTTGTATTCGTGTCTATTGAATTTATTAAACATTTGTTTTCGGTGAGAGGCTGTGGGCAAAATACCCTTAGGGCAGTATAATACACACAAACACGAGTTAAGCGTTAGATTCCTGAATATAGGAATATTCCTTAAAACAAATTCCATAAGTAAATAGTCTTTAATTAATTTTTTTATGTAGCATTGCTACATGGGGACTGAACAACTGCTTGAATACCGCTTTACCCCCAAATAGTATAAACCAAATACCTTCATAAGCGAAATAGCGTTTGAGATTTGGGGGAGAGGGGGGGGGGCTGAGCCACTAACCTCACCCCATTTTGCTACCTATAGTATGTTAACACTTCTATTAGAGAACTAGATTTTATTTTCAAGTAAAAAATTATACTTAATTAACAATTTGTAAGTTACCTACAGTTGTTTGCAAATTTAATAGGTACTTACCGCATGGAATTCAATACTTTTTTATATGATCAATTGGTTTTAAAACTAATTCAATTAAAAATTCGTAGGTAGGTACTACCTTCTACATAGCATATATATTAGATCCAGTGCGTTTTTAGTATAAAAACATGTCTTACAGGAAAAACTCTCACACCCTGTTGAATAATCGGATTTACTTAATTTTTATTCTTTTTTGAAGGAGAGAACATTTTGCAGGTTGGATCAATACTCAATGTTCAAAATTATAATTAAAGATGCTAAAATATGCACTTGAATAATGCACAATATTTGTTATTTTTCAAGCACTTTTTAAAGTGAGATGAAAATTCGGGATTTAATCCGACCTGCAAAAAGTTCTCGTCTTTCAAACGAAAAAAAAATTATCAAAATCCAAGATGTATATTGTCATATTATATATATTCAGTAAACTCGCATTAAACCTATTTAAAGATAACGTTCAAAGCCCGGAGTGACATTTAAAAGTTGGTGCCCAAACACTCGTTTTAAAATGTTATAAACTCAAGCGCAGCAACAAAATATTTTCCGGATGAATATCTTCATCCGGCTCTATAGGGAGCAGCTAGGACTGACCGAGGTTAAGCTGTCTTGTTAGTTGTTACCAGCGGTTTTGTCAAGCCGATTTTAGATATGGGTGCACCAAACTGTATTGCCATGTTGGGCATCGAAATGCCTGCTGCACGTCCGCTTCAATCGTCCTACCTGTGGCATAATAGATCACTCATAGCAACCAGATTTTTTTAGTTTTATAATTTTGGGAAATAATATTAGTTTATTAATTATGAATTAATGTTAATATCAAATTAAAAAAAATAAGCGGGTATTGGGTAACGCTCTGCTGTACATAAGTTGTCTATAGAAAGTCACTATTATGGATGTGTTAAACTTGAATTCAATGATATAAAATCATCATATAAGAAAAACGGTTCTGATCAAAGAAAGTCGGTCAGCCTATAATATTACTAAGTAGGTATACTTTATGATATTATTACGTGATTAAAGTAATTTATTTTGCTATTGGGCATTAGTACTAGGTAGAGTAGGTTAAAGTAATTTTTGTAAAACAAGTTGTAATTAAAAATGTCATTATATGTATAAAATATAATAATACACCTGCTCTAAAAGTTTCAAGTACCCACAAATAATATTTTTAAATTACAACAAAATAAATAAAATCGTTTTTCATGGGTATTAATATGTAATCTTATCAAAATTAAAACTTAAAATAACTAAAAAAAATATGTTGTTATATATTTTTTAGATTTTTTGTTTACAGAATAAACTACTTACGTGGAACATTGTTTTAGATATTCAAACATTTTTAACAACAAAATAATGTATACATTTTCAATTTGATAAATGTTGTCAATATTTAAACTTAAATGCTTATAAAAAAAATCTTGCCTATCTATGTATTTTTAAATTTTAATATTTTTAAACAAATATTGTGACAAAGTGTGAGGAGCCTTGTATTAAGTTATCAAGCTTTTTGACCAAACGAATAAAATTGTATTGATGATTAAAGTTAAAAAAAGGGCGGGTAAGTGTATGTCGCTCTGCTGTACAGTAGGTTACAAGTGAGTCACTGTAATGGATTGTGTTAGATTTTTAATCCAATGATATAATATCATTGAATAAGAAAAACGATTCTGAGCGAAGACGGTCAGTCAGTCTATAATATCTTACTAAGTCTAAATGTATTTGATGATATTATTGTGAATAAACTAATTAATTTTAGTATTATAGGCATTAGTATTTACTATAGTTGGTTAAATTCATTTTTCTCAAAAAAATTATATTTTAAAATGCCATTGCGTGTATATAAAATATAACAATATATTCTAAAAGTTTCATATACCAACAAATAATATTTTTAAATTATATCAAAATAACTAAAATCATTATTCTTGGTTTAAATATGAAATTTTGTCTAAATTTGAAATTAAAATGTCTGTAAAAATAAATGTGTTGATATATTTTTTAGATTTTTTGGTTACAGTATGATTTATTTATGAGAATTTTTGTTTTAAATTTTCAACACTTAGTTATAAAAACTGAACATTTTATAATTTTTTAATTACAATGATTTATAATTTTCGAGATTTTGACAAATTTTGTCAAAATTCGAACTTTAAATGCTTATAAAAAAAAATCGTGCCTATGTATTTTTAAAATTTTTCAACTAATATTGTAACAATATATAAAAAGCTTGTATTAAATTTTCAGACTTTTTGGCCCACCAAATAAAATTTTATTGACAATTATAAAAAAAAAAACTAAAAAAATTGAAAACTAAAAATGTCTGTAAACAGCTCAAAACAAATCAAAATATTTTCAAAATTGAATGGTGTATAGAAAATGAGAATATAAACATTTAGTGAAATTTTCATGCATCTACAATTATTCGTTTTGAATTACAACCAAATAAGAAAAACGCTACATGAGAAATCGAGTGAATATCCTATGTTGTAAAATTATGAACTTAAAACACTCATAAAAATTTATTTTTAATTGCTTTTAGATATTTTATTTTTGATAAAAGTAGAAAAACTTACGTTAAATCTTGTGTTAAAATTTAAAACCTTAGATTTAAAAAGAAAAATTTTTATGAATTTCTAACTCCAAATAATTTGCAAATTTTCGTCATTTTTACGTAATTTGTCAAAATTTCAACTTTAAATGCTTAAAAAAAAAAATTGTGACTACAGATTTTTAATATTTTTCATGTGCCTTTGAAACAATATATTAGAGCATTCTATTAAATTTTCAAGAATTTTTAACGAATAAATAAAATGTTATTGATTTTAAAAAAAAAAAAACCAAAAAGATTGGAAATTTAAAATGTCTGTAAACAGCTCAAAATAAGTCAAAATATTTTGAAAACGGTATGGTATATAGAAACTGCTTATATAAACATTCAGTAAAAATTTCATGTATTTACCGTCATTTTTTTTAGACTTACACCAAAAACCAAAATCGATTTTATCGAAAATCAATGTTGCGTAAAAATTCCCGTTTTTTCCTTAATTTTCCATTTGTTTTTCACGGTACTTTTGAAAACTACTGGAAAATGTTTACTTTTGACCCCCCAAAGTACCAACTAGATTCACTTTCCTATCAGAAAAGGTACTATTGAAGAAAATCTAAGCACTTTTACTGTCCCAAAACGTGATGACAGACACAAAAAAATAAAAAAATAAAAAAATAAAAAAAAATAAAAAAATAAAAAAAAAAACACACATCATTGTAAAACCAATACATTCATCGCTCCGCTCAGAATCTAAAATTGTGATTTAAAATATCAATAAATAGTTCAAAATGAGTCAAAATATTTTGAAAATTATATCATTTATAGAAAATGGTAAAATAAACATTTAGCAAAAATGTTAAGTGTTTGAGTTTAATCGTTTTGACATTACTACAAAATAAGAAAATCGATCCATGAGTAATCGAGTGAATATCCAATGTCGTAAAAATGTTTACTTCAATTGTTCATAAATACCCATAGGAAAATTTATGAGGTATCTTGTATTACTGTACAAGGCAAAAATAAATATATCATAAAATGTACCTATATCGTTACCATATCGGCGTATAGCTATGAAAATTAATATTTTTGATTTTGGATAACATAATTCTACTATTTTCCTTCAAATTCAATGACGGTTGGTAAGTAATTTTGTTATGTTTATGGCATGTTACAATGTATAAATCGTTGATAAGAACGGTGAGGTATTTTATTTTCATCGCTGAGGGCGGGACTCACAGCCAAATATTAAGTACCTACTGGGCCTCTTCTAAAGTCCTTAATCCTGACTTGCCTGTTTCCCACGCATTTATTGACATTACAACTTACGCATTACTATATTTAATCGTTTGAATGGTTCCAAAATGTACCCATTTGAAACCAAATGTGAATACCCAATTGAAAACTGGTATTATAGTTCGTCAAATGAGTTGAACAAATTAAATCAATACACGCTCGTGACTACGCATTAATTCAATTATAAATATACAATAGTTCACGAGAAGAATATGAAGTTCTATTAACGAAATCAGTGTTTTGTCTTAATTTTATCGACGTGTACACTTAACCATAAAGTAAACTACACGGTCGTTTTTTGTCAACCGAAACAAATTTGTTCAAAATCCATTTATATCATAGTTCAATTAACACAAATTAGATTAATTAATTATTTTAACTTCTATTAAGGACCTTAAAAAATATTCAACTTGTTTTAATTATAAATAAGGTAACGACTTTAAATTAAATACATGTGTGCATTGTATTTAATAAGTAATGTAAAAGCTTATTATAAGTTTATAACTAAAACACTTATTTTTTTATCGAGACGTTTTCAATAAAAATTTTAATTATTTATTGCAACAAGTTTTACATAATTTATACTATTCAGATATTATATTTTGTAATATTAATCGATATAAATATATCTTTCACTGTTCAAGAATCCGTACTTTAACATTGATGAGAAACGATTTCATTTAAAGTGAAAATAAAACAAAAATGACGGAAATATATACATCTATACTAAACTACCTACTTCAAACAAAAGATTCTCTCAAAGAGTTCGTGAAAAGTGAAGTCAAATACGGTGAGCAATAATTTGTACAGTCGATGTTTTAAGCGTACATACAGATCATGAATTGTAAGCAGTAACATGATATCTGCTGCTTATTATTATTTATTATATTTAAATAAGTCAACATTAAAACGTATAGTCAATAGTATTTAGGTATTAAACATCACCTATCATGTTATTATGTATGTACTATTGTACTAATGTACTACATTCAAATGTGTCATATAAACTATGGATGTGTTGTATAAGCTATTATGTTGTATAGGACATAAAGTAAATTAAACATTAAAAACGTTATTATTATCTAGATGAAGAGATTGATTCATGGTTATTCGTAAACAAGCCATGGCCCGTGCTCGGGATAATTATCGTGTACTTATTGTTCGTAATAAAAATAGGTCCCAAAATGATGGAGAATCGACAACCATACAACATTACTAATGTAATTTTGGTTTTCAACTTCATACAATTCTCCTACAACGGTCTGCTTTGTTTATGGGTGAGTGGATATATTAATGTTTTATGAGAATAATTATTACAATATTACGTTTAAAATACATTTAGTATAAAAAAAATACTAAAAAATAATAGTTTTGAAGTATATTTCAAGGTTGTTTAAAATTATAAGAAGAGTATTAATTCTATATTTAAATACACTACGTTAAACTATTTAGTCTTACAAATAAATACTTATACTCAAATATTCAATGCTGTTTGCGATAAACGAAAGCATTGCAATACATGCAAATTGTATTACAATTCTAAAAACTTTTCCTTTATGAAGCTTTTATTTTAAAATTAAACCCAAGAAACATGTTATATAAGTACACAATACTTTAATAATTCTTCTGACGTTGATGAAACAGTAAATCATTACAACTATACTCACTATAAATACTTGAGAACAACTTCTAATAAATAATTTATTATAATTATATAATTATTATAAATCAATATAAAAAATCACGTTTCTTTTAAATACCTATCTACTGAACAATAACATTGTGTGGCCTCGACGTTTTTAAAATGCCGAGGATATTCATTAGAATTGTTCATGTTAGTCAGCAAGCAGCTGTAGTGCTTATGGTTTCAATTTCAATTTTATTAATTTAATAATAATAAATGACAGTAAAATAATTGTTAACAAAGTTTTTAAGATACATATTTCATGTGTGTATATATATGACATTATTTTACAGTATGCTCACAACGAAATTAAATGTTTTAAGTAATTAAAAATTCTGAACGCTATTTTATACACCCAAATTGCATTCTCTAGTGCGTTGTGCAGATTCAAAGATAAAAAAATATAGGGCGTCGTCTATAAATACAAACAAATTAAGTTACAACCCACATGTTTTGTACTCACGAAAACGTGACACATCAAAAATGTTGTTTAGTATCAATTAACTAAGCCAAATTATTAAAATATTAAATAATCATAAAAATAAAAATTATAAAACATTAAGTGAAAACTAGAACATGGACTCATTTTAATTTTAAGTTGATACTGATTATTAAATTGTATTATATGTATATAATTAGGTATTTTGATACCTCATGAACATCTCATACTAAAAATCATAAATAATATTTCAAAATGTGTTTTTATTTTTCATAAATATATTAGTATCTATCGTTTAACTAAACCTAAAAATATATCGGAGCAATTTTTAAAGCAAATATATTTGTAGGTGAGGTTTATACAAAGACTGTTTTTATGAGATATGTTTTGTCATAAGATATTATGTGTATATCTAGTTATAGTTATCAATACAGAAAACATAATGTATCTCTTCTTTCACTCATAAGTAATAAAATTGAAAAATGAAAGTGACAATATCCGGAGCTACAGGATGTTAAAATAAATAACATTAGCCGTCATGCGACAAAATCGTAAAAAATGAAGTTTATATTTAAACATTTTTGTTTTTCATTTTAGATAATTTTGACTCCCGGTATACCAAAGTATATATTTACTCACCTATGTCATATCACTAATGAAACCCAACACGAGAGATATTTAATAAAATGTGTGAGTATATTTTTTTATTAATTATAATTGCTAAATAATACATATTAACCAAAAAAAAAAAAAAAAACTTAAATACATTATCTTAAAAAATATTTTTAAGAGTTTGAAATTGGAACTAATAAAAAGAATGAAATTATTTTCTCATGATAAAAATATATGTGATTAAAATGATTTATCCTTGTATGGACATAAGCGAATATTGCATACTCCTGGCCCGAACTCGACAAGTACGGCAGTCGGGCAGTGACAATATTGTACAGGAATATATCAATAAAAGCGGTGATCGTTTAATTCCGAGTGGATCGATTAATGTATTTGCATTAAAATAACATCCATTTTTTAGTTCTGTTGGTAATTAAAAATGTTAGCTGGTTAAATGATGTAAATCTACCTCAATTCATATTCTATTTATTTTTTTCACACACTGTGTAAAACTATAAACAATGTTCACACGACTCCTCGCCAGTTAATCGTTTTCGAAACACAATAATATTGCAGGAAATCAGTATGGGAACAATGTTATAATAACTCACGATATGCCACTTTTATATACCTAAACATGTTAAAAACACGATAATTTTTAATTTCAAAATTAACTTTGTGAGAAAAACTACGAATAAATTATACTGTAAAGATAGAAAATAAACTACCACATAACACACCGTATAATTATTAAAAAAAATCCATTTTATTTGTTTCTTTGTGATTCAATAACACTTACCTATTTTATAGAGTATAGGTATTAGGTACCTAGTATTGAAATTATATAAAAATCAATAATTATTTGTAATCTAATTTTTAAACAATTGAGATTTTATTCAAGCTTAAGTCAAATTAATTTTTAAACGTGTTTATTTGGCGAAGAATAATGGCAATACAAAAATTTTGTTTTATAAATACTGCATATTGCCTATATTACTTTTGTCGTGATCTCGAGGACTCGGAATAGAGGACTCGATTAGGTAACTAACTGATCGATGCAGGATATACCTAAACATATAATACATTAGAAAACCTTACAACGAGCGTCGGTTAGAACGAGATACCGCTTATATACATAACGATAGGTATCCAGTATGAGTCCATTATATTGTACACACAAATATACCACGATTATATCGAGTACCTATGATTATAATAGGTACGAGATATTGGCTAAAAACTGTTTTGTTCTTTTTTTGGGGGAAAGGGGAGGGTAGGTTATTTTTGCGTTTTCCATTTACAACGAAAAAAATAGCTGGCCTACGGAACTTGTTGTAACCTATTTCTATTGTAGATTTTATAACATATAGTTAGTTATAGTATATACTTCCACTAGTGCCCTCTATCATGAATTTGATTTTGAGTCACAGGGTCAGTCTATAACCAAGCATAAGTTCTATGAGAGTGACACCAAGTGCAAGCAAGAGTGGGAAATTAATATGTAATTAAATACCATAACAATTTCGATAATATGTTTTAATATATCAAACTCAAAAAAATACAATACACAATACTGTTTAATAAGCAGAATAAAATAAATAAAACTGATTGATTAATTTAAAAGAAAATATGATTTGGTAGGTCCAAAAATTAGCTTCTATCCTTCTCCCATAGGAAGATACAAAAAACGGGGGATTGTAAACTCTTCCGATTTTAATGACATGTAAACTCTCCCGATGGTAAACTCTCCCGGGTTACTACCTGACGGTATCATGTAAACTCTCGCAGGTCTACTTCAGTACTACCACAGAACAACTACTACTACTAAGCTACTATTTTCGCATCGACACTTGATCGTGGACGCCAGTGAATCATTCGATCGTAGTTTTAAAATAACATAATAAAATTGAAAGAAAAAACATTTTGAATATAAATGAAATATATCAAATTTATTACAAGAGCTAATAAATTATATATTGCGCTTAACTGTTAATTATGCTTCATATGTTTATTTGACCATATTTTGCTATAAAAATTGTATCATAAATTATAGGTTGGTAGTCAAATACTATCTAGTAATGAAAAGTTATATTAAAAATTATTTTATATTAAAATATATTATTATTGTGTACACAATGATACACGTTAAAATAATAGATGGGGTGTAATAAAGGGGGTTATTTTAGAATCCCTATACTTTCCCGAAAATGAAATTACTCGCTGCACTTCCCCCTAACCCCTTTAAAAAGTCCTTTCACCGCTACTGAATGTACTAATTTAATAATCTATTTATATTAATTTTCATTTCCATAGCTACACACTGTTTCGTGGTTTTACTTCATGTCCAAGATCATTGATTTGTTGGATACAGTAAGTTTTGAGAGTATATTAACAATTAAAATAATAATGCAATATTGTATTATCGTTTACCATTACGTGATATTGATTACAGGTATTTTTCGTTTTGAGAAAAAAACAATCCCATGTATCTTTTTTACATGTTTACCATCATACAAAAATGGTAATCTCGTGTTGGATACATATACGATTTTTTAAAAGTAATTACATTTGTATTAAATATTTTATTATTGGTTGCTTTTTATACTAATTAAAATCGATATTGATAATTTATATGAGACAAATGTAATTCATACCGCTTTAACGTATACTAATCAATAACCTTTATAATATTCAGTTTTGTAAACAATTGAACATTTATATAACATTATGAAAATCGTGTCAAATATTTATTTTAACTATTTGAACATTCGAAAAAAAGATTTTGAATTGAAATCTTATTCTTTTCAAAATCGATGTTATTGTTCAAAAAGTTAAAAATTATAAATAATAATGATATAAAGTAGTAAAATTATAATTTTTCCCTCAAAAATGTTGTTTTGTACAGACTTAAAATGATGTAATAAAAATATTTCCAAAAACATGTGTGTATACCTTTCTAGAAAATAAGTGTTTAACAGAACCACTCTGTATATTTATAAATAAATATATATTATGTAAAATTTAATTTGAGAATTCAACAATTTTACATTAAAACTAGTAATTACACAGATACGCCCTGTATAATAAAAAATGTAGACTTATGTGCGTCCTATTATAAAGTAAGAACCAAAGCACTAATTTAAACGTCATTAAAATAAAATTGTAGGAATAGTAGGTACCTACCTATAATTAAAATTCGGAGTGTAAAATATACTACTAACAAAATATCAAATTATATTTTATCTAATTATTGTTATATATTGATTTGATATTTAAAAAATTGTTAACATATCTCTCTTGTTTTAATGTTTATACTGTACGGGCTAGACACATCGGATGAATAATTATAAAATTAATAATTACGTCTACAGGCGAACAAGCGGCTTATGGTGCGTGGCTCAACTCAAGTGTTCATATTGCTATGTACGGTTATTATTTCCTTGCTGCTCTTGGACCATATATGCAAAAATATCTATGGTGGAAAGTTTATGTGACTCGATTACAAATTGTGAATACCCAAAAATTTAATTATCTTATTGTAACTGACTAAAATGGCAACAAATCATATGATTTTTAATTGTTTTTTCTAGGCCCAACTATTCATCGCAGTAGCTTATATGGCTTATCTTTACAAATATGACTGCACCATGCCACGAGCGTTGGCATTTACCGTAATTATCGATCTCTTCGCATTTATTTATTTGTTCATGGATTTTTATAAATCCGCTTATAAGGAAGATAAATTAAACATAATAGGTATAGCTGACAAAAACAATAAAGAAGATAAAATAGACAGAATAATTACTGAAGATAAAATCAAATCATCATGAGCGTTGGTTCTGTTCATATGTAATTTGTTATAGTACCTATATACATTTTACATATACTTATTTATAATTAATTATATTCATACTTGAACAGGTTACCTTAAGAAAGTTTGAACTATGAAATGTGTATATCAATAAGTCAAATACAACCACGTGACTAAAAATAATTGCGGCAATTCTTGTTATGAGCCTCCTCGCCAATATTTCTTAAATGTATCTCTCGTGTTACCCATCAACTATTATACAAATTAAAGATAATATTTTCTGTGATCTTATGGATTTTTATTTTACTTTAATAGTTTAATAACTGGTTATATTTGAAAATATATATCATTATTTAAATATTTATATAGATATTATTAATTGTTAAATATTATTAACTTTGAAATAAATATTTTGATATTTAAATATAAATTTAAAACTAAATATAAATAATATTTGATACTTCACGATTATTTTTCTATTATATTTCAGTGTAAAACATACCATTAATGTTGGTTTGGTGTTCCTTCAAATTAAAATTAACTTAAAAATATTTTATTGAGTTGATTGAATTTTAAGGTTTAAAATTATACAGAAATTAAAAAACATAAAATTACTGTGTATTTATATCAAAAACAAAATGCTATAACTTTATATTTGAATGTGATAGTATCATATTTGTTTATACGATTTAAATCATTTATTCAACTGCATAATACATCTTAAATTTAATCAATAGATACAATGCATGTTTGTGTTTCATTTTTAAGTATAATTAATAATTTCAATTTAATATACTACAGATGAGCCTGTATCAAATGTTTTAGTATTCAATAATATTTTATACAATTTAAGGAAAATGTAAACTATCTTCTTTCTAAAAAGTAATGGTATTTAATATTATATTGTATATAGGTTTTTACTTGTGTAAAAAACTAAGAATACCAATAAATGAGTAACATTCTTACTTACTGATGTATTGATTGAAGCAGTATACTCACTTCTATAGGTTTTTTTAGCGTATACTCATTAAATGTACAATGTTACTCATATACACAGACCCTATTAGTAATTTCAGGGATGTAATCAAAATGTTCTGAAATTATTTGTAATTTTAACTATCAAATAGTGAGTAGGAAACTGACCTGTTTAGTAAAAAAAAAGTTCGTTTTAAAGTACAAACCATACTTGTACTTAATTTTCACTATAATTAAAGCGGATATAAAATATTTTTACTTTATGGTAAGGTATTTTCCTCTTGCCATTGTCTTCTACCTACATAAAAATGGCATGTAGGTACCTAATACCTACCATATACCCCCACAATAATGTATAATAATATTTTATGAATCTTAACCAGACTTCGGATCGGGCACACGCAAATCACTCACAGTCAACTAACGAGTAAAACTGACCCCCCAATATGCTCATCACTTGGCATTAGTCTTACAATCAAACACATAATGACGGAATAACGCTTATATTCCGAACCATGATCGATTGCAAAACTTCCGGAAAACCTCTCAGATCCTCACTCATAGCCACCGTTGAATTCATAAGAAAAGCAAATCTTCAGAACAAAATATAAAAATTCTATAAATATGTAGGTACACAAACTATATAGTTATCATAAAAATAAGCTCTTGATGTAAATAATAACTGTACATTATTTAAATCCCAAGGCCTATGTTGCCGAGGGAAATTGTATTCATAAAAAAAAATATATATATATTAAGAAACAAATGTATTATTGTACTCTATGACAGATGTTAGTATTCAATAAAAAAAAAAAATTTACGTATAATAAGTAAGCTAATTAAAAAATAAATGAGACTGAACATTTATATTTTTCTTAAATGGAATTATTTCTGTCGAGGTAATCAATATTACCTATATAAACACCTGTACATAACCACATGAATAAAAATGATTATCGATAGGTAATACAGTTGCATATAATATTTATTTTTAAACGAACTTAAAACTTACTCAACAGACATTATAAAATAATAAAAATAATTATTAGTTATTATTTAAAGAAAGAATTTTATAAATATGCCCTTGTGTATGTTGTTTTCCATGGATATGTTGGTACTTCTACTAATTTTTTCTTTTACTACGTAAATAATATTACATTTTGTAATTTATATTTTATGCATTTACATAACTCTTGGAGTATAATTGTTATTCGATAGTTATTCGATAAGCTACAATTACATGATAATGGCAATGGTCATTGAAGAGTGTATGTTATAACAGTGCCGTAGTCAGAAATTTTTTTTAGGGGGGGGGGGACACTTAATTTTTTCTCAATTTTTTGCAATGCTAGAATACCTGATTATCACCTGTTACTTTATGGCCCCTTTGTTTACTACAGACCTATTATTTTTATGACTACCATTATATGGTAACAACTATGGTACTCATATATTTAACATAACAAAGTATTATTAGTATTTCTTTAATAATATTTTTAAAAATTAAAAAATTAAAAAAATAACAAAGTATTAATATTATGTTAAACACTTAAACCATATATTGATAGATTAATTTATTAATTAATATAGCTATATTAATAACATTACATCAATATTATCAATATGTGTTGTAAACACATTAACTATAATCATAGAACAATAATTAACCGCAAATAATATACCATGTCACCATTAACTATATACCACTTGGCACTTAGGCACAAAAAATATTATAATATAATATGATTTAATAATATGATACTTATAATCAAACCATAACCATGTTTACAACAAAAATGGAATGCACTTGTATTTCTTATCTAAAGTCTGTGATTATCTTTACTATTTTACATTTATGAATACAAATTTTAAAATTAATAATTTATTGTTTTTCATTATCATAGATTTATCTTGAATTATATAAATTTAAAAATTTCTGTGCAATGTACTATGGGTCTATGGCCAACTAAAAAAAAGAATTTCGTGGTGGGCACGTTGCCCCCAGTGCCCCCCCCTGGCTACGGCACTGTGTTATTAGATTATGATCGGAAATATTATCGTTTCATCCATCTGTCATTTCCAAATAATTTAAAAAAGATTAGTCAATGCAAAAATGAATGTTTTTACTATTTTTAAAACTTGTTTTACATCGATCAATTTAAAATTATTTAACCAGGAATAGCCACTGATTATAACCTATAGATGTGAGGCCATGTAAGTAGTATCACGAGTAACAGACATTTCTAGTTCATATTTTTAACTTTTTAAATTTTTAATAAACATGAAAGTTGTGTTCAGAAAATACAGTAAAAGTACAATAGTACCTACTGGATGGATTTAAATTTAACTTTGCCTACTAAAACATATAAATTGTTACAATGGTGTTTCTCTATATATATACAAATGAATACAATTTTTAAAACGTAGGTAAATATTTTTTTATCATCATTTTTTGTAGGTCTACTGAGAATCTAGAAAAATAAAACATAAAAGCAGGACTCTTATTTTTAATAAATCAATGTAGACCTTTATCAAAATTTACAAATTGTAGACTTCATTTAGTCTATCTCAATAATCTATATAATATATAAAAATAAGTGTACATTTTGAATAAATTTTATTACTCAAGATAAACCGATTCCGGTAAAAATTTCAGGGCATATTAATATTGATATTTAGATGGTTTCTGTGAAGTTTGTACGCTGTGCGATAGTGGTTCCGGAGTTATTGTCTCTTAAGTGCACACCTGGTGACATGGCCAAAAACAACAATAAAATGTATAAAAAATGAAAAAACGATTTAAATATTATTGAGTGTTTCATAATTACGAAGGAAACCAAAAAATAAATAAATAATAAAAAATAGAAAAAAAGGAGGGGTTCTTGAATGTTTTAAATTCGCAATTGGACCAGATAGTGGGCAACCTGGGTATGTGCTCAAATAGGGATTTTGAGTTTTACGATGGACACTTTTGTTTTTAAACCGTTGCTATTGGTTATAAGATAAATAATTAGTAGAAATTAGTATTTATTATTTTATTGGTTTCCAAAGGTTAATCGGGTACATCAGGTACAAGCATGCATCAAATCGAATTTTTACACATAATTAGCCGCTCATCGGCATTGTCCGCGATCCGACGTAGTCGGAGTGCCTACCAGAGTGGCTAAGGTACACTTACTGCAGCGAGTTACAGACAAAAGGAGTTGAATAATCACAATTTTTTTAAGAGTTGTCATATTTTACGGGCAATAAAATAATTAAAAAAAAATAAATAAGGTAAATAATAAACATCTGATTTAGGAATTGCATTTAGAGAAAGCAATAATTACACACGAGCGAAGCTGGGTTATTCAGCTAGTATTTCATAAAATTGCCTTTTACAAGTCATTAATAATGATGGAAATGAAATTTTCTTAAGTTGTGAAATGTGTGAATCATTCGGGTTCTACTGCAAAACTGAAAACAAATAGTTCCATAGTCAATGTGTAGATTATTCTCAGTACAACAGGTATTAATAGTTTATTTCAAGAGATTTGAATTGATAATTTTGTAATCGTTTTCATTAAACTTCCAATATAAAGGTATAAATCAAGGGTATAATATAAATTAGCGCCCTGTGGGCGAGGACTAGAATACATCCACGGTAGTCCATGCCTGTCGTAAGAGCCGACTACAATGAACCTAGGAGTGGGCAGTAGCACTTCTAGTATTAAGTGTAGATAAACAAGGTTTATCTATACTTGACCACTAATCCCTAGAAATAGAGGTTGGGTTGCGATGTGAAAGGCAGGGGGAAACCACCACATAATATCCCTGGTTAAGCAACCACTATCTTGTCTTCTAATGCCATGCGATATTGCCCACTATCAAATAGATTACATACTGGTGAAAAATCGATTTAAGAACCAAGTTAAATTCTGTAAATCGTACCCGAGCGCTGATTGTGACAGTGATCATAATCTAATAATAGCGAAATGCGAACTCAGATATAAAAAACCACAAAGACCAAAAGTACATCAAGAGAAATATAGTGTCAGATTACTTAAGATAGCGGAGGTTAGGAACAATATGGACGCTGCATGGATATCGAATACCAAAAAGAAAATGTAGATGATTCTCTGAATAAAAAGTGGGAAAACATAAAATCAGCTATCAAAAAAGCAGCGGATACCGAATTGACAAAAAAAGAAAAGAAAGAACCAAGAAGAGCATGAATTAACAAGGAAATAGTAAAACTTATAGATGAAAGACGAAAGTATAAAAACAATAACACAAGAGAAGGATAACAAAAGTATCGTCAACTAAGGAACCAGGTTAATCAAGAAGCCAGAAAAGCCAAAGAAGAATGGTTGGAACAGGAGTGCAGTGAAATTGACAAACTATTCAAAGTTAACAAAATAGATTATGCGTATCACAAGATCCAACAATTTGTGGGAAAGAGAAAACGAAGTTTCACTAATATCAGAGATAAAAATGGCCAATTATTAGTTGATGATGAGAAAAACGACGGAAAGAGTATATTGAAGAGCTTTATGGGGGAGAAAAACTGGAAGAAATAACAACAAATGAGGAAGAAAAGAAGCTACCCATTTTAAGATCAGAATTTGAGCTAGCGCTCTATGAAATGAAACAAAATAAAGCTCTTGAATAACTGATAACATAACAGCAGAATTATTGAAATGTGCAAGTACGAAGATACAGGACGCTTTATACAAACTAACGCAGGATATATGTAAGAAAGTGCCAGATGATTACTGCAAAAGCATAATTTTAACTATACCAAAGAAAAGTGGAGCGAATTTCTGTGAACAGTTTAGAACACTGAGCTTACTGATACATGTCTAAAAAGTCCTAACAAAAATAATAAATCGAAAAATAGAAGGAAAAACGGAGCAGTACTTAAAAAACGACCAAAATGGATTTAGAAGACAAAAAGGCATACGAGAAGCAATTTTAGGACTGCGAGTGCCAATTTATTGAAAAACAGATCGATAGAAATAAAGTTACATATTTTGCCTTCATAGGCCTGGAGAAGGACTTCGATAAAGTAAACTGGGACAAAATGCTACTTACACTACGAGAAATAGATATTGAGCAACAAGATCTAAGAATTATCCACAGTCTGTACAAGAATCAGACAGCTTGCATTGAAAAAGGAGAAATCACAACTAACGCTCAAATAAATAGAGGAGTTCGACAAGGGTGTACGTTATCACTACTACTTTTTAACTGCTATATCGAAAAAGTTATAAATATAGTAAAAGCAAAGCTAACAAGACTAAATATTGAAATCAATTGGTGGAGAAAACGTTTCAATGATACGATTTTCCGATGACATTGTGGTAATAGCAGAGAGTGCCGGTGACATACAGCGTGCAGTTGAAGAAATGCATGAAATGCTCAGAAAATTAGAAATAAAAATAAATAGTACAAAAACGAAGATCTTAGTCTGCACCAGAGACCCTAAAGTAAAAGCTGATGTATACATAGGTAGCAAAAACCTAGAACAAGTAGAAGAAATATTATACCTAGGGAGCAAAATCACATCTGATGGCAAGAGTGTCTACAGGATAAAACAACGCACAGCATTATCAAAAATTGCCTTTAGTATAAAACATAAGTTGCTCACTTCAAAAAAGATACATCTCAATATCAAGGAGAGACTTATACAAATATATGTATGGAGTGTTGCAACATATGGATGTGAGACTTGGGTAATAAATGATACCAAAAAGAAAAAGCTAGAAGCCTTCGAGATGTGGTGTTGGAGGCGTATGGAAAGGATAAGCTGGATAGAGCGGAAAACGAATGAAGAAGTACTTAGAATAGTGGGAGAAAAAGGTACACTCATAGATGCGATTAGCGGAAGACGCCGGAAAATGGTTGGACATGCTCTGAAACAACCATGAGAATTACATAATATAATATTAGAGGGTATGATAGAAGGAAAGAAAACTGCAGGACTTCTCCGGAACTCTTATATTGGACAAATTAAATACGATGCAAAAGTCAAAACTTTTAAGGAACTTAAAGAAAAGGTGAGTAATCGGTAAGAATGGAGAATTGTAGTTGTAAACCAACCTTCGGGTTGAAAAAAAAAATATAAATTTACAAAATTTTAATAAAATTTTATTCAAACATACGTTTTATATAATTATTATTTTTTCTGCCACTATTATTTAATTATATTTAGATATAGTTCAGTGGTTTAAAATATGTTACAAAATATGTTTAAAAATTGTTAAACTCTATTGCTAAACTAAAATAATATCTATCTCATAGGTAAAAATTAATAAAATAAAATAAAAATACTCATATAGTTAATAGTCCTATGATAAACTAATTTGAAAAGATTAATACATTAGTCACAGATAAGTAATTATAAGACTACGTAAGATGAATTGTATGATTCCATCCGTTAAAACAGTTCAATGTCTTTTAAGAATTGTTAATTTTAAATTTTAATCCAAGTAAATTCATTGTGAAGTACCTAGATCCTAGGTATATAATAAAATTATCTACACATCTTATAATCTTTAGTCTTTATTTCGTATCGATAAATAAAAAACAAAAATAACACTTTGACTTAATTCACTCATAACATAATATCATATTTTGATCGGTACATTTTTATTTTCAAAAATCGTCTTCTAAAAAATAATTATTTAAAAAATATGTTAATAATTGAGTGTAATTCCGTCATTTTTTTGTACCTACTTTTCAGTAGGTAACTAATAATTTAACTGAAGTTGAAATACTCATAATATCGACGGAAATTCATACTTCTAGTAGTTATATTGATAGTTTATCTCTAGTAGGCACTTAGCAGTGCCTAAGTAAACAATAATAAAATAAGTCATAAATAAATAAATATTTATTGAAATGTGTTCAGTGAAATACTAAAAAAGTTATATTTATAACGTTATATTAATCAATTTAGGTAAATGTACTACTAAATAAAATGTGTTTTTATAAAATAATAACACAGAATATAGAAAATAAAATAAAATACAATCAGCAAACAATTGATTTTCTATTTTTTTTACAACACGATTTGTCATAAAGTTCATATCAGTTTGTCATTAAATGTTTAAACAAGCTTTAACAAAATCAATCCAGGGGGATTTTATAAAAGTATATAATTAATACAATTATAGTGTAAGTATACAATGTATAGTATTATACAAATGATTATTTAATAATTATCAGAAACGAGTTACCTATCTATTATCTACGATTTTTGATTAGGTATTAAGTATACCTACGTCACATACCTACTCATACAATTAATAGGATAATTAGCAAACGTTTTAGTTGATATATTAACAAAGCTGGGAAAGGAATACTGTTCAGTTAAGAAGTTTGTCTTTCGTGTATATCGTGTTGAGTTTCCGACTAATAAATGTCAGTGTTTAGTAGAGCAGTTATTATATTTATTGATAACTTTCGTAGACAATAATAAATATGATTAGTTAAGCATTCAAAACAACGGACACATAACTTTTGTATTTAAAGGTAAGTTAATTAGTAATTATTTAAACCAATATAATATATTATATTTAATATTATACATTTATTATTTAATATACCTAAACAATTGGAATTTGTATTTTAATAATTGTGTAGTAGGTAAAAATAGGTGTTAATTTATAAATATTTAACTAATTTATATATTGTTATAAATTATAAATATTTTTAATAATACAAGAAGTAAGTACTAAACTTTTTTCAAATTTTTTTTTCCAAAACTTTTTTTAATTGTATGTTATAAATATTTAAAATATCTAAATAATCCTAATTTAAATTTTTATAAAAAGAAAATTGTATGTTAAATATTTTTTTAAATTTCTATCTTTAAAAAGTTAACTTTTGTATTATTGTATGAAAGACCCGTCCTATAAAATGTACGTGAAAAAAAACAATAAGTAAAATACTTTACGTTTAGTTGTATTTAGGTTTGTTGTACAATCATTTTTTAAATTTTATAATTTTAAAATTCATTATATCAATCAAATAGAGTTTATCTTTTTTTTTTTGTCAAATTAAAAAACATTTGAAATCAGTTTAAAACATTTAAAAAAACACTAATTAATATTTCTAATTAAATGAAGAACATTCCTTCTTTATCAGTTTCATTCTTACATCATTCAAAATTTATTTTATAATTTTCTTTAAAATTGTTAGCTCTATCCATGCTTCTCAAAACTGTATATTCATATAAATAATTGGTGCACTAAATCAAACTTTAAATTCAGGGACAATCTGTTTTTAACGAAATATATTTTTATGAGTTTATAATTTCTAATAGTTACAAAATAATATAACACTAGAGAGTTGTGTCATTAATTATTTGAATTTTTTATGAGTGTTGGTTCTGAATGTAGTGATAAAGTACGGTTCTACAATTATATTATGTGTGTGTGTCTATCATCAGCAGTTAAAATGCTTCGAGAGTTATTTCTGATAACAGATTGGATCTAGTTGGCACACGCAAAAAGGAGGTCAAAAGTATAAATGTCTCGGGTGAATTCTTGGTTAAAAACTAAAAAAAATACGGAAAAATTGGTATATTTGAGTAACAACAATTATTTTGTTATTTTGTAGTAAATAAAAAACAAATAATCGTAAAAGCTTGAAAATTTCATAAAATAATAAAAATAATAATTTGTAGATATGGTATAATTTTTAAATATTTGGGCACTTTTTAGCCCATTATTATATATAAATGCATATTTGAATCATTCTTATTAAAATGATGCTACTTTTATATTGCATATTTTTACATATTTTGGTATAACTATATATTTTCACATATTTCACTAATTTGTAAATATTTTTAAACATTTTTTATTATTTCATCATTCACACGTTTTCAAACCATGTGCAGTGTACAAAAAAAAAAACCATTTATTAGTATATTTTTGTATATTTTTATATATTTTCGTATATTATATATTTAGTATTTTATAGCTTTCCGTCCATCTTTCCATTCACTCCAATGTGTCCTAATCTTGTATTTAATATAGTATACATTTATATACGTTTGATAACCAGCGATAGGCGATAGTAAAATACATTTATAATAAAACATTTATTTTTAAAAATGAATTTGGAATTATCACCTTCAGATTATGAGTTTCAAATACGCTCGAATTGCATCGGTTAATGTGGAACGATAATTTAATCGTTTTAAAAATATTTTGAGACTTGTTATGCGAATCTCTATGGTTTGAAAGAAATTTTGGTTATTCAATGCAACAAATCATTTTGATTATTTTTATAGTTATATTTAATGTATTTTTTTTCCATAAATAATGCTAATTTAGAAATAAAAAATTTTTTTCCCACATATTTTATAAATTATACTTCCATATTTATGTACATATTTTTGTATTTTTATTACATATAAATTCGTTCCTTAATAATCATAAAATAATATACAATTTAAAATATCCTTAGAAGTATAGAATCATTTTTGTATACAATGATTTTAGTA
Organism: Nasonovia ribisnigri; assembly: GCA_027563435.1. Classification (NCBI taxonomy): domain Eukaryota; kingdom Metazoa; phylum Arthropoda; class Insecta; order Hemiptera; family Aphididae; genus Nasonovia; species Nasonovia ribisnigri. The sequence continues at coordinate 158,524 of JANEHU010000658.1, forward strand.
TTAAGGAACTAGGTAATATTAAAAATTGAATAGCAGCATTAAAAAAATCTCAAGTCGTAAAAAAATACGTTTAGTAGTCATATTTTTTTTTTTGTTAACTTACATTTTTTGAAAAATCAAATCCAATAAACAACCACATAACAGTTGTTAGTACCTCCACGCGTACAAACATTTTAAGATATTTTAAATGTGTATAAATTATTATAACTGTTTATTGTTCTTATTATTCTGTTATCACTTTTTAAAACATAAAATAATGCCATAAATATCGTATGACTCTATAGATGACTAGTTATGTATGAGAAGTCATACAATTTTATTTAATTCTGTTAATAATTATTTTATTATTTTATTTTTTTAATATAATAGGTATACCTAATAAAGAAAAATAAATGTCCAGTGAAATGTAACATCAAGTGTACAGTGGAAATATGTATTATTATGTCATTATGTTATAATATTGAATTTCATAGAAGAAATAATAAATCTATAATAGCTACTTGGTAATATAGCTAGCTAAAAATGTTAACTATGAAAAATCACCCTACCATTTTATATGGTAGCACAACAGTCAAATAGCTGGTAGAACATGACATAACACTTAAAGAAATAATTATTTAAATATTACTCGAAGCTAATAAATTAGATGTACGTACATTGATATTTCCAATACGTGTCTACGTAGTAACGACGTTTTATTGATTGAAGCATAAACGCATATAGGTAAGGCAAAGGTAATTACTGTGATGCTGTTGAAAATTACAACAAACATTCAATGTTTGAATTCCAATGTTCGCCAATAGTATAAGTTCATTATTAGAGGTAAATTGATTATGTAGTTATCATATGGGTGCTTATAGGGTATGCAGGGTATGGTTGCTACCTTGTAGGCTGGTGGCAAACATTTTTTTTAGAGGACTTAGTTGGACTTAGTTTTTTGCGTTATTTTTTATTATAATATTGGGCAAAACAAATTTAATTTAATTTTTGAAAATTCGCCCCCCCCTCTTCTGGCTCTGTTACTGGTATAATGAGTAATAACAAATAAGTATTAACACATACAATATGTTAATATTGCATCTTATGTTCAAAATCGATTTTGGTTTTTGCTGTACCTCATAAAAAAATTACCGTAGTTACATAAAATGTTCACTGAATATTCATATTAGCATTCTATACACCGTAACATTTTCAAATTGTTTTGACTCATGTTGAGCTATTTATTAATTATAGACATAGTCAATTTTCGATTTTTTATTTGTTTATTGTAAATTAATGTCGATAAAAAAATTTAAGTTCAGTCAAAAAACTAGAAAATATAATACAGGGTTCTTTGTAAGTTATGATTAATGTAAAGTAAAAAAAAGTTGAGCGTAAATCCACAATAACTTTTATGAGTGTCTGAAATTTGAATTTTGACAAAATTCGTAAAAATCGCTAGAATTTGCAAATTATTTTAAGTTAGAGTTTCATAAAATGTTTTCTTTTTATATCCAAGATTTGAAAATGTAATACAAGATTTCTCATAAGTTTGTCTACTTTTTTCAAAACAAAACGTCTACCGGAGTGTCGAATTAATTTTTTATAACTCTTTGAAATTCAATTTGTTACAATATTGGATTTTCACTCGATATCTCATTAAAAGATATTGTTATCTCTTATTTTGTTGTAATTCAAAAACGAATAACCGTAGATACTTTAAATTTACACTACATTTTTTTACCATTTTCTATACATAGTAACATTTTCAAACACGTTTTGACCTGTTTACAGACATTGTCAATCTTCAATTTTTTTTCTTTAACCTAACCTAACCTTCGGGATGCGCTAAACCATCTCAAATACGTACCCTCCAAGCCTTCCAATGTATCACTCTCCGAATTATCTCTTCCGCACCTTGGTACGTATCAAACTCCACACTCCAAAATGACTTCCAAATAGAAACAGTTAATCAATTAGCCACAAAACATTATAAAAAATTTCACTCTAAATTACAATGTCACAATGTCACTCTAACCCTTTAATCGCTGAACTTGCTTCCAACTCACTTCCTAGTAATCCCCCACGCCCTCTAAAGAGAAATTGCTGTCGTGATTTATTAAATGATTGATGATTCATACCATTTAATTTTGATTTAATTTATATTAAGTCAATAATTAATAAATAATTAAAATAACGTTGGGTTCTATCACTGGATGGCCTCCCTCCTCATGTGTTCATGTTGTAAAAATAAATTTATATATGTGTTCAAATTTGCTTATTATGCCTATTGTAGCATAGATTGTAAATATTCTAATAAAATTAAAATAAGATTAAAAAAAAAAAAAAAAAAAAAAATCAATTAAATTTTTCAATGTGTCAAAAAGCTTAAAAATGTAATACATTTTTTATGAGTATTTAAAGTTCAAATTTGACAACATTTATCATATCAAAAATTTACAAAATATTTTGCAGTTAAAAATTAATAAAATGTTTAATTGCTTAAGACTTCTAAAGTGTATTGTATAAAAATAATATAAATTTAACTTGATGGCTACAGTATTAATAGTATTAATATAAATATAATTAAAAATATCCTAAGATGACAAACCGTCTCCGCTCAGAATCGTTTTTCGTATAGGTGCAACGATATTATATCATTGAATTCAAATGTAATACCATCCATTACAGTGAACCACATGTAACCTACTGTACAGCACAACGATACCCCACTTATCCGATTTTTATTATTAAAGTAAATTTCTCCATTAAAATTTTCAACCATAAAAGTACATATTTTGCTGTGTCCTGTAGTCAGATTTTTCTATATTTTAATCTTAAGGCGAATTATTAGAACATGGTAAACGTACATAATACCTATGAAATGTATTGAATTTTAAATATTCTTACATCCCACGTTGAAATTTGAATATCTAAAAAAATTAAAAGTAGAACACTGGTAATTTTCTTATCTATCGATGATAGGTAAATGTACTTAAACACTAAAAATAATAAAATCATATCAACTGTGGTATCGTAAATGTATTAGGTAATGTGAATATAATACAAAAACAACAAATACGGGCATCATGTTCTCTAACAATACACTTTTTGAACATTTAGGACATGTAAAGTGTGTTAAACTTTGTGTCAATATATAACGTGGCGTTCACAATTATTGGAAAAATACGATTATAAGATTATTTATTGTGTGAGATTACAAAATTTCAACGCTGATTATTTATCACATACATAATAACAGACATCAAACAAAAAATTAACTATGCCTTAATGTTTATAAAAGCAGAGGAAACCACTCAGACCACTTTTATTGATTCCATAATCATATACAAATGCTGGCTTAAAAGAAAATTATCAATACTTTCTATTTCAAATGTTACTTTTACCAACACTCGAGAATTCAAGAAGTTATGAACTGTAATTTATATTATAGCTCAACTAAATTGAATTTTGAAACTGATAAAGAATTTTATTTTGGCAACACGCTAACAATTTAATAATATTTTGAATTTTTAAATGTGTGTATAACTATTAATTATATTATAATCGCTAACCCATTAATTAATACTTTATCGTTATTGTTTTAGGTGATAAATATTTTATAATATAGAAACTGATAGAAGAGATTCATAAAACCATGAATGGAACACATACTCATATTTTCAAACAATTTTACAATGAGTTAAAATCAGGTTAGTTAATTACTACTAAAAATGTATGCTGATTTTACGAAATATATTATTATTAACCATCAAATATATTCAAATTGTATACTTGTATTTGACATTTTTTTTCTATAACACATTTTATGATTTAAAACATTTCATTTTGTACTCAATATAATGTTTTTTTATTTAGACAGTACGATTGACTCGTGGCTACTTGTTAATTCTCCATGGCCAATATGCATTATTTTAACACTGTACTTGACATTCGTACTCAAGCTCGGTCCAAAATTTATGGAAAACAGAGAACCAATGAACATTAAGTATTTAATCCTACTCTACAACTTAATGCAGACTATGTTCAATAGTTACATTTTGGCTTACGTGAGTTTATACTATATAATAGTTATATAATATATTATTTTTATTTTTATTATCATTTCAAGAAATATATTTTATAAATTTAACTTATAATACGATGAATCAATCACATGAATCAGTGCATGTACACACATTTTAATAACAGTATTATTAAGATCTCCTAAGAATATTATACCTATATATGTTGTCTCCGTCTTACTAACACTTTAACATAAGTAGGTACCACTTTTTACATTAAGAAGATAATTTTACTCTGTTAATTTTAATACTGGAGTGAATTGATCTACTACCCAATTTAAAGGTAAAAATAATACTCAAGGAGACTCATAAGTTTATTTTATATTTTAATTTTGAAAAAGTGATGTGAATTTTAAAATTGTAAATTGTTTGTATACATTTTAGGATAGTATTCTCACCTTAATTGTTGGTTCTTTTGAATGTCGAATTTGCCACGTTATGTATTAGTAGTACGGATATAACAAAACCAGATACTAATAGATTTTTTTAGTAAAAATTTAAAAAAAAATAACATTTTCAAAACATAAAAACTAAATCATTAATATTACTATTGTATTGGATATATATTTTATTAGTGTTATTAAAGTAATTTAATTGTTGTGTTTATAATTATTATTATTTTATGTAGGTGTATTTATTTATATTTAGAAATCAATAATAAAATATATTGATTATTAGGTTATTTTTATAATAAAATTTACATTTTAGCAATTCATTAGACCAGAAGTTTCTAGTTATATATGGAACCATGCATGTCATCCTGATAATACCAAAAGTAACATTATACACGAGGTAAGAATATTTTAAATTAAGTATTATTAACATTATGTAAAAATTCCAAATTTGTTTATTTTACGACAATTAGTTCCTAATTAGTATAACAAATTGTTCTTAATATTGCAGTATTAATTTTAAATAATATAAAATTAGGTAACATATCATTAGGTAAGGTAGTTTTAAGTGTCGGCGTCGCGGATGAATGCGAAAGCAGTTCCCGTGGCGCCGTCGGTTGAAAACTGGAAAAAAAAAAAAGGTAGTTTTAAGTATATGTGTCGAATGTCAGTAACACAAAATTACTTGTATTAGGGACTTGCAAATTCTTTTAACTATACAAAATCCAAGTCTATGAACCATTTAGATAATGTATTCAACAACTACAGCATTGTTATCAATAGTCAATTTATACATTTATAAAAAAAAATAGTAATACAAATTAAAATATTATATAAAGTAATAAAATACTATAGGTTTGTACTTTTTTACAAATTCTCTTACAAATTCCAAAACTTTTAGACACAAAAAAATGTTATGACCTAAAGATGCATAAATGTCACTTCAATAGTTGATAATTATTTTTATAAATAATACCATTTTTTATTCGACATACTTAACCCTCGGAGACACTAGCCATTGGGATAAATTTACATATTATATTAAATTTGGCTGAGTAGATTAGTAGAAATTATGAATTTGATGGTGGTGGAAATGGCTAGTGATTCCGGAAGTTTAGTATTTCATCTTTCCTGGGTTATATAATATGTGCGGCATTTGGTTCAAATATGTTTGATGTTGATATGAATCCCACAGGAAGTGCATAATGTAGAGACATCTTCTTTTGCCATTAAGACGAAGTCGTGGCCAATTTATTCAGTCAAGTCATAATTACTTTATAAAACAATATTATTCAATTGGAAAATAAATAAACATAAAAATCAAAAATAGTGAAATAATTATAGGTATAGTAACTATATTTCCAAGTGTTTCGAATATCAATAGATATTACACGTAGTTTTCTTAACAATTCACTAAAATAATCCAAAATTAAATTAAATTAAATTGTATTAAACTATACATCTATATGAAACAAATATCTTCCAATTCAATAATTAATTTTTTGAACTAACTAATGGAGCAGAAACGGAAAATCCATTATCTCCTTTCTTAGATCAGGTCCTTAAAGTATTTATAAGTCGATTTCAAATAAACACTAGAGAATACTTGGACAATTTCCTAAAATTCAGATAACCTATGTGAATGAAGCAATTATAGATAATGAACTTAACGCAAAAGTATTCTACGAAAATATAACTGTCAATACACTCCAATAAAATATATAGAAATCGAATTGGAAAAAGAATTTAAAATGTACATCAATAAAATATACATGAACAAATTTGCACTTGTAGATAATTGTCATCAATAACTCAAATCAATGTTGGCAACATAAATTACCTTATATTATTTGATATTAACGATGAAATAATTGTAATGGAATTACAATTAGCTGGTAATTAAAAAATTAAGTACATTTTTTGTACATTTTAAATTTATATTTTAAATAATTTAACTGTTTTAATACTTTTATCATTTATGTAATATTTTAAATGTCAGACCAATGATATTTTATCCATAACCATAGTTATAGAAATAATGTTGTGATCAGTCCTAAAGTAACAAAAAAAAAAATATATATAACACCAGTACCTATTTAATTAATATTTGCAATATATGCAATATATGCTATTATGCTGTACCCACAGACTTCTATTCTACACTAGATAAGGAACTCCTATATAATTTACATTGTTACAAGTGAAGCTCAGCTGTGGATTTCCGCCATTTAGTCAGTTGGTAAAACATTTCATTCATTACACAAAATGTATTAGGAATAACATCTTTTTTAATGGTAAAATAAAATAGTAAATGTATAATGATTTATATAAAATATTTTTTATTTTTATATAAACAACAGTTTTAGAAATAATAAAATGCAATACAAAATAAATCATAATTAATCTTATTTACCATACAAAATACCATGCAATTGCCAACCAACCTTGAGGATTAAATTCATAGCGGGAGTTCGCTGTTTAGTATTATATAGAAATCTGTGGCTGTACCGTAAAGCGGGTAACGTCTGCTGTACAGTAGGTTACAATTAAAATGGGTCAATCGTCAAAATAATGTATGGTGTTAAATTTCAATTCAATTATGTACAATATCATTGCATACGAAAAACGATTCTGAGCAGAGGTGGTTTTTTCAGCCTAGGATATTTCATATTATATTTATATTGTTATTATTAATATGGTAGCTACTAATTTGAAGTAGCATTATTTGCATATTATCATATTTGTGTATAATAATATATTTTAGAAGTTTCAAGTACTCATGAATAATATTTTTAAATTACAACACAAAACTGAAATCTTTGTTCTTCGTTTGAATATATAATTTCGTCCAAATTTGATCATCAAATAACTAAAAAAAAACTGTATATATATTTTTGGATTTTTTAGTTGCATTTTGAACTATTTACGTGGAACCTTGTTTTAAATTTTCAATCCTTATCTAAAAAAATTGAACATTTTATATATTTTATACATTTTTAACTGCAAGAGAATTTATTCATTTTCGATTTGATAATTTTTGTCAAAATTTGAACTTTAAATGCTTATAAAAAACAATGTACCTATGAGGAGGCTTGTATTAAATTGTCAAGCTTTTTGACTCAACGAATAAAAAGGTATTGACATTTGTAGAAAAAAAAATTTTAAATATTCGTAAACAGCTCAAGACAAGTCAAAATATTATGAACATTTTATCAGGTATACAAAATAATAAAATAAAAATATGATGTAAATTTAAAGTATCTTCCATCTAAGGTCATCTATTTTTGAGTTACAACAAAATAAGAAAACTGTTCCATAAGAAATCAAATGAATATCGAATGTAGTAAAAATTTAAACTTCTAACGCTCATAAATTTTATTTGACTTTTCAGTAGACCTTTTTTTTTGATAAAGGTATACAAACTTATGAGGAATCTTGTATTACATTTTCAAATCTTAGATATGAAAAGTTTATGAATTTCTAACTTAAAATAATTTGGAAATGTTCGTATTTTTATTTCATTATAGGTAATACCTACATGTTTCACAATATGTTATGTATAATATACACAGCGGCAATCGCAATACGTACATTATATACTATTATAACTTTGATATATAGTACAACTATACTCTGTATATAGTTATAACTTAGGCATAAGTTATGTAATGACTATAATAGTACCTATAGCATAATATACTGTAAATCTAATCGCCTATGGCCTATCTCTCCATCACTTGTTAAGTTAGTTGAGTCTTCACGATGATAGTAAAACATGGTAATACAACCGTAATAGCTAATACGAGCAATCGTGTAATGATATAGTTTATTCAAGAGACAGTCGGCGTGATAATAATATAAAATACATAGACATCTATAATAGTTACAGTTACAGCATAAATAAGCATAATAATGTCTTGCTATCAAACGAACATGGTATAGTTGTCGGTGGATTTAGGTGGCTTGAAACTCATCTAAAATTATTTTTTTCAAATACTTATTACTAAGGCCTGATATTGTAATGCAAAGAGATTTTCTTGATGTGAAAACATCTTACACGTTCAAATGTTTCCGCTTGGGCAGTGAAAATTTTCGAGCGTTATCGTTTTTGCGTAACGCTCGATACCTATTATATATTTATATTATTAAAAGGAGAGGCGATTTTTATATCTAAAGTTCTATTGGCTTTTCAAATATTTCGAAAAACGTCGAAAATTCTTTTGCCACTAACAGTTTAATTCCGACGTCAGACTAGGCACCAACCTTGGAAATAGGTAGAGATCGGAATTCGTGCCGAGTAAATATTCTATGGTGGTAATATTTATTTTTTTTAGTTCAATCTGTTTGTCACTTTTATATATATATATATATATAAGGGTGTAAATATGTACGTAGCTTACCTACCTATTATGTAAATATTTTATTCTATTAAAAGTTATATCTTTGTGTTCTGAAAAATAAAATTTGAATAAATATAATTCTTAAAAATGTTCAATACTATACTACAAACAATATGAAAGCACGTGTTTTAAATTAAAAATATTTACTTCAAATTCAACATAATAGATCTATATTCTACGCTCATATAATATATGTTGTCAAATCTGCTGAGGGTCACCTGTTACACTTTCTGTTATTTTTTTTTTGGTTCTCTTCAACAATCCATTCCAAGTACATAATTCAAATCATGTCAGATACTTCAAAAGTGAAACTATTTTGCATTTTTTAATACGTTTTAAACGAACAATAATGATAAATTTTCAAATATGAAAAAAGAAATATTAAATGTATAATATAGTTTTGGTATTCTCAATTTCTTGTTGTATTTTTTAGAGCTATACAGAATGTCCCATGAGGATATACTCGTTAGGCTTAGAGAGGACTCGCCTCCCGAACAAAAACCAGTTTTTTTGCCATTTTACCTATAAACTAAAAAACTTATTAAAAATAAAATATGTGTAGTCTTTGTTTCCGTGAGTCTAATAAAAAAAAACAGATTTATGATAAATTTATTATCTCAGGAGATATCGCGATGGGTAAATCCTCGCGCGACAACCTGTATATGTTATGTTTTATTTACTTATCTTATAACCTTATAAAATATTATAGTTGAAAATAGGCCAGAGAAACGTATAATAAAGCATATTATACTCAAGAAAATATGTAACACAAATACATACCTACAGCCTATATTTAAAATAATAATTAATTAATTACATAGGTAGTGTTATATTTTAGTGTATCACACTATCGATTCCCTTCCATTAAATTACCTAAGTCAAATTCGCCACTGTAACAAACGAATAGGTACATTAACCGTTGTCCATATCAGCTTTGGTTTGAATTGTACGTTATTAAAATTAGCATTTATTTGTAATATTTGTATACCTACTTAAAATAATATTAATAATATCTATAATTTATGTGTTATAGCTACATATTGCTTCGTGGTATTTTGCTATATCAAAAATCATAGACTTATTAGACACGGTAAGTAAAAAACATTTTGATTAAATAATAATTTGATTATATAATTTGGAAATAATTAAATGTTTGGACGATTATTCCACGTTAAAACACACACAAAGATATATTGCCAGATATGTGTTTGGCCCCCGTCACGGCCAACGAATCTCTGATGCGCAATCTAATAAATGCTCGTAACTAGCAAACGAAGAGTCTCAAACAAATTCTAATGGTATCATTATTATGTTAGTCAGAATGTTTGCTATTGTTAGATTGACTAATAAATTTTCGATTTCTTTTAGTCGGATGGTTCTTTAATATTTGATCTTGCCATCTAGGTTAATTTACGGAAAAATCTTGAATGGGAAACCGGCTGGTTCTAAGGAGTTCAGTATAGGCAAATTCCATATCGTTAACGTTGCTTGTCGTACGAATGGGTGTACACTGTACTGTGTAGTGTGTGTATAACTGTATAAGAGATAGCAGGTGGCTGGTCCCGCACGTGCACGGTACTTCACGCACATGTCACCAGTTTGTGATCGACAAGTTGTATTTTTACTAAAAAGCTTAACTACAATCATTTTTATCCATCGTACCGAAAAAACTAGTAATACGATAAGAAATGTGAGATTGTATAAATTCGTTATGAAGTTAAATTGAGATCAATTGACCCACTCTTTTGATTTTTCTTTTCAATTCCGTATAACCACGATTTAAAAATTCTTAAATGTTTACACTTCAAAATCACATTCAACTATTCGAGGAGAAGATAAGGCTATAAGAGTCATCGTTTTAAAAAGTGAGATTATCAATTTCGAGTAAACTTCAAAATGAACTGAAATATGTTTTCGAACTGCTTATCACAGCACTAGTTTTATTGGCACGATAAACAAAAGATAGGCAAGATTTATTTAAAAAATACCTGCAGTCGGTATTTAATCCCATTTTAAATGTTGACACAATAAACATAACAATTCATAGGTAACACAGGTACCTATATGTGATACAGTACGGATGTATTGAAATTAAAATTACTTTAATGATAAAAGAATATTATTAATACATGCTCGATGTAATTTTGTTTTATAGAAATTTAAAAAAAAAATTTTTTAGGTGTTTTTTGTATTGAAAAAAAAACAATCGCACATTTCATTTTTACATGTTTACCATCATGTCAACATGGTAATCACTTGTTTTGTCCATCTCAGATTCATAAAAAGTAAGAATTATTTGTAGTATTATACATTTACCTAGTACCTACTTGTATTATTTGTTTGTTGGTATATACATAAAATGTCTAAGTAAAATATATGTTTACCTAGTGTTCAAGGTTTTCACGAGGTTTTACTAATATAATGTTTTAAAGTTATGTAAATTGTATACAATTTGGTGTTAATAGATCTTTATGGACACTGTAAAGAATGTAAATTAATTTTAAAATCTAAATATAAGTAGTAGCCCAGTAGTAGGTAACAAAAATATTCTGGGTATTGGTTATAACTTATAAAATATATAATAATGTCTCTTTTAAACCTTTATTTTTAGAAAAAATAATAATAATGGAAAACTATGAAAATATTACAATATTTGTAATTTTAAAACAATTTTTCTAGGAAGTAAGCAATGTTCTCAAATCATTACACTTATCTACGTACCTACAGAATATCATTGGTCCCAAATATCATTTTATTGAAAATACTCAGAATTTACTCATTTAATTTATAGGTAAAATCCGAGTTTAAAAGTAGGGACCAATATAAATTAGATGTATCCAAAATCGAATAGTTTCTATTGGTTTGGCTTACACGCAGGCAATTTAATTAGGATTCCCACGCTATACCAAAATGCATTGATTTAAATAAATAAGTACCAACATACAATAACTAATATTTAATAGTAAAGTAATATTAGTATATTACATACTTAATAGTTAAGTAACATACCTACATGTTTTGTAATATTATATAATAGCCAATATTCATTGTCCTCCATGTCTATTTTAAAAAGTATTAGAAAAATATTTTGAACACGTTACCTAAATTATCATCAATTTATTTACCAACAATTATACTATACCTGTGTAAATAACAGGTGAAAATGCTGCAATCGGGACCATCGTTAATTCATTTGTTCACGTAGCCATGTACAGTTACTATTTCTTAGCAGCACTTGGACCGAGCATACAAAAACATTTATGGTGGAAAAAATACCTGACCCGTATACAAATTGTAAGTATATAAATTCATGGCTCCTATAATCCTAAACAATAAATGTGCGTCTAACAAATAATGTGTAATTTTCAGATACAATTTATATTTGGCATACTTTATTGTATCAGCCTTTTCGTGTTTAATTGCACCTACTCTAAATTATTTATTGCATACATATTAGCCGACGTACTCGTATTTCTTTATTTGTTTTTAAAATTCTATAAAAAAACCTACAAACCAAAAGGCAAGATCCAGTGAAACCGACAACTATAAAGACATTTTAATGTGTGTGTATATACAATTTGTATCGTATTAATTTATCATTAATAAGGTAAAATATGTAATACGTAATTCAATATTGATTAAAGTAAATCAAAATATGATTTTGTTTTAAAATGTAAATATACATTAAGTATATATCTTTTACGATATTATTATATGAACATTTAAAACTAAATATTGTATATTGTTAATAAAAAAATATAAGTTGTGATTTCAATTAAAACATTTATTATATTTATGCTGCAAACGTATAGTTTATTTTACATTTTTTGTAAATGTAATGTTAAAAAGTCCTTATTTACCTAATTTACGACGAATGTGTTTCATATTTTCCACTATTTTTAGTTATTATTTTGCGCTGTTTATTAAATACTCGTAGTATATTATCAAAATTGAAGCAACCATAAATTAATTATTAAAAATAAAAACAATGCCATATGTATAATGTATTAATTTTATTTCATTTCCGACTATTCCTTGCTTCCACAACTCCCTTCATTAAAATGTAACGCGCAACTAGCATTGGTGCACCAATTAAGAATACCTACTTAATATTTTGTAATATTTACTACATAATATATTAATGATAAATGATCATTATTAAACATAATATAAGTCAATAAAGTGATATGTTATGAACACTAATATACCATAGTAGGTACTAATACTAGGTTAGAAGTTAGCATTCAACAATTTATTAATCGCTGTCAAAAAAAAAAAAAATCATGACCTTTTTTTAAAAATTATGTGAATTATGATAATCATATTAAAATTAGATTACAAAATGATGTCACATTGTTGTCAATTGATTTAATTTGAATAATATTCACAACTCAAATAATTAATGATTTTAAAATCATTGATGAAATAAAAATGCCGAAACAAATACAAAATAAAATAAAATGTAATTCTTATTCTGGTCAGATATAATATGTGATCTGAACATATACAATTAATATAAACTAGACAATTTTAGTTTTTAACAAAAATATAAATTATGATTATAATATATACAAAAAAATAGAACCAATAATAATATAAAAGTTAACATGCGTGTAATCTGTTTTTATTCATATAAGTGAGATTAATTACTAATTTGTAGGATGCTAGTTTCTTAAATTCTGAGCGGAGCGATTTGTGTAAGTAGTAAGTACCTACCTAATGATTTTACAATGATGTGTATTTTAATTTTTTATGTTTTTTCATAACTTTCAACTTGTATTAGGATAACAAATTTGATTTAGTTCATACTTTAGACGTTACTCGTTCAAAAGTAAAAAATTTCCTGTACTTTTCAAAATAATCTTAAAACCAGAATAAAAAATGTTGAAAAAAACGGAAATTTTTATGCAAATCCATTTTTGAAATAACCGATTTTGTTTTTTTGTTGTAACTCAAAAATGAATAGTAGCTGAGGCTTGACAATTGAACTGAATTCTCATATCAGAATTTATTATTTACAACAAATTTTTTAAATTATTTTGGCTCTATTTGTGATATTTATAATTATTTTAAATTTTAAATCTTTTTTTGTTTTATTTTTTTATTTAGGTATAATATTTATTTTTGATTAAAAAAACTTGAAAATATAATGTGAGGTTCCTCATAAGATTTTCATAACACACCAATTAAAGAATATCGAAAAAAACAGTCATAATATTTTTTTGTTATCAATCGTTAAAAGTTCAAATGTTGACAAAATTCGTTATATCAAGAAAATTTGTAAGCTATTTTGTTTTTAAAACTGTATAATATTGTATATACAATTCAATTTTTATAGCTAAGGCTTGACAATTTAATATAAGGTTCCTCATAAGAAGTTTATACTGATCCCTTTAAATCTAAAAAATAAGTAATTTATTTATAGATATTTGCAGTTCAAATTTGGTCGAAATTATACATTTAAATGCAGAGTAACGATTTTAGTTATTTTGTTGTTATTCATTATTTATTTGTAGGTACTTATCTTAGATATATATTATTTGTATTTTATTCTTTCAGATAGGTATTTAACGTAGGCATTTAATTAAATTGAAATTCCTTAAGGTTTATAATTAAGAATTGTTTATTATGTACATTATATTTATATTCCAATTGCATTCTTCTATATTATATTTAATCTTGTAAACTTAAAATTGCATTAAAAAAATATCTTCCTAGATAAATCACCTAATTCAATTTTATTCTTAACTCCTAAGAATTTCATGAGCATTATGTTAATTTGCAAAACAACTTGCCATTATAATATAATTATTCTATGTTTTGATGTAGGTATTTCCATTTGCAACTTTGATTAACTATAGTAAATTGGTACTTCCTATTTCAAATAGGTAATAAATAATTTGAGCTCTGACCTATTTATTTTTTTTTCAGAAGCATACTTAATACATGACAACGAATTCAATGAATTGAAATAATAATTATGTAAATGTATTGAAAATACATTGATACGGTAAAACAATAATAAAATATTAATTTATTTTGATTATTTTAATTATTTGAAAAAAAAAAGTACCGGGGAAGTTGTTATGCTGTACTGTAGGTTTTTAGTGCACCTCGTCATAGAGTGGGTCACTGTAATATATGTGTTAAATTTGAACTCAATGATAAATCATTCCATACAGAAAATGATTCTCAGCAGAGACGGTGTGTCGACATCTATTTTAAAGGAAATTTAATAATTTATTTATAATACTTTGAGAAATTTATTTTTCTATAAATAACACAATATGTAAAGTATATTGAACTAATTTTTCACAAAAAAAATCGCATACTTATTCAGTTTGTATAATATTATATCAAATATAATATTGTTATTAACTTACAAGTAAATTTAGTATTTACCGACGTCCATTAAAATGGTGTGAATAGATGAAATATAAGTAAAGCTTAAAATAATTAAAATAATAATATACTAGAAAAAAGTCTACCAATATATTTTTTGTATTATAGCAAAATAACTAAAACCGTTATAGGAAAATCATTATTTTTCATTTGTCAAATTTTAACAAAATGTTAACTGCAAACGCTTATAAAAAATGTGTAGTATATATTTTCGATATTTTTCAATGAATGTTTAAGAATAACTTAGTAGGAACCTCAATATAAATCAAAACAAATTCTAATATTTAAAATATCAAAAAATAGTTTTAAAAAAAATAGAGTCATAATAATTTTAAAATGTTAACATATCTGTAAAATTCCATTATAAATATTTGGTGGAAATGTAATTTAGTTAGCCAAAGTTAGCCATGGTTATACATTTTTAACAAACAAAACAACAAAAAAACTCAATCAATTTCCACTACTAAGTACTAGGTAATACGTAAATTCATAATCGTCGCTCAACTGCAAACCCAAATTTAAAATATGTAGTATTATTGTTATAAAAATTATAAAATATTTTTATTAACAGTTTGTAATTTTACTAAAATTGTAATATAACCTTGTTTGTCTATGCCACCTAGGGTTTAATTATAAAAAAAAAATCGTTTTTATCAAAAACTGGCAAGGCATCCTGTTTTGTTTTTAGTTTTTCCTGATTATTTTTTAAAGTTATGTAAATTTTTACTTTTGATCACTTAAAGAAGAAACTAGATCCATTTTACTATCAGAAACCACCCTCAATATTTCTAAATTAAGTTTGCACTAGAAAACATGTAGGTAATAATACCTACGCAGAAGATCAAAAACCAAACCATTAAATTTAATGATGAATAATGTATGTACATAATAAAAAACGGAAAACGCTAAAATGCAAAAAAATAAAACATTAAGTTTGCGTAATAATATATTGTAATTTATCCTTTAAAAAAAAGATTAAAGTTACATCAAACCTACAATTATAAAAATAACAAATGTTAATTTGTACACATTATTTGGATAGATGCATACATATTTGGTACATCTGAGATATTTAATAAAAACAACTTACGCTGGTTATGTGAAGGGACGAATACAGTTTTTTAGCCGTCCATAGGCTGAGACTTTTTCCATCTATTGGGTCAACAAAACAAACAAAATAAAAGGTCAACTAATATTTTGTTTCTGATTCTCAATAAATAATTCATCCCTCGGCCGTAGCCTAGAAAGTCAATTAAGAAATACAGCTTTGTTTCTTACATGATATATACAGGGTGTTCCAAATTTCATGTGACAGCAGATTTCACCATGATATATTTAAATTAGGGGAAAATGACCTATATGAAAACCTTTTTGAATCATATAATCTAAAATAATTTGATATTAAATAATTTTTTTATTAATTAGTGTAGGGGGGTTCGAGGGTCAACTTTTAAAATTCAAATGGGAACATATATTTTTGAAATATGATTTTTGTGCAGTTTAATTTTCTATGAATTTTGACGGGTAGTTTACATTAATGTGTTAATAATTGAAGGAGCTATGGACATCTGAATATTTGTGTAAATTTATAAAATGTCAATAGTGAATAATACTAAAAGT
Source organism: Nasonovia ribisnigri (assembly GCA_027563435.1). Classification (NCBI taxonomy): domain Eukaryota; kingdom Metazoa; phylum Arthropoda; class Insecta; order Hemiptera; family Aphididae; genus Nasonovia; species Nasonovia ribisnigri. The sequence continues at coordinate 175,402 of JANEHU010000658.1, forward strand.
GCTTCCGTTGTACGACCTTAATAATCCGGGTATCGAATTATCAATTTATTACAGTATACAGTAGTCGGTTCAAAACGTATATCTGTATACCGATTGATATTATAACCGGTTACAGATTATTTTTATTTATGATGCCGTAATTGCATTTCTTAATCTGAGAACCGTTGAGTGTATAGTCAAGACCATAATAATAGTGTTTTGTACTATCAAATAATTTTATCAATGATATAAGATATTATATTTTATAACCTTAAAATTATTTAATGCTTACCAAAAATCAAAGGTTAGGTCTATAAACCAGCTTGTGCTACCTCTATGATAATTGATAACGCTTGTCACTTCTTTCTTTATAATTTTTATATGACAGTTAAAACTTAAAACCTCGACAAATGCTTAAACTTAAAAGTTAAATTAAATTAAATTAAAATAGATATTATAAATTAATTCATTATTTCAATCTAGCTGTTTTTATAAGTTATGGTAGTTAGTGCGTTTGAATTTTTGTTAACTACTTGTTATTGTTTGGAAATGTTTGCATTCGTTTTAAACTGACATCAGAATATGTAATTTCGATAATTTGGTATATTTATCTATTTACACTTAAAAGGTACTTTATTTTTCTTGTTAAAATTATATTTTTATTCATTACCATCATTGTTTAAAATTTGAGAATGTTATTCACCTACCTATAGTTTAATTATTTATCAATTTGTTAATCAGTGGCGCAACTACACCTTATGGTGCCCTAGTAACAAATTTACTTATGATGCCCTACAGTGTGTCCTACAATATAACATTTTCGTTATATAATTATATTTTATAGTTTAGAAATTTTACAAATTATATCATAGGTGGGTATGTTCTTTAATTCATAAAAAAAAATTAATACATGTTAACAAAATCCTATAAATTGGCAAAATGTTCTATTATTTTACTTAAATTTAATTTTTTAGTTTTAATTTGTTTGATGTTCAAAATAGCAATGTTTGTTAGTCGCCAGTATCGGTCTTAACTCGTTGCTTTATATTTGATTGATTTTATGACATGTTTGTAATAGAATGTAGTATTTAATTAAAATTGTAAAGTTATTACAATAATTAATAAAGATGATAATTAATTAACGATTCAACAGTGGACACTAAATTTAAATTTAACGGCACTAACTTAAAAACATCAAATAGCTTTTGCATAGGTTCAAAAAATAAAATTAATTTTACCTGCAAAATACCTGAACTTTCTTATTTAGTTGGTAGTTCATATACTTGATTTTTGATTCATCACTCATGTCTCATTCCTCGAACCAACAGCTGTTCCAAGTAAATTGCAAATGACCCGTCGATTCCTTGTGATAATATTACAGATATAACAATTTTTTTTCTAATTTTAGATGTTATTCTCATTTCGTCTATTAGCGTCTTCGTAACATATTACAATACATACTAATGACAATTACGTATTGAAACCACAGTTGTCAGTCAATCTCAAGCATTACCCGCTGCGGCATTGCTAAACCAATCTATACGACTATGCCTATATAAACGAATGTTTCACGGAATAAGCAATGTAAACTACTTTCATAATTTTTACAAGAAAAACCTTCATACGGGCTTCATTATTCTCTATTACCACATTACTATCTTTATTCAAATTTTAATGTTTTAATATTTATATTATTTATATTTTTATGTAAGGAATTTATGTCATAATAAAATAAATACCAACCACACAAACGAACCAAATGGTGCCCCCTAAAATGTCAGGTACTCTGGTGCCCTGGTGTAAGTACCACCCAACACCCCCGCTTGTTGCGCCACTGTTGTTAATACCTTCAATGTCATATTTAATGATAGTATAACAATATACTAATGCAAGATACATATCGAAGACTTAATAGTATGTACCTATTATTGTATTTTTGTTTTTTCTCTGATTGATAAATTTCTTTCATTCATGACCTGTAATCTTACAGTACCTACTATAAATCCTTTATGTTCTGGCCGAAAAAGGTACCAAATTACAAAATATGCCACTGAATACAATAATCATATTTAATTATATCGGTAGTTGGTATGTGAATATAGAATGCTTAATATCCAGTTTTATATTCTGAGTGGTAATGACTAATGTTAATAAATTTATTGAACCTTTACATTAAACAATATACATTTTTATATCATTAGATAAGAGATTGATTTAACCCTAATATTTATTGGAGGTTTTGAGACCAATAATTCTTTAAACTTCAACTATTAATCTTATGATAAGGAAATTTTAAATCTAAAGAATTAACATTTTTCTTAAATTCTTGAAATGTAGATTATACCTTGTTAGATTTTTAATGGCCACTAAGATGTACTTATTATACATTTATTAATCTATAATTATTACATTGTACATTTTGTACTTATCTAAGATTTCAAATTTGAGATTACCATATTCATCACAATTCAATGTGTAATTTTTATTTATTTACAAGTATCTAGATTTTCTAATATACCTATTTAACATTATTTTACTTTAATTCCTGACTCGTGACTCATGAGTAATTATTTCTAAACAATTAAAATATTTTTAAGATTCTTGTAATGTAGACAAGTTGAACCATTTTGAATAAGATAATTTTTAAATTCCATAGTTATCATTATTCTCAAATATTCTTCAATTTCTCTAAAAGACATTGTTCATTTATACCTATCTAGGATTTTGAATTTCAAATTCGCTTTTTCATCACAATTCTATGTGTAATGTGTATTCTTTGTTTATTTCATTTTTATTTGGCCCATAAATTTAAACTAAACATTTTATTGGATATTATTAATTTTCTTTAAAAAGTTTAATGTTATGTATGGTAAATTATTATGAAAAAGCAATGTTTAATTTCTCTAAAAGTCATTATTCCTAAGAATTCAAACGTGACATCATTTTTTTTATGAAATTATATTCTCCATATTATTCATATTATTGTGTGATTGTGATGTCTGATGATATATGTATTTTTACTATAAAGTGGAACAATTCAGCATATTTCAGCACCTAAATATCTAGATTTGCTAATATATTTAATATTATTTTACTTTAATTCCTGACTCATGACTCATGAGCAATAATTTACTTAATAAATATTTGCATGTATGGTTTTTTGTTGGTTTGTGTTAATAAAATTGTAGAATTTATAACTTTTTGACTTTAATGCAGTAATATTTTACAAGGTTATTCATACAAAAGCAACCATTTTGAGTGCTTATGAATGCCTTATAATTATTATTTTCTACTAATTTGTTTAAACATTGGTCGCATTTAATAGTGTATTAAATATAGAAACCAATACAATTTAGAAGACGATTTACCTAATTTAAACCTCTGTCATGGACTAAAATTCTGCAAGTTTAAAATGGCAATCATAATCATATTGTATTGAGAGTATATAACTTATTGCAAATAAAAGTATTGCGAGTGTTTTAAACAATTAGTTGGTACCTATATTGTCATATTGATATAACTTAAAGACTTCGGTATAGATTGTAGTTATATTTTACAAGGTTATTTGCACAAATCAATTGAAACTCTTGTACGAATAATGTTCACTAAGTTTAAATTGTGAAGTACCTATGTTTTCATTAGGCATTTATTAAACTGCTAACTTTTATAAACTGCATTTCTTTAGATACCTACCTATATTAGATATTAACGAATAATGAGTTTACTTTTAAATTTAGTTTACCATACATAGGTTGATAGCTCAATCATTTTATTATAATAAAATGAATGTTGATCCTTTCTTATCAAAATTGTACACATTTCAAATCTATACATTTTTTAATATTAAATTAAAAGTTTTAAAATTGCCCTAAATCCAGACGGAAAATGCTTCTAAAAAATATTCAATCCTGGTCTAAAACCTAACCTTATTCGCCACTCAGAATATATTACAATAATTTTTTACTGATGCAATTGACATATTTAAAATACTTGATGATAATGTTTGATGTCATGATTGGGACTTGGATGTTGTTATAATTTATTAATAAGGTTATAAGGTTTTTACTTATTAGAGCACAAAAAACTTCATAAAAATTTAGTTTAAAAATTAAATTACTTACACAAATGTGATGTATTTTACCATTGTTGTGTAAATATTGTGTGACTTCCATGTCGCTTCCATGTGATGATGACATGCGCTCCATGACACATATGTTTACCACTCATATCAGCCTATAGTTTTTTTTTTTTGCTAATAAGCATTAGAGCAATAGGTACAATTATTTAAAAAAGGAAAACTCGATAATACATTAATAATAATTAAATACACTTTTAATAAATTCATTCAAAATTGTCTTTTTCTAGTGCATGCATATTTGCACATATTTTTATGCGTATGTGTTT
>JANEHU010000660.1:0-13900 GCA_027563435.1 Nasonovia ribisnigri
GTGTTAAATTTGCAAGCTTTTAAAAAAAAACCTATTATGTGGGTGTATACAATAATCGTGAAAACCAAAAAAGTCAAACGAATATACACATTGTAAAACCATGAGACATTCGACCAAACCTGGCCAAGTTAGTGATCATTTTTAAACGAGTTAAGTTAAGTTGATAGAACAAGTTTTAACAGGTTTAAAGTACATAGTTGTATACAGTACAATATTAGGTATATAGTTATCCTATTTTTTTTTAACTCGGTTAAAGTAAAAGTTACACGGAAACTTGACAACTAACTCATTAAGTTACCTAAGTTGAGTAATTTGTTATTATTATTTTTTCTTTTAAATATATAAATAGCCAGTAATATGGTTTCAAATAATAAAAAGTAAATTGTTTATACACCTTTCGGCGATTACCTTTATCGACACTCGGAGTCACCGAAATACCATAATAACTAACCAGTTACAAAGGTATTAACGTAGGACTGCCTTCATCGTTTAAACAACCTTAAATCCTCAACGACCACAAACTAACCATGGTTACAAATCGGATTTCCAGAAGTATGGAAAAATTGAATGACTATAATCGAACAAAACATATAATTCTATTGGTCGGAAACACTTTTTGTTAAACATGAAATAATGTTCATCGAAATAAAACACATTCAGCCCGTTTGGACTAACTTGGACTCTCGATTTTGGCGTACAATCGTTGTAGGTACCTACTTTTCCGTCGAATTTCTCGACGAAAACGTTTCTTAGCTTCACATACCTTACCCATCTTAATATCTTAGTTGCTAAAGACTATTCCCTCCAATATTATACGTACATAAATAAAATAATATTGTATTTGACGACTTCCTACAATATTATTCGACAATATGCATCGTCGATGATAATTTGGTTATATTTAATATTTAATTATTTATAAACGTAACTCGGATTTGATTAAAAGAAACTCATTGTCTTATTAAGTTTGTGCAAATATAAATATCAGTGAAGTCGAAAAGTTAACTTTATATGGCCGGCTTGCATTTAACCCTCCACCCAAGAACACATAGGGTCCCTAGGGTGGTCCTTACATGGAAGTTTTAAAATTAAATTTAAATTTCTCAGGTAAAACCCCCTACATTGGTTCATTTAGATATAAAAATAAAATATTAGAAGTTTCAAGATAATCAGAAAAAGTTAAGCCGTGCCACAAGAGCCCCAAACTTATTTATTTTTGGTTTTCACAAATTGTTTTCAATTTTAAATTCTGACCAATGAAATATTAATTTTATACAAAATTGTATTTAACAATATTTGTAAAAAATACTATTTTTTATTATCCTTTACTATTTTTCATAGAATTATTATTTTACAAACAAATTGCGTTTTTATATTAAATTTTGTTTATTTTTCTAATTCTGTGGATAAAGAGTACTATTGTGACATCCGATATAGAACGTTTATTTTCTTAGCTATAACTTAAGTTTATTAATAATCAATATAATAAGTATTATAATATTGAAATATAACTTACTATTCATACATACAATTTAATAGGAAAGTATTAAGTATAGATACAATATTGTACATTATGGTTTATCTTATCGGTTTGTTGAAGATAAGTCACCAACAGCTGACTGCACAAGAGAAGTAAGAAGAAATACAGATTTTGTAACGGCAAAACTCGCAGCTGCAATTGATAGATGTAAAATTAGCGACAGAGATGCGGTTCATATTTTAATTGCAACTGCAGAAGCATTAGGTAAAGATTTAAATGAATTTGTCATAAATAGAACTTCAATTTGTCGTTCACGTTTAAAAGAACGTGCTGAAAATATTCGTAATAAGTATAAAATATCAATCGATGATAGAACACATCCCTGGGACACATATTTATACTGTAATTTGATAATCATGTTCATGTATATACAATATTATTATGCGTATAATATTATTTGTATGTAGGTACACGACAAACAATAAATCTGATATCCGAGATCGGAATGTTCCGTAAAAATATAATACGTCGGATTCGTCACAACTCGTCGATATTTCGGTGGATATGTTCAAAGACGACAACACATCTACCTGCAACAGTTATAAACGAAGTAATAAAGTATATTAGATAATACGTTGTTCACTGGGTCAACGGGGGGAAAAAAAAATAATAAAAAAAATAATATTAATAATATACACAATATGAACGGAATGAAGAATGTTCGGTAGCGGTGAGGAAGACGTTAACGAATTGCCCAGGCATTATCACACTATTATCTTCGACGTCGTCTATATTATCGTGTATTACCTTAGTGTGTGTGTGTGTGTGCACTGTTGATACGATAATAATATTATTATAATAAGTGAGAGAGTGTGTCAATATCGAATAAAAGACACAACAATGCACTATAACACGACCGTGGTATCTACGTAATATAGAGTACATCAAACAGTCTATATATCTCGGGAGTCTAGACAGGTTGGCCATTCCATACATTATTATTATACGGAACTCGTTGTAATAATAACGTAATATTGACTTTTGAAAATATATATTATAATACTGTTATAAACTTACTATAAACGCTCATATATTATAATATGTACACACATAAAGTAGGTACAATATGTATACACACTTATACCGCGATGTGTATATATACATATATAATATGTGAGTAATGTCGTCTCGGACAATTTTATTATCATGGGTAGGTACACCGATATACGATCGATACGAATAATTAATATAGGTAGGTATATGCCAGCTTTTACAACCTGCAGTCTTGCACCCGGATTAATATTTTTCCATCTAGACAATTGTGGTTGGAGTGACGCAGTTGACTACGACTCACGCAGTCATCCGTTCGGTTTATAGTAAAGACAGTAAAGTGCAAAAAAAATTCGTGTGATTCTACGTGATCACCGTTTCCCCGTGCTGTCGTCCGATTGCGAAGATCCGGCTTCCAACTAGGTCCCACTCCACTGGGAGCAAAGTCCGCAAATGCCTCCTCTTGGATGAGGGGGGTAGTGCCTATCATGCATATAGTGATATATATATGCATAGATAAATAGATCGCGTGATCTCGCTACTACCCACTTGTGATAAGCATTGACAAAGACCTTGTGGTTTTTTCAATGTACAAGTACAGAAGAAAAAATCATCTAGATGATGCATATAACAAGATAACGGACAAAAAATCTATTTGGATATACGTAACAGTCGACGATTAGTGTCGATTAGTATGGAAAAGCTATATCGGGGTGTTATAATAGGCGTAACTAGGTGGTAACCAAAATATAATATAATATAAATTATAATAATAATAATAATATAATTTTTAAATCGTATAAAATATCGGACGGTTTGATAAAACCGGCACAGCGCCTCTTATTTTAATAGTCACTTAAAAGATAATCTTCGATATAAAAATCATTAAGTTTTAAAATCAATATAATATCGTTTTAAATTTATGTCAGAGAAAACGTATATTGATGAACGAAGTTGTAAACGAAATTGAAAAAATTCTTTTTGATTTTAGGACCTAAATCAATTACTGTAACTCACATTGACTAACGACTACATTATAGCTCATGTACAGCAGAGCGTGGTGCCCACTTTTTTTTTCGTCTCTTCGAAACGTGTCTTTTGAAGGTTTTCAATGATAAGTGAAATGCCATCAGTAAGTGTCGTGAAAGATTAAAAAAGAAAACACCGGATACACGTGTGCCGAATGGCCAGTATAGGGTCATGTTTAGGGCTCAGATTTAAATGCTATAAAAACCATTCAAAAATGCTCTAAAAAGTAGCGCAAGAAATGCAAAAATGTCCTTAAAAATTACTCAAACGTTTTGTACTTTTGTTAACACTTTTTGAGCAAGAACAAACGGATATACGAAATAAAACCGTTTACGATATAACACCAACTCATCGGTCAGTATTGTTATTACTTGTTAAGGTTTTGAGTTCCGATGGACAAATATAATATGTTATCGATGTATCGAAATCATATAAAAAGAACGATATCGACAAATGATCTTAACGAAATAACTCGAGCAAATAAATTGAAACACCAATTATTGAGTTTAATCTTAAAATGCGTAAAGGCTCATGAAAATGCACTGAAAATTAACAAAGTCATCTAAAAATAAATTATAAAAAAAATGCTCTAAAAAGCACCAAAAAATGCAAAATAAAAGTTTAAGCTTTCAGTTCTCTGCGATGCATGAATCATATTTTGTACTCGAAATAAACATTGCACGCTGGGACTTTTTGAAACAAAATTAATGCATTTCGCATTTAATTCTGCGCCCTATAGTGTTGTTGAACATTCACAACCACTAACCACATATACGCCGCCCGTGATATATTATAACTCGAGATTATCTCAAGAATATTATTACGTTCAACTTGGCCCACCCTTTTATAATCGTTTTTAATGTGCGTTGTTTTTTTTTTTTTTGTTCAAATAGGACGAAATCTTTATTTTTTACCATCTCTGTTATTATTTAGTCCGAGTGTCATAAACGATTATTTTTAACGCCCCGGCACCCCCTCCGGGCATAACTTCATAACCGGGCGGAACGGCTACGCGCAAGTATACAATAACGATTGCAAAACAAAAACAAATACTTAAAATGTGTCGAAACTATACTAACGCAGTAGCACCGTGCACGTCATGTATATATATACGCTCAACTTAATAACCGAGTAAGAACTAATAATTCAAAGTCGTCTTGTCGTCCGTACAGCCAACACCCTCCCTCCGACCCCCCCCCCCCGTCTTGTGACTTCGGCCCCGGATTACTGGCGATTTTTCATTACGCCGAATGGACGGACGCAGAACGATATAATAATATAATCTTTGGATTATCCATGGCGACTGCAATTTCGTGAGATGTGACGACAAAATATAATCAGAAATCGAGAAATGTTTTCGGTAAGCACACTCTCTCCGTCACTGCGCTTGGTCGTAATTTAATTTTTTTCATCGGACATTTTTCGTCTGGCGATCGTTTGTTTCCGTCCCGGCCGTATTTCCGGTACCTATATGTAATATTGTTATAGTATAGTTTTGATGAAAACGTCCTTTTTCAAGGGACGGTTTTTAAATTAAAAAAAAAAAAAATTGTACCGAGGAATAACTATATGTGCGGGGACGTGGTTTTTTTATGCAGCCAATATATAACGATGTTATCTAACCGCCGCCGCGGAAGTAATATTAAAGGTTTTTTTCAAGAATACATTACGCGGTTTGTCCATAAGAACAAAATAAATTGTGGTACATTTTTGCGTAACAAAAGGATAATGTCGCAAAATATTTTAAAAACTATGTATTAAATGTAATAAAAATATGAACACACATTTTTAATATTTTTTGCATGCACACGAATGTCTCTATATTTTGTATAATATTGTTTTTATTTTTTACTAGAACAAACAAGAATATTTTATTATGTACAATATATGTAATAACTAGAGCTAGGATTTTAATGATCTAAAAACTCTAAAAGTGAACTTAAAAAATTACCAAAAAGTTTACTAAGATGAGTAAAAGCGGAAAAAATGTATTTTTAAAATAAACACTGTTATTAATTATGAACAACATAGGTATAAATATGACTAGTGAATGTAACTGGTTCCTGGTATCATCATTCTGAAAATCAATAAATTCATAAATTAAAGTACTAGATGATGAAAAAATATCATATTTTTGCATGTTTAGGGGTTAATATAAGAATGTGTGTGCATATTAATACGAAAACAAATTAAAAGACCAATTTACAATAATAAAAAAAAAAAACTAATAGCTTACAAATTGCATCATGCACTTCTTGAAAAAATGCTCATCATTTGACCCAATAATTATTTAGAGCGTACCTATAATATGTAACAGCGAACCAAATTGTTTTAATGTACATAAAAATTTTTTCAGAATTAAATCGAAATCGAAACGACAAAATCTAGGCTCCAGGTTAATATTTCAATGCATTTTATAATGTCATATTTATTGTTTTAAAAGCGTATGTACTTTGATATTTTCTGTACATATTTGCATGCGTTTTTTAGAGTAATCGAAGTCGTAAATATCCTAACACTAATTATTGTCACAATGATTGTGTGCATAGCAGTAAGAAAATAAACGGACACGATCGGTTTTTTTTCTATGTGTAGGTACACATTTTTACTGTCGCTTGTCATCGATTTATTTTTTTTTTTTGTATACAGAAATAAGAAAAGGAGTGGCCGAATGAATGTCAAATTAAAAATGCGCGTAGAATACAATATATCGATTTGAAAAGGTTATAAATAAATCAAAAAATTACCTCGTCGAACTAAATATTATAGCAGCAAGAGGTGATTGGACTATATTATTATAATTTATTAGGTTCACTGATGCATACCTTTTGAATATGTACAGCTGTCGGTATAATTTATACATTTTGTGTTCCAGGAAGACTTGACAAATTAAATAACTTTTCCCATAATCGATATTTTTACTTTTTATTTTTTTTATACATAATTAATTATTGACTCTTGCGTGACACACGTATAATGTAATAGAACATTTCTTATTTCCATTTTTTAATATTTATTACCTATTTAAAATTGGACGTAATTTTTTATGGAAAATTCAAAAATGTCAGTTTGTAAACTTGGCTATTAGAAAAATGTTTATTGTAAAAACATTTCTTAACGTCATGTTGTTTTTTTTCACAATTTTTTTAAATCTCATCATTTTTGTTAAATCAATTTTATCCCGTCGTAAAAAAAATTTTAAATTCAAAAACTATAAGCTTTTTAAATATTTTATGAGAATTTTTAAATAGTACTTGTTCAAATGTTTTTAAAAAAGTTATTACTTTTCATGTTGATGAGTCTTACTTCAAAAAAAGTTGAGGTTTCAATAACTCATAAAAAATAAACCACTGGACTTAGATAAATTTGATGTTTTATATTCTGATAGCAATAAGCAATGAATGTATTGATTAATTATTTGTGTTGATTTTTTCTAAATTTTATTTTCGCGTGTTGTCACCTTTTAGAGTAATAAAAATTGTTTTGATTTTCTTCAACAGTATCTTTTCTGATACAAAAGTGAATCTAGTTGCTACTTTGAGGGATTAAAAAGTAAAAATTTTTAGTAGATTTCAAAAACACAAAAAAAAAATATGGAATAAAAAGAAAGAGGCCACAGCTGGTGAAGATAATATTTGTAGAGGAAATATTTGAGACATATTATACTACATAGGTAGGTACTCGCGTTGGTCCACTCCGACGACTATTTTTCTTTAATCAAAATATTGTTTTCAATACGATTTCGGAAAATAATATTTAAAGTATTCTGTGTGGAGAGACAACACTATAATATATACTAACCACACGATTGTATCGATTTTGATGACAGTTTATTTTTGATTTCATTAAACTGAAAATAAAAGGTCTATTTTCTTGTGTTTCTCGCGTAAGGTAATATAAAAGTTCATGACTCTTACACAGTCAATTTTTAATAGTGTACAATACGAGGAAAATTATTCCAAAAGCAGAACTTTCATTATGTATTCAAATACATATTTAATATTTACATCGATTGGAATGGGTAATGAATTCATACGATTTAAATATTATTATTCCGTTTGTTGTACATGTTTTCCGATCAATAGAATCTCCCGAAGAACATATATGTAATTTCAGTGTGCCTTTGTAATGAAAAAAATAAATAGGCCACAGCTGCTACTGTCGAACAACAATAATAATTGTTATACTTGTGGTGGTGGAAACACGTAGGATAATATTTGTAGACGAAAATATAATATTGGACAAATTATAATATTCGTGTTTGCCCGGTCCACCGACTCTTTTCTGTACTTACCTAATCGAAATTTTGGTCACACGGCTTGGGAAATGAATAAATTATTCTTGCCTATGTATGGAGAGCCCTACTATACTGTGCTAATCCCACAACGGACTAGATTTTAATGATAATTCAATTTTGATTTAATGAAATACAAAATATTTACATCTATCGGAGTAATTATGGATTTATACGATTTAAATTATATTCGGTTTGTTGCAAATTTTTTCCGATCAATAATCTCCCGAACAAATATTTAATTTCGGTGTATCTTCATAATGAACAATATTTATGGACCACAGCTGCTGGGAACAATAATAATAATTGTTATATTTATGGTGGTGGAAAAACGTAGGATGCGATATTTGTAGAGGAAAATATATTGAAAACATTACAATATGCGTATCTGCCCGCTCCAACGACTCTTTATATTTTTTAATCGACATATATTGTTCATACAATTTTAGAAAAGCATTATTCTATAGTATAATATATATTAATATAATATTATTATGGATAGCTATCACGACCACTAGTTATAAAATTGACTCGATTTTAATGATTATTTGTTTTTTATTTAATTTAAAAAAAAACTAACCATAAAAAAAGGTGTTTTGTAGTGTTTATTAATCAGAGACGGTATTTTTACGTATTTAAAAAAAAACATGCAATTTCAACGGATCTTTGGAATAAAAAAAGTTAGGCTACGGAGCTGTTGAATAATAATAACTATGGTTATATATTTTGTCATTAATTGTGGTGGATTTTTTTGGGTTTATTAAAAACAATTTTGTTGTCTATTTTGATTGATTTTAAGTGCTTTTTGCTTAATTTTAAGTGATTTTTTATAGTTTTATAAAGCTAAAAATCCAAACTCTACACGATTGATTTGATTTTTGATTCGGTGATTCATTTTCGGTGAACTAAAAATAAAATGTCTTTTCTCGTGTTTCTATATTGCATATAAGTCCGTAACCTCCAGTGGCCAATTTTTGAAGAGCAAATGGCATATGCAAAAATATTTAAAAAGTCAAACTTTCACTGTGTATTCAAATGGAAATGTGAGACTTAAAAGTTTAGTCGGTTTAGTCAGTTCTGTACGAGAACTCACTGGGCGAGACATTCTGTTCGTCATGACGTAGGTATAATGTATTCTACAGCGTGTGATTCTCTCTATAGACGAAATTCGTTATTTCGGAAAAGTTCAAACTTTTGACTTTCCAATGACAATATTTATATTTTATATTTCTGAACCTGCAGAAGCAAAATACTTTTCTTACAATATCGACGAACAAAATAATTTTCGAATATCGGCAGACGAGTTTTTGTTGTTGTAGAAATGATCATTTCGAGCTATAGCAGTGAAGTCTCCAAAGTCTCAAAACTATATAACATTATTAGGTACTAGAAATCGTTAAAATCTTAAAGTGTAGTAATAAATATTCGACAGAGACACAATATATTATGATAACAATAGTAATAATTCTGCGTACTTTGCAACTTCTGGTCACACTCGTTATGAACCACTTTTTCGCTGTCAAACGTCGCGGTTACCTATACATAGAAGCCAGCTCAGACTTGTTTTTTCTCCTTTCTTCGAGCGTGACACGCGTTCGACTTTCCATATATTATTATATTATGTTATACTTAACCATTTACCTATCACGTTACTCTGGACGCAAAGTGCAAAATATCGCAACAACATAACAACGCAGACGTCAGGTCTGGGACGTGCAGTAATTGTATGAATATAAATGTAAGCGAGAAAAATAAAGAGAAATATAAAAGTTTAAACCGAAAAGTCCGTTCACTGCACAATGACACTAAACGGTGATGGTTAATAATGTCACTCTCGATCTAGGGCAAATGGACGTTTGGACGAGCAAGCTGTTTGGAAAAAAAAAAAAAAATAAATCGATCAATCAATAAAAAACTGGTAAGTGCAGAGCGGTGAAGTATGTCAGTGGTTTTGGAAGTTTGTCCAGTGTGCATTTCTACTTTCAAAAGTGTTTTTTAAATTGTATTATTCGTTTCTATGGTGATAAACAAAGCGTTAACAATTTATATCAATATATTTTAGAGGTTTTTTTTCGTTATTTCGGGTGGTTTTCAAGTAGCGTTAAACAACTATTGAGAAAATCAAAAAATACCTCTCTATAAAGTACCAACTAGATTCACTTTTCTATCAGAAAAGATGCTGATTTCGAAAATCAGATTTTCAGTATCTAAAATGTTTTTGACAGACTGAAAACACAAATCTTAGTAAAATCAGTAAATTCTCTCGCTCCTCTCAGAATCGAAAATATCAATAGTAAACATTAAAAATTAAAGCGCAAAATAAAAAAAGGGCGGGTAAGTGTATGTCGCTCTGCTGTACAGTAGGTTACAAGTGAGTCACTGTAATGGATTGTGTTAGATTTTTATCCAATGATATAACATCATTGAATAAGAAAAACGATTCTGAGCGAAGACGGTCAGTCAGTCTATAATATCTTACTAAGTCTAAATGTATTTGATGATATTATTGTGAATAAACTAATTAATTTTAGTATTATAGGCATTAGTATTTACTATAGTTGGTTAAATTCATTTTTCTCAAAAAAATTATATTTTAAAATGCCATTGCGTGTATATAAAATATAACAATATATTCTAAAAGTTTCATATACCAACAAATAATATTTTTTAATTATATCAAAATAACTAAAATCATTATTCTTGGTTTAAATATGAAATTTTGTCTAAATTTGAAATTAAAATGTCTGTAAAAAATAAATATGTTGATATATTTTTTTGATTTTTTGGTTACAGTATGATTTATTTATGAGAATTTTTGTTTTAAATTTTCAACACTTAGTTATAAAAACTGAACATTTTATAGTTTTTTAATTACAATGATTTATAATTTTCGAGATTTTGACAAATTTTGTCAAAATTCGAACTTTAAATGCTTATAAAAAAAAATCATGCCTATGTATTTTCAATATTTTTCAACTGATGTTGTAACAATATATAAGAAAGCTTGTATTAAATTTTCAGACTTTTTGGCCCACCAAATAAAATTTTATTGACAATTATAAAAAAAAAAACTAAAAAAATTGAAAACTAAAATGTCTGTAAACAGCTCAAAACAAATCAAAATATTTTCAAAATTGAATGGTGTATAGAAAATGAGAATATAAACATTTAGTGAAATTTTCATGCATCTACAATTATTCGTTTTTGAATTACAACCAAATAAGAAAAACGCTACATGAGAAATCGAGTGAATATCCTATGTTGTAAAATTATGAACTAAAAACACTCATAAAAATTATTTTTAATTGCTTTTAGATATTTTATTTTTGATAAAAGTAGAAAAACTTACGTTAAATCTTGTGTTAAAATTTAAAACCTTAGATTTAAAAAGAAAAATTTTTATGAATTTCTAACTTCAAATAATTTGCAAATTTTCGTCATTTTTACGTAATTTGTCAAAATTTCAACTTGAAATGCTTAAAAATAAAAATTGTGACTACAGATTTTTAATATTTTTCATGTGCCTTTGGAACAATATATTAGGAGCATTCTATTAAATTTTCAAGAATTTTTAACGAATAAATAAAATGTTATTGATTTTTTAAAAAAAAAAACCAAAAAGATTGGAAATTTAAAATGTCTGCAGTAAACAACTCAAAATAAGTCAAAATATTTTTAAAACGGTATGGTATATAGAAACTGCTTATATAAACATTCAGTAAAAATTTCATGTGATTACCGTAATTTTTTTTAGATTTACACCAAAAACCAAAATCGATTTTATCGAAAATCAATGTTGCGTAAAAATTCCCGTTTTTTCCTTAATTTTCCATTTGTTTTTCACGGTACTTTTGAAAACTACTGGAAAATGTTTACTTTGACCCCCCAAAGTACCAACTAGATTCACTTTCCTATCAGAAAAGGTACTATTGAAGAAAATCTAAGCACTTTTACTGTCCCAAAACGTGATGACAGACACAAAAAAAATGACGGTAAATACATGAAATTTTTACTGAATGTTTATATAAGCAGTTTCTATATACCATACCGTTTTCAAAATATTTTGTTCAATCAAGCTCAATAGGTCTGAATGAATTAGAGGTATCATTGGACAATTGATCTTAAATAAACAATTTAAAAATTTAAAAATAAAAATTCACAATATCCAAAAGTATATAATATTTTTAATAAAAAAAACTAGTTTCAGCATATGACCATCAATAAGTAGGTTATATAAAAATAATTTAAAATAAATAATAAAACATCAACAAATACAAAAAATAATTTTTAAAAAATAAATAAAAACTTTATAAATCATAACAAATTGTAGTATAGATATATAGATATAAACAGTATAATATTTAGATATAGTATAAGATTGTTTATAAAATTATATATAATATTTTTGGGCTTTCGGCTATTGTGCATTTATATGTTTAAAATAATTTACACATGTCATGTTATTATTTTAATAGAATAAAAATGTATAATATATTTTTTTAATTAAAATAAAAGCAGTAAAACTAACTTAACTAACCGATTGATACATCAGTTTTAGTATAAAATATTACCACATGTACTTCCAAAACAATCAATCTCTGAGTTCCAATTTAGGTAGTTATTATAATATCCAAAATATTATGAATGGTATCAATACCGGTTTTCAATAACTAATTTCGTTATAAATACCCGATACCAGTATCTGAATTTATTATTTTGGATGCAAAGCCCTGGCCTTTATAATATCGTTATTGTTAACGTTTATTATTAAAAGCACGGTAATACCGAATGAAACGTATCACTTGATATAAATACTCAAATATGGCTGAAGTTGGGAAGGAGGAGGTTATAACTAATCTATAACCCTTCCTGCAGGCTGCCCCGCTTGATTAAAACCACCTGCAGGAATGTATGCATGCACATGTATGAAGTTCGTAAACATAATATTATGATTAATATTAGTATTATTATCATCGTATATTGAGTAATAAATTAATAGGACGTCTTGACGGGCAAGTGTTGTCTCCTTCTCACAAACGTACAATGTATAGAAAAGCAGCTTTCAGCGGATCAAAAACCTATTTCGATATCTGCTTACTACACAATTATGTGTAATGCTTATATAATTATTCCACAAATAGTCACGTGGTTAACAGTGTCGACTTAGACAGCAGACGAATTTAAGGAGTGTAGATATACCTTTGGGTAGGGTATAGAACACATCCCGTTTAAAACAGAATCGTTCATTTTTTGAGTATCGTCTCCGGTTGTCTCGACAAACTTCCAAAGGAACGCTGCTTGTCCCGTTTCCAGCAGATACATGTAGTCTCTTAGTTTTAATCCCATTATCTCCTCATTATATGGATGATAATTTGTGTACTATAATATTTCTATACAATGTATATTTTTACGGTTTAATATTTATTGAATCGATCAATGTTAATTGTTATGAACCACTGTTTTTGAGTTTGACGAGCGTCGAGTGATCATGATTTGTTACCGTCAAATACGAGACATTTCGTGACGCATAGTGTAAAATATTATGATCCCACACAACAGTCACCCTTGATCTCATAAAACGGGCAAACGTCATCTCAAAAATACCTTTAAACATTTAAAAATCACTGTGCAATTTAACGGGTTTTTTCTGTTGAATTAAGGGCATCGGAGCCGGTACGTTTTTAGTACAAAAACATGTCTAGAGGAAAAACTCTCACTTCCTGTAGAATAGTAGGATTCCGTTATTTTTTTATTTATTTAAAAGATGAGCACATTTTGCACATCGGATCAAAGCCTGATTTTCAAAATTATAGTTATAGAAGATAAATATGTGTTTAAATAATGTGCACAATATTTATTATTTTTCAAACGTATTTTTCTACCACTATTTAAAGTGAAATGAAATTTCGGCTTTTGCTCCGACCTGAAAATGTTCTCTTCTTTATTTTAAATAAAAAAAATTTAACGAAATCCGACTATTAAACAGGGTGTGAGAGTTTTTCCTGTGAAGTCGTTTTCGTTGATATAATACACCGTATCAAACCCCC
>JANEHU010000661.1:0-140540 GCA_027563435.1 Nasonovia ribisnigri
ATAAACTATAAGGAACACCACTGAGGCATACCTAACAATAGTTACCTAAAACTTGAAATTTTCAAAATATATTCAATATGGTAAAAATAATCGGAATAAAATTGATTGTTTTATAAATAAAAACCTTAGGTACCTACAGGTTATTATATCTATATAATATGTCCATTATACATTTATACTGAATACCTAAATATGTTTTGAGTATTAATAATCTTATGTAAGAATGGTATAGGCATATTATATTATATAGGTAACTAAAGTTTAAATAATATTTTTCGTAAAGAAATTACTTTTAAACTGCATTATTAATTACTTGTCTATTTTGGTTTTAGCAGATATTAAATTAATTCTAATTAAGGTAATTTAATGACTTTTAATCATTTCTGTTTGGAATACTTTTTACCTAACCTACCTATACTCTATCTATATAATATGATGATACAGTCATCCTGCAGTAATTAGGTAGGTACACTAAATTTCCGCTTATGGGCTAATATGAGAGCTTTAAGTACAGTCTAAAAACGTTCCAAAATATATTTGATACAAAATAATATACAGTTATCAATTTTATGAAAGTTTTTTTATGTATTTAGATCATTAACATATTATGATATTGTTCATGGTTTTTCTTTCTGTTTATTATTTATATATTAAATTCAATATTCGTACAATATGAATTTACATTTTGAATCAAAACATACTTGTTAAATATAACAGTATTATGCATTAAAAATAAACATAATAAATTACCTATACAATATAAAAAACAATAAATCTTTCTGAAGTATTTCTGGATAATAGTCGTAAGTTGTTAGATACCTATTATAAAATGTCTATAATTAAATTAAATGGGTGCTCGACAAATTGTATCAACATGTGACTGGGATCTTGAAAACAAAGAAAAAAAGCATGTGTATATTAATATTGTTTTACACTTTTTTTTTTTTTTTTTTACATAAAAGTATACTATTTAATACATATTAAACCTTGTTTTGGGGGACGAGGTGGCCGAGCGGTCTAACGCGTCGGCTGCGGCGCTGGTATCGGGTTCGATTCTCGACCACCGGGCGGCATTTTTCTCCGGGCAAGTCACGGTGTCCGGAGAATAAGTGACGCCATCCCCCACTCCGGGGCATGGCAGATACCTTCGGGTGCTCCTAAAAAAATTCTGCCAAAAACAAACACGCACGTGTTCCAAACCTTCAGTACCCTCCCCCACAGTTCCACAGGCTAATGACTTCAGTTGTCGAAGCCTCAACCACCCCCCCAAAAAAAATAAATAAATAAATAAATAAACCTTGTTTATTTCATTATAATTCAACTTATATTGTACAATTACCTTTTAATAACTGTAAAATGAATAGAAAAACAATTAATTTATTATGGTACAAAATATCTATGTACACTTGTTGTAAAGAACAAAAAGAAGAACCATGTAGGCTAACACATTTTAAAAATTAGGTAGCCTATTAATGGCTACTACTAGTACTCCCGCAAAATCCCGTGGTGCATTCATATTGATGCTCCTAGAATAGCCCAGGTATTGGTGATGGGACTGTAGTACTGTACCTACACTTCTACAGAATCCAAATAATCATCTTCACATCTTTCACTGACAACACACAACAAACCCTCTAATACAACAACTCCTGTATTAAAATTTCAATTTTACTTCAGTGCATTTAAAAATGTCAATAAAATAATTTTAACTATTCTTCAAGTAATTTACCTGACCTTTCTCGAGGTGAATGCATGTCTGCAATACTAGCCCTATTTCCTGTACTTGGTCTGTATGACTGTATATGCTTCAACCTTCAACGCTGTTTAGAGTACCTTTAATATTATTATATTTTCAACACACAATGACATATATTAAATGTATTATTTTTGCCAAAAATGAATTTAACCTGCTGTTGTAGCCTGTAGGTACTAGGTACCTACTAATCCCTAATGGACAATGGAAAAATAAATTAAGTACTTAAACCACAATAAAATCATCAAATACACCTACCTACTTAATAATATCATATGCTGATAGATTAATTTTTCGCTCAGAATCGTTTTTCGTATTTAATGGTTTTATATATTTGAATTCAAATTGAACACCATCCATTACAGTGACCCAATTGTAACCTACTGTAGAGCAGAGCGACACCCACTTGCCCACCTTTTTAATAGTACACCTATTGACCTATTATACAATATAACATTATTGACTATTGTAAAGTTTTGATATAATTTATTATAATTATTATAAGAACAATTTTAATATTAACAATTTTTAAAAATTTCAAGTGGTTTATTAATTTTTGAATAACAACTAAATATCAAAAATGTAGGTGGGTAGACTAAAACATTTGCTCCTCGTGTTAAAATAGCTCGCCAAGTCACTGGTTTCAGTCATGTCCCGTATGTTTTCAGCTGCCTGTCTGTAAAATAATTTGATTATAGATCATTGCAACTTTCTATCCATGTTTTATACTATAATATTATAGTATTGTTGCATTAGTCTATAATTTCAAAAATTCAAATTTTAAACAATAAACAAATTATAATGGTACTTATTGAGGTAAAAAAAAACCCAATAAGTTATTGAATAATAATTATTAATATTACCTACTACAATTTCTTAGTATAATATAAGTCTTAAATTAATTTTATTTACTAAATGTATTATTGTATTTTTATGTATATATTTTATGAATAATTAGACATAACTCATACGTTTTATTTTTTGGTTTTGAGATCATATACAACTTTAACAGAAAATTTGGCACTGCAGGTCACTACTAATCATCGACAAATTGTATAAATTGGAGATGTCTTGTCTTGTCTTGTCTCCATTTGTTATGTACACTACCATACACTGCCTGTGTAGAATGTTATTCACTTTTATTACCATATAGTGTAGGTGTACTGTAAATTGTACAAACTGCAAGTACATATTTCGAACCTACTTAATTGAATTGAATACTAAAATACTGTCAAATATAAATTCAAACTTCCTATATTTGTAATATAATATGTAAACCGAAGTAATTTAAGATTTTTCAAGTGTATGAGCGCCCAGCTCACCACAGACTTTATCCTTCTATCTGTTATGTAACTCGGATGAATAGATATTATTATAATGGTATTTGATTAAAGAATATTTTTGATTTCATCAACAAAAAAATGCCATTTTACATAATTGTAGGTATATAAATTATTATTATTAATTTTAGTTTAAAGTATAATTAATGGTCAATGGATATTGGATAATAATAATAAATAAATTATAATATATTATAATGTAATTAATTTTAATCATGCTATTTATATCATTAACTGTTCCTATGTTGGTCAATTAGATCACTCATTTTGAGATCAACTAGATCTTTAGGGGAAAATATAAATTTGGTGATCTTAAAGACGTATATATGGATCTAGATGGCCTAAGGGGATTTAGTTGACAGGGGAACTAATTGACCCTCGAGGATCTAGTTGACCACTGGGGATCTAGTTGATCACAGGGGATCTAGATAACCATGGGGATCTAGTAGGACGGGGATCTAGGTGATACGTCACCGAATTCTAGTCATAGAAAAAAGATTCTAGTCTTCAGAATGACTATTTATATAACTATAGTCATGGTCTTCAGTTCGTGATTTTAATATTTTAACTGCCTCATGACTTCGTGAGCATGGCAGGATGTTGATAGTACTATCAGGTTCTATACTGTTACTAAAAAACTGATAACGAATAACGATTGACCGGCGTTAAAACGCGCACGACAAGTGCCAGTATTGTCGATGT
This sequence comes from Nasonovia ribisnigri, assembly GCA_027563435.1. Taxonomy (NCBI): domain Eukaryota; kingdom Metazoa; phylum Arthropoda; class Insecta; order Hemiptera; family Aphididae; genus Nasonovia; species Nasonovia ribisnigri. Next base: position 3,796 of record JANEHU010000661.1, read on the forward strand.
GCTAATTGTGAGGAAACATATGAATTTTGATTTTTGAATAATTCAAATTCTTTGGACGTTTCGACTTCGGCAGTTGTATTAAAAAACTAAGAACATTATAATATTATATACGATATAGGTACCTATAACCGGTCTTGTCCTGCTGTCGTCATTTTCTTTCGAGCGCCATCGATGGAGCAAGCACGGTTTTCAGTCGTCACAGACAGACCCGATGGCATACCCCAGACAAACGGACCCAGGCTCGGATCACTGAAACACTCAAATTCTCAAGTCGTGACTCCGGCATTCATGTTCTACACCAAAGTAAAAAAGACCAAATCCTTTAAAATTATGTTATACATTTTTGGTTTGATTTTTATAGTGTGGAAGTGTACCATACATATCGAGAGAAGTGTTTGAAAAAATTGTGCCTGACGATCAGGCGTTGTTCAATTTCCCATTACCAACATGTCTGAGTTTCCACCAACCACTGATAGAGTTTAAACACGGTCTTACCTCTTTTGTTGGTCTTGAGGTATGTATTGATTTCATTAGTAACACTGCTCACTAATATTCTTGTCAAAACATAAGTAAATAGCTAGGGAATGCAGCTGCACTGCGCTTATAATTTTACATTTATGCATTGTTGTTTAGAGTTTAATTATTTATAAATTGAAAATAAATGATTTTAATTTTGACTAAATCATGCCTTGATTTGAAAAAAGTTTGTACTTTTTATAAAAATTTGACTTTTAGGATATAAGCAGAGGTTAGGTTATATTTTAGCACGGCAACTTTAAACAGTTTACCGGCCAACCATCAGTTATAGCTCAACCACAAAAAAAACTGTTAATAACTATTATATTTTTAATATTACTAAAATAGTATTTTATTAATTTCACTAATGTTCATTAACATTCACAAAAACCATGGCATTTATACTACTGTCCATTACTATCTAATAATTTACTTACATAATTTGTATTTAAATGTTTAGCGTTTAAAGTATTATTTGAAAAATAAATTTTTCAATTTTTCAGAAATACTTGTCATGCTGCTCAATAACTGACTATGCTGTGGATACCCCACAAGGTTACAATAAAAAAGATTGTGTTGCTATAAAAACCAAAAGTGGAAATCAATTAATTAATCATGAAAAGTAAATAGGATTACAGTTATTTAAAAATAATAAAAAATTTACCTATTTTAATTAATTTAAAATGTTAAAAGTAGACATATATTCGTTTCTTTTTTGCTATACATTTTATCCACATGTAGTATACTGTTATAGAATTAAATAAGTTGTATCTTATTTTGATTTTTTTCTAAAATGCATTGTTTCAAAAAATAATTTATGTTAAAAAAAGACACAAATTCAAGTTATAACATTTCTACATTCATTTTAATTAAGACTTACAATATGTTATAAATGTTATTAAAATATATTATTTTTAGGTATATGGATATAATAGAAATATTCAAACCCACTATGTATGTTACCCTAAGCATTTCAGACACTAATTTTGATAGTTCACTTTCAGCCATTGAGAAGTCGGTTAATATTTCAAATAGACTCTTTAAGAGTTGCCTGGAACGGCATCATCAATCAGAAGTGAGTATTTATTCATTTGTATAAATTAATGTTCTAAAGGAAACTTAACTATCTAGTATTTCATGAATACAGAGGCGTGCCCAGGATCAAAATGTAGGACAGGCCCGGTTATAATTATTTTAATTTATATAGGTACAGATAATGATGTAAAATATATTAATAATAACTATTTGAAAACAGAGTAGGCCCGGGCCTGCTAGGCCTACCTGCTGGGCACGCCACTGCATGAATATAAATAACATTAACTAATGTTATTAAGGTTCTGTTCTTCTTGAATTTGCATGATTTTTTGTGAAGTTTTGAAATTAAAATAAATACAAAGTTGGAAATTATGGGACAATAATATAATAACAAAATAATTAATTTTAATAACAATACGATTTCATAAATTTGTAAATACTCTGTAACAGCAAGCCAGATTCAATAACATGGCATGTACACGATTTCACATCAAGGTACAAATTAAAACAGACTACATACTCCTTAGTCCTAATTCCTATATCGCCTGTAGGCTGTAACGATAACACTAATTGCGTATATTATTTATAATTATGTATGTATGTATGTATGTGCGTACTTATATGTAATACAATTACATTATTTAAAAAATACAATATTCTTATTAAATAGATATGTATATATTATGATTGGGTAAAAAATACTAAAACCTGTATACAATGGGCACCTAGACATACATTTTTTATGGTTCCTGGACTGTCGGTTATTTACGGGTTCCCTGTAATATACTTATATATATATTGTCTATGGGTACATTCATAGCATTATTGTTGCATAAACTATCATTTGTAACTAAACCATATTAGTTTTCAACCACTACGCCATTCTGTTTATTTTTTCAAAACTCATTATATTTTTAAAAGGTAGTATAATAAAATCAAAAATGAATCATTCTTCTATTAAAATGATTTATTGTAGAAACATCTAATGAAGTATACTAATCAAAATAAAATACATATTTTTAATCATTTTGATGATAAAAAAAAATTTAATGTACCAAGTATGTATTTCTTAGAAAAATAACTACAAAACAATATTGTTTAATGATGTATTACAATATTTTATATTATTTCTTTTTATTCTCTTAGATAATAATACAAATCATAATAGTAATATGTTATTACTATGAAATTGTAATTTGTTTACTTACAAATATTTTACTCAGTATAATCATTTAACAGTTGGAATAATTATCTATAATAAAGCCTTACTAGTTAGTTATATATTTTGATACTTTTTTAACCACATAAATTATATACCGCAAAAACTATTTCAAAATAGAATTTTTTTTTTTATATAGTTTATTATCTATAGATTTATGAAAGTATAAAATTCTTATAAATACAATTTTTTTATATTAAATAATATTTAACTTAAATTTAAATAATTATTTTTACCATTTTGTATTAACAAATATTTTTATGGTGTTTAAAAAGTTTAAATATTTTTAATCAATCTTACAAACAAATGTTTTCAATACAAACGTTTATGAAAATTGTATTGTCCTATAATATTTTAATGGATTTCTGGTACATTTAATTAATTATACCACACCATGTATTTAACAATTGGCTGTTTTAGTGTTTGGAAAAAAAGTATTTGATAAATCAATAGTTAAAGTCTTATAATTTTAAATTGCAATATACTTACATAGTTGTATTGAATTTTACAAGATTTAACAATACAGTACAACTGTACAATTTTTTTTATACTTTTTGAAATAATGAGTGTTCAATGATAAAAGAATCACCCTGGATATTTATTGAGTTTAATCAATTTTATGTTTTAGATGTAATGTTTTTAAACTTTCATTATTAGTTTGTTATTAAGAAATTTTCCCAACAGTGTCTATCTAGTAAAATAAAATCATTATCGTGTTCATTGCCTAGAAAATATATGATCATGGAATTCAAAAAGTTACAGTGAACATTTTTTTTATAATTATAGATATTAGCATTGATTATGAATACTATTCATAATTGAAAATATTAATTATTTACCTACCACATTTAACTTAATTGAAAGTATATTTATCATTTTATCCTAATTATAGTTTTATTATAATATAATATGTATATTTATAAATATTTTAAATGATAGCTATTGATTGATTCAAATTCTGGTTTTTGGAATATTTAAGTTTACTTAAGTCCCATATATTTTTATACTTAAGTTTTTATACCATTTAAGAATTATCTAGAGTTGATATAAACTTCCTTTTTTTAAATGAGAACCATCCAAATTTGAAATGAATTGTTTGGCAGGATATATTTTTGAACATGTTATATCTAAATCAAAATTTGAATGAGTAGTTTCTGAGTAATTTACCTGTGAAAATTACAACATCATGAAAAATAGTTCTGTATATGAGAAAATATGATAACAACTCTATTCAAAAAATGTACATCCTATTATTGAATTATTAAAATATAATAATTTCTAATGTTTGCTTTAGGTACTAAAACAAAGTTGTGTGATTGCTCCAATTCAAGGTGGTTTTAATGTAGAAGAAAGAATTCGATCAGCAACATTTTTATCAGAATATCATGAAAATGTATTAGGATTTCTATTTGATGGATTTTTTACTGATGGAACCATTGTCGAAGAAATCCCTACTGATCTTATTCTACCTATTATCGATAAAACAATGGTATTTATAAAAAAAATTATTTTTTTATTCGCATATTTAAATTGCATATGTATTTTCATAATTACAAATATTTTATTCTACGAAGGAATGTATCCCACATGATAAAATGAAAATTATATTCGGTGCCTGGACTCCTAGTTTAATTATTGATCTAATAAACAGTGGAGTAGACATGTTTGACTCATCTTTACCATACATCACAACTGAACGCAATTCGGCCTTAATATTTGATTACAATTTAAAATATAAGTGAGATTTGATTTGATTTGAATTATATTTATTCATTTTACTGAATATGCTCAATTTTTTGCTTTAACTTCCAGAAATGAAATTATTACTATGGATATTTCTCATCATGAGACTGATAAAAATGTAGACAGTTTGAATGACTATGAAATATGTTTAACAGATGCATGGTAATGTATTGATTTTTTTAATTTTGTAGTGAAATAATAATACATAATATTTATCTATTTGTATGATTTGGAATAAAATAAATGTAGCCATTTTGAGAAATTTGTACCAATAAAGGATTCATGTACGTGTTTGACCTGTAAGAAACATACTAGATCTTACATTCATCATCTACTGGTCTCAAATGAACTTCTAGGTTTTCTATTATTGACCATGTAAGTGTATTGAAAATATATCTACCTAAATATAAATTACATTAAAAATTAATTATTTGTATTTTTCAGACACAATCTACATTATTTTAATCAATTTTTCAAGGACATACGGGAAGTATTAACGAAATAATAAATAAAAATTTGACTTAATTATTTATATATTAATAAATTGAGAAGATACCTATTGTATGTTCTTGTATTATCTACTCTACTCTACTTTTTTTGTAATTTATTAGTATTTCTGAAAAAAAAACTACTAAACTACATATGAGTTACGAGAAACCTTGTATTAAACTTCAAGCTTTTTGACTCAACGAATACAATGTTATTGATATTTATAGAATAAAAACTAAAAATAATTCAAATGTCTATAGACAACTCAAAACGAGTCAAAATATAGATATTAATATTATTAATAATAATCATCCTGCATAGAAATCGGTAAAATAAAAATATTATGAAAATTCCAAGTTACTACGATTATAAGTTTTTGAATTACAACAAAATAAGAAAATCGTTGTACCTATAAGAATTTGTTGATTTGTGGATGAACATCCAATACTTCAAACGTTTGTAAAAAATTAATTTAAATTTCCGGTAAAGTTTTTTTGTTAAATAATATGTAGGAAATCATAAGAGGAATCTTGTATTAAATTTTCAAAACTAATAAAAATTAAAAATACTAATTATAAGTAGGTACATTAGGCACTTAGGCACTGGTTTTTTGATTATCATTTAATGTTCAAAATCTAGAAAATGTGTAAACTATTTTGTAGTTTAAAATGTATAAAATGTTCAGGTTTTATAGCCAAGAATGGAAAATTTAAAACAATATTTCGTTTAAGTAGTTCATATATCATATACTGTCATATATATTTTAGTTATTTTGCTGTAATTTAAAATTATTATCGTACTATAGCGTCTATAGCCTGATGCCCGACTGACAGATCGTCTCCGCTGACCGCTTAGAATCTTTTTTTGTATTATGAAATAATTATATCTTTGAATTCAAATTTAACTACATCCATTAAAGTGACTAACAGGACACCTAACGTACCTAAATAAAAGTGGTTTCACCTACTTTCCCCCTTTGTAATTATAATTTAGCACCAAACAAGCTAATATAAAATTTCCGGGTTCGGCCACGTGATTTTCAAATGTACACAAGTAAACAACAATTTTTTAGTGTGGGGGAAAAATCATTAAAAATTTCTGATAATATTTAATAATTAACTTTTAATGATCAAATTACCGAACGGCCAACATATCATAATATAATATTAATTAATTATAAATCTACGTCATACGATAAACATAAAGATACCTAATAAATTTGATTTTTTTGAAAAATGTTAATATAATAAAATATCGAAAGTAATAACTAATAGCCAATATGTATTGTCAGTCCGACCGTCTCCGCTTTGAATCGTTTTTCGTATAAAATAATTTATCTTTGAATTCGACTGATCGAAATCTTTCAATATTTAACACATCCATTACAGATATAACAATTATAACCTAACTTACTCAATGACTACAATACAGCGGAGAAAGTTATATAGTTCCTCGGATTTTTCATTTTAACTTTATTAACCTAATAACCTCCCGGCTTATATTTTTGAAATTTGTATCGAAAATGATTATGGGTATCTCTAGGTAGATTAATTAAATATTACCTTAACGCTTACGGCTTACCTAACCCAGTAGCCAGTTCTTTTTTATTGTAAGTTGCACTTTGGAGTAGGTATAATATTATGTTAATGGTTCTTATTAATATGCATTGTACTTATACGACCTTCCTATTTTTCTATTACGTTCTACGAATTATAATATTTGAATAAAAAAAACGAAAAAATATATAAAGCCAGTTAAAGAATAATTTCTTGTTATATTTTAGGGTTACCTACATAGAAATTTATTTTGATAGTCTTAATTTTTTACTTTAATTTGAATATTTTTATTTTTGATGTAGTAGGTTTAATGGCGTGGTTAAGCGTGGTCATACATTAGAGTATTACACAAGACCTAACCTAGCCATTGGCTTAATATTTATACTATTTAGATATCGATTGTATATCAGTTACATCCGAGGTTACATCCGTGGTCTGCATTTTTTACCTTTACCTAATTATAATTTTAAGACGTAGATGCATGATGGTTAATAACTGACATAAATAATTGAAAGAGTACATTGACTTATACATATTTTGTTCAATTGCAACAATTAATTAGTCAACTATACTTTGTTCTAACATTATGAATTATTGTAAGACATTAAAAACACTACTATATACGTCTATACAAATAATTTATCAAATACATTAATCCTTGAAAAACTTATCTTAAAATTATTATACTTGTAAATATGTTCAATTCTTTCTTATGTATTTCGCAGTAACCTTTTCTCTTAATATTAAATAATATTGTTTAACTACTATGAATTCTATATTAGATATAATAATATTATTGTAAATGATATAATAATACTCATGTCCTATAATATTATGTTTAAAATGTTAACTTCTACCGGTTAACGGATGTTTACAAATTTACAGTAATTATATTCTATTGTACAGCGAGTACATGATACACTATAACCAGAGGTGGTTCTATAACTCAAATTTCGTACGGGCATAAATATATATATATTACATTTATAAATAACTAGTAAGCTATAGTATGGCTATAGCCAATAGGCCAACCTATAAACTCCCTAACCGTAATTTTTTTTTGCCTTACAGCTCAAAATTTCATATTAAAAATAATCTAGATTTTCTTTATTATTTAAAACAAAATATAATTTACTTATATTGAATATATTATTAAATTATAATTTATATAAGTATTATTAAAACAAAAATTAGGTATACGGGCAGCTGCCCATCTTGTCCGTACGCTAAACCGTCACCGCAGACTATGGTCTATAACTTTAGGTAGAGGAAGAAGGAAACCTTACTAAAATGTCTATAACTATATGCTGTATTAACTACATTTACCAATTTTTATGACGCGCGTCTAAACCACTATTTCTTAATCATTAATAATTATTAATTGTAAATGAGTAAAATATTCTTTTTTAATATTAATTTTATGGATTCCTTGACTCAAGTTCTAGGATATAGTCATAAGTCATCTAATCAATAATGTAAAATATATTTTAAAAAAAAACACATAAATTATTGTAGATACTAATTTTGTTGTAGATATTTAACCCAGTACCTACCTGTAGTAGAATACCTACTGGAGGTGTGTAGGTATATGTAAAATATAATATGTTAAGCAAAATACTGATACGGATTTTATAATCACGGAATACTGGTACGATCCTCAACAATCAAGGTTTCCTAAAGTATAAAACGAAACACACACATGTTGACATGTGTAAGAAAGATGTAATTACGAAATTGTATAGTCAAATATAGTTACCTAAACGAAATTCGAGCGTAAAGAAAATAAATTCATTACAAGACAATTTATACAATGGGTGTGAGAGTTACTTATAAGTAAAGAAATTACAATAGGCCAGGTTTAAATAATAGCTATATTTTGTACATAGTAATGTATAAAATAATATTTATTGTAACTCTTCATAAATTATTTATACGGAAAAAATTTGATACGACGGAATCGGTTTGGGCAGTCAAATGTTTTCGACTTGACGTGGTTCACATACATTAAGTAGTATTTGAATCGGGACTAAATAAATTGTTTGTGTTACCAGGGTTTCCATCTAATTACTGAAGTTTTACCTATATCAATATTTAACTATTTGGCCAATGACGATACATTAAATATTTAAAGCTTTATGAACATTGTGAATATTTTAGGAATCCTAAAAATTATATTTTGAAGAGTATCAGTAATCAGTGTTTTTAATTTCTTTTGTTATACATTGTATGGACCGTACCTACCAATATTCCAACAATCAAAGAGGTGAGACACGATTAAGCATAAAACACCGTTTTTGAACAGCGCATGATTGAGCAAAATTGTCGGCGTATGAAAAAAAATCGAAGTACAAAAGAAAACCTACACAATTGAGCATAATAAACTTTTTACTAAAAACTAATTCATTTTCAATTTTGAACTATATTATTTTAACTATATTATACAAAAATATTTATTTAAAGAATTTTATTATAATAATTAAAAATATAACAATGTGTCAAAGAAATAACATGATTTCATAGTCAATATAATATAGTCACTTTTCATAAATCTGTTTGATAATAATAATAATGTGGCAACATTGCATAATATATTCTATGCTCAACCGTATTATGCTTAATCGTGCTTTACCGAATCAAAGTATAAAGGGTTATAATTGTATGTATACCTACCAATATCATGTGCAAGTCTTACAAAAGTGGTGCACACCTATATGGGGGCTGCGATTACACATAAAAGAAAAGGTACCTTTACTTTCCAATTTAAACTATGTTTGTACGTAGAGTACTAGAGCATATTTTATTTATTCATATATCGTTTATTTTACTGTCATATTTTCGTTAATAATTAATAATTGGGAATTGGTAAAATGTGTTTTTGCATTGTTTCTGGTCTAAAACAATTTATTTCTATATAATATTATGTTAATTAAATTTCTTTTATACCTAAATACTTGAGATAACATACTGTGGTTTGAAATTGTTTATTATAATATATAGTTACTGTTACATACTTACATGTTTTAATTTACGTTCGCTATTGCATCAGTAATAATCAAGTATACTGTCAATATGGCCTGTCCTACCTACCTGTACCTGCCTCTTGTAATTAGGCGATAAAATATCTGTATAACTTTTTTTTATGCTGCAGCTATTATAATTTATAATATGGGTGTCGGAGCAACGAAATTGTGACAAACATAATATGAAATTTACAGCATGAATAATTAATATATAATGACGATAATTCACTTTTTAAACATTACATTTTTAGTTTACAATATTTGTTTTTGTTGTTATAACAATTACATACAAATTACTTTAGTCCTTAATGGCTTAATTATTAAACCAATCGATTAAAGCATTTTCAGTTATTAATTTACTTATTTAAATGACAAACAATGCTTTAATGAAAAAAAAAATAAATTATAAATTAGTAACTAATGTATGTAATTACTAATTATTGTTGTTGATAAATAATAATGATACACTTGAAAAATATTATATTTGTAGTAATAGAATAATATACAGATACAGACGTGTATACCTATACTGTAAATGTGTAACTGCTTAAAATACAAATAAATTTTAATACAAGACGTACACAACCAATGAACCAATTTTTTTTACTTTTTTGAATGACATGACACCATAGATATTTAATTTAATATTCCAATACAGAATATTATTCGGAGTCCTTCAATCGTTCATTGGTTATAAGTAACTTATAACGAAGGGTGTACAAAAATCAGACAAAGTGTGACATTAATTAAAAATTATAAAGATGATAAAGCATTAAATGATTAAACTCTCCACAAAGTGTATTAATTTTATACATTGAGTGTATAACAAATTATAAAAATTAAAAGAAATTAAATTCTTTTAAAATTAATGGATATAATATATTATTATTTCAAAATGTGCTTATGATTTTTATACTATGCATATGTCGAGTACATAATTTAAAAATAATAGTGCATATATATACATATTTCCGAACTTTACATATCCGAAAATATTTTGCCAATGTTTAGTGCATGATGAACTTACGAGCCTAATGCCTATGGTTATAAAAGTTTAAAATTATAACTTATGAAAACCTGTCCGAAAATGTATATTTATAAATTTAAATACTCCGAATAATATTCTGCTTTGAAATATGAAATTAAAAATGAATAGTGTTATTCAAAAAAGAAAAAATCAAAAAAAATATATAAACTTTTTTCAGAAATTTTGTTTTGAAATTATATCAAATTAGGTAGGTAATAAAAGAAATAATTCGAAATAATGAGTGTGGACACTTAAATGGATCACCTGGTATATAATATTACCTACAGCTATTTGAATTTTAAGATGGGTACCTATCATTAATTCATCAAATTATAATTTATATGTACTTATACCGAATGGTCATCGTTTTTAAAACTTTCCAACTAATTATTTTCGATAAAATTTGTAGTCTAATTTTTCATATTCCTTAAGAAGATGTCAGCGCAGTATTGTTTTCCCTCTCTGACCTACGCGCAACATACTGTGAACGTAAAATTTGCCATGTTGCACGTGGGTCAGAGAGAGAAAACAAATTCTGCGCTGACATCCTCTTAATATTATTTAAGGACCTGAAGTTTATATTATGAAGTTATTTTCAATTAATTTATATTCAATTGCAATTATTATATTTTTATTAAATTATTTTAAATAAAATATTTTTTGTTTTAATTATATTATCATTTATCGTAAGTTTTTGTTTTCAGTGAAATTAGTTTCCAACATTTAATATGCTCCATTAAAGATTAATACCTAACTAAATGTTTTTTATATAGTTAGGTCGTATGTAGGTACATCGTACACATAGCATTAGGAGGAGGTATTCGTATGATATAAAATAATAATTTATGGGTATATTTCTAAATAATTGTATTTATTTGGTAGGTACCTATGGTTAGTACTTACCTATAGATTATGATTTGTAGGCAGGTATGTAAAAAAATCATTCGATTAAAATAATTGTCGGGTATTGAATACCGAAAGAAATAAAAATATAAAATATTGCAATGTTACCTATCGTGTATTAATTAAACTATTAATACCCTACAATTTCCGATAAAACGTAAATGCATAACATTACCCGTATAATTGTACGTCTATTAAAACAATATGGCATTTTGTGCTTCGCGCATACGTCCGGTATGCCAAATTATACGGGAAAACGGTTTATAAATCACGACAACCTGTTGTAACCTATATCAAACAAACAAAAAAAAAGAAAACCTGCTCACTGGGATCGCTGCGGGTCATCGTGTTAGCGCAAGCCTGTGCCGGCGTTATCCGCGAATCACTGCTATTATACACTTACTGTATACACACCGCACACTATAAATATTGTCGTCTGTAGGTATCTGGTATACAAAATACACGAATAGACGGTAAGCGACTACGGTATAGTGCTGACGTACAGTATACCTCGTAACAGTCAGTACTACGGTAGTTGTACACTTGTACGCACGCCGTTATAAGGTTCCGAGTCGGGATTGATCGTACGTTTGAATATTTTATTTTTCTAGACATCGATCGTTTTTTTCACAATCTCCAGACTTACAACGAGATTTGAAATTTCGCATAAATAATAATACGACAGTCTTTTTTCAGACAGGTAAGATTTTTATTTTCCGATTTTCTTAATACACTCGAAAAAAACAGTAGGTTGTCGACACAACATTATAATATTGTGTGTGTGTGTGTGTGTGCGACTTACAAATTATTATTGTGAACGACATTATTTTCTTATAAGTCGCTTTTAATCGAAATTATGTCGCACAGACTGTAAAGTTGATATAAAATATATCCTTTGTTTTTGAGATGGTAGGAATATCATATTTATGAACGTAGTGTTGATGATAGACGACGATATATTATTATAGTGTATGCCTACAATAATATTTCAGTCGGTTGCGATTTGCAATTTGTATATAGATACTACCTAACGCTAACACTATACTGCAATATAGTACCATCGTCACTTCCTTTGTCGTTATTACTGTTTATTTGTCTTTATATTTCATGCTATTTCATTGTCATTTTATTTTACCATTTACCCCAATATTTTGGTTTTTGATAAGATACTTCTAGAGATAATTCCCTGGTCCATGTGTATGGACGATTTCGTTGATACCATTTACGTTATCTAGTGGTGAAATACTCAAAATATAATAAAGATTTAAATAACAGACGTACCAACCAATTATCTTACTGTGACCGCTTATATTTTAAAAAATCAACGAAATAATAAAATTACATTTTTAATCAATATCACCCCAAAATTGTATTTACGAAAAACCGATTTTAAAATGAAAAATAAATATATTAATACTATTATAGTTTATGAAAGTGAATAATAATTGAAATATTCAATAATTGTTTATGTTTATATAATATACCTAATTACTGTTGTATTTATATATACCTAAAGATACGATATAGGTACTTATACAAATTTAGCTATTTTAAAATTAGATGTACCTATATGACTATTGACTATATGTCATATAGATTAGCAAAAAGTTAAACAATATCTTCAACAATTTATAAACATTTAGTTTCAAAATTCATCTGTTTATGTACGTTGTTAGCATTTAGTAGGATCTATCTATTATACAAATATAACAATATGTACTACAATAATTGATGTGTTCATATGCATGTATATGTATTGGTGTATTGTAAAATGATTCACAAATAGATAGTTTTAAGTTTTTCAATAATTTATTCACTGTCATAAATTATAACATTTATTTTTTCATTATTCATCTTCTTATTTATTATGCATGAACTAAATGATTTCCTTTTTATGAATTCGGTACACATGAATTATGAAGGTACCTAAATAATTTATTTTGTAAGATACATTTTAACAATATAATATTATTAATTGATAAAATTCTTTTCAACCCATAAAAATACTCATTTCCTATGAATTGATTTTTCATATTTTAAAATGTTTGTATTTTTTCGCACTTCAGCAATGTCCAGAATATATTTTGATTGTTTTTGTTATTTCACTAGCGAATGCTAATTATTGCATTCGCTCGTAAATTGACAAAACCTATTATTATCATTTATCATTGATATTCTTCGTTTTGTGATCATCAACCTTAATGATCAACATTTTTTTTTATTTGATAAACTTAATATGAAAGAATATATCGGCCTGAATCAAGATCGTGAAACCTATAGGGTCCTTAAATTTTAGATTCTGAGTGGAGCGAGAAGCTGGTAAATAATTACATACGTATACGTTAGTTCCTACTTCCTACATAATATGATATGTGTAAATTCCTACGCGAATATAAAAATGAGATATTAAGAGTAACGAGGATGTCAGCGAAATATATGTTTTCTCTCTCAGACCCCCACACAACACGGAGAAAACGCTTTCGTTTTTGAGACAATATCGATATGTCATACCCTCAAAAAAATGATCCGGGTAAAGGCTTTTTGTCTATGTTGCGTGCAGGAACCTCCATGATAAATATTTATTTCTGAGTTCTGGCTGAATTTTATTATCGAATATTTTCAGGTATATCAATAACTTATGATACATTATTATATGTCATAATTACCATGCAAAATATTGAAGCTATATGTAATTTATGAATTATACGCGGTTATTCTATGTACCTACGAGCTACCTATGTATTATAATTTATGAACGTATTTATTTACCTACGTACACTATACCTACACATGCAACGCGTTGATTGATGATATAATTTAGGTATACTACACCCGGGTCACGCTGTATGCTACACCCGATATAAAAAATAGCAGACTACATGACTATATAACTGTATATTGTAATAAACATATATCACTTGGCACATATCTCTGCAGCATAAAATTAAAACAACCATTATGTAATAATGTGGTCTTACTTATTGCGGCTACTATAAAATATCTATGAGCGTAATATTATATTTTGTGTGTACGTGAATGTAGACTGGCGGATCTCGCAGATCTCTATTCAGTCCCCTTCAAGTCACTTATCGTTAGTTACAGCTAAAAACAGTTTTCGGCGTTGGTTCGCAGTTAGGTTAGGTTTTTTTTTTTAATTTTAATTTATATATATTATATTATATTATATTATAGATGATTGACGGAACACGACATGCGTATAATATACCAACATCCAATTTTCTTACTATAAGAATTATAAAATTGAATTTTTTATTCTTTTATTTTGATATGCATTTTTAAAATGTTGGTTTAAAGAACTGATTATTTCATTTTTTTTTTTAAATTAAGTAGGTAGGCCATTGAATCAAAATTTCCACATGAGTATTTTAATGTGAGCACAGTTTGAGAACCGCTGATGTGATATTCTCTGTATACTGTGTAATACCGCAGTCATTGGCGCCTGATGAATTGTAATTCGTTAAAAAATAGTACGAACAAAAAAAACTCTTCGTAGTTGTAGATAAATAAAACTGCATATTTCACTATTACATTAAATATTTTTATTCACGCACGTGTGATTGTTAATCTAACCTACGTCTTATGCGTATATACAGCGTACCAGCCTATATTTATTAATATAATAATTTATAACTATAATGAACGATTTTAAAACTCAAAACCTCTTGAATTTCATGAATTTCACGGTTCACGCTAAACTTTGTTTTTAATTTTTGAAACAAAAACCGGAAAGGATTTTCACTTAAATCTAATCTTTGACAAAGTCGATTTTCTAATTTTGTTGTCTAACTCAAAAACGAATACTCCTTGAATCCCTGAAAAATTTACCAAATATTTATTTATAGGTAAGCATTTTCATCTATAAAAATTGAAATATTATATGATATCATTTTACAGTAGGTAGTATAATGTCAAATCATTAAATATTTAACTTTTTATAAGCTACTTATAGACAAAGGGCATAGATATTTGATTTTTTTCCCTTAAAAGTCGATAAAAATGTTTTGGCTGGAATCAAAAAGCTTGAAAATGTGATACAAGGTTCCTCCTAAGTTATTATTAAAGCTTTTTAAATTTACTTAAGATTCAAAGCCGCAAAATCGATGATTATTTTTTTTTAAAGGTTTGAATTACAAATTTTGATTAATATCATCAAAATCATGAAAATTTGAAAATTATTTAATTGTTAAAAATGGTGAAATGTTCAGTTTGTACAGCTAAGGCTTGTAAATTTAATAGAAGGGGCTCTAAATAGTTCATACAGGAACCAAATAATTAAATATAATATATAATATATACATTTAAAGTTTAAATTTAGACGAAATTGGATATTTAAACAATTTTAGATATTTTGTTGTAAATATTTTTCCTTTATATTTGAAACTTTTCCATGTATTATTATATTTTTATATATCTACACAACAACACAATTGTATTTTCAAAATATTTATATTAACTTTATGGCTTATGCTATTGCAGCTTATGTATACCTACCACGAATCTATTCTCTTTATTCATTGTTTTACATTACATCGAAGTAACGTAACGCAAGGTAAAATCGACATCTACTTTACAACTGAGTAGTAACCTGCTTTCCTGCTTTTTTTTTTGTTATTATCTTTAGAGCTGAAATTTTAAATTTTTACTCGTCTAGCATATACAAGATTTGCTACTTGTAGAAACCTTCTACGAAATTGATGTTTGGAGAATTTTTTTACTAAAAAAACCACATTGTATAATCATTAATCAATAATCGTTACGCTCAGAATCTAAAACGTAAGATATATTTTATATTGAAAGTCACTTTATGAACTAATCTATTTTTTGGTTTGATTGTATGTACAAAGTTCAAGGTGAATTATGTACACAGGTATAAATTCTAATCAAATTAACACACAGTTAAGTTTCACCTTATGAATTCGTGAAAAAGATAATTCAATAGGTTACCGAGACGAGGTTATCGAGATGTTCACGTTGCTGAAATCACGCGATATAGGATTGATATTAACTACGTTTAATATCTGAGAGTTACCTATTTATGTATATTTTCAATACTTAACAAAATAAAAACTTAATTAGTATAACTTATGCTTAATACTTAGTAAAATATTATCTATTTAACCCGGTATTATTGATCAGTAAAAAGCGGATATTAATAGGTAATTAATATATTGTATTCATATTTATAGACAGGTAACATTGATAAAATTTAAATTTAAAAAAATAATTTTTCAGTTTTTAAAACCAGAAAATATATAAAACGGTTACAAATATTGCAAATAATAAATTATAAACGTTTAGTAAATTGTAGATGCTATAATGCATAATATAATTTGTATGAATAATAATTTATTATTTGTTTATCTACAATGGTCAATGACTAGGAAGTTTTTCTCGAAATTTCTTTCTAAGTTATATGATTTTATCAGTTTTTTTGTTTAATTGGTCGAGAATTCCTTTTAAACGAATACCTACTGATATCATTTTACATATTATGTATCTGTTATTTTATAAAGAATCTAACGTTCTTCTTTAAATAATCAGAATGACGCTGCGTTGATATAATATCACGTGTTATGGTATTGTGGCCTGTATATAACTTTAGATAGTAATAATTACCATAACATTACTAATATACATTATTATATACATTTAAATTGTGTCTACCATAGTTTCTACTTATATTATATGGTAAAAAGATTTTATTTATACACATGTTATACATAAAAAACCTTGAAACTTGCTCTGTTGTATGTATAGGTTGTAACTCGTCATTGACTTTAGGTCACTTTAACAGATGTGTTAATTGTTAAATTTGAATTCAATGATAAATCATTGTATTCAAGAAATGATTCTTTGCAGAGGAGACGGTATATACATCACCATATATTTCTGAGGATTCTATAATGTTAATATTATTTATTACACTAGCTTCATATTATCTGCTTTCGACCAGTGGGGGGGGGGGATCTGCATTTGCATTATTATTTATTTTTCTTAAACAGTTTTTATTTAAATGGTTAAAATATAATTTATAGGGTTAATCTCAAATGTATTCTATGTTTAGAGTAATCTGGTCATTAATTCTACATAGAAGCTCTTCATGCTGTAATGAACGTGGTTATACGACGATTATGGCAGACGTTTAGCAATGTTCTTTATTAGCCAAAAAACAACTGAAACTGTTTCTCGATCTTATTGCCATTTTACAATTTATTTTTTATCTGTTATAAATGACTAAAAATATATTTACTCTGTGTATTGATTATGGCGGTAAATAAGATTTTTTTGTAAAAGGAAGAAATTTCAAGGGATTTTTAGACACTTACCTCTGGTTATATTCCATTGTTTATGAGGTTCCTTGTTTTAAATTTTAAAGCTTTTCGAGTGAGAAATACAATGTTTAACAAAATAATTATAGCTCAAAATGCTATTATGAATATTTGGTAAATATGTCATTTGGACATCTAAATGGTGTTGCAATATATACCTATTCCCGTTTTCTATTTTTTTTTGTTAATTTTTTTTCCTATTATTAAGAAAAGTACTAGTAGCTACTACGGTGTTCTTAATTGGAAACAAAAAACATCATTGTAAAACCGATAAATTCCTCGCACCGCTTCAAATCTAAACACATCACTAAACCAATGAGATATAACTGTTGAATCTCAAAAATTAAAGTATACGCCCCATATCATTTATAAATGAAAGATAATGTAATATTAACTTATAGCCCACATGTATTTTTTTTTCTAGTTCAAAAATATTTTATACGCCTATAAAATTCAATAAATAAAAATGACATCAATACCGAAAAACGTAAAATTACGCCGAGAACTTGGTCTTTTCAGCGCAGTCTGTCTCATTATCAGCGTAATGTTGGGTGAGTAGTTATTTATTAGGTACTATATTATGTACAAATAGGTTTATTTATGAGCCGAATTAACTTCGACTTCAAATTATAATAATGTGTGATTTTTATTCCTCTGCAGGTTCAGGAATATTTGTGTCTCCGGCCAACGCGTTAAAGAACACAGGATCTGTAGGCATGTGTCTGGTCATTTGGATGTCTTGCGGACTATTATCGCTTTTGGGTAACTATTTTTTAAATCAACCCGTGTATAGATGGGGTACATCTATACAATATGTAACTAGATACCTGCGCTGTAGTTATATTATTACAATCGCTTAACCTGCAATAATCATGTTCAGGTGCCATGTCGTACGCCGAACTGGGTACGGTGGTCAATAAATCGGGAGGCGAGTTCAGTTTCTATCAGTCTGCATTCGCCGACATGCACAAGTTCTGGGGACCTCTGCCCAGTTTCATATACTCTTGGGTGAGCATCATGTACGTTCGCCCGGCCGAGGTGGCTATTATTATATTGACGTTCGCCGAATACTTCATCCGGCCATTCAGCATTATGAGTTCCATGACACCCGAAACCGAACACACGGTGAAGAAAACCGTCAGCATACTCGCACTCGGTAAGTGCAGCTCTAAAATCTTCTTTTTTTTTTGTTATTATTATTATTAAGTATAAAAACAGTAAGCCCTTATTACTATGTTTGTATTGGTTTTTTTTTTTTTAAAGGTATCATAACTTTTATCAATTACACTAGTGTCAAGTGTTTCATAAAAATCCAAAACGTGTTCACTGTATGTAAAGTCACAGCCTGTATAGTTGTCATAGGTGGTGGACTATATCAACTCTACCAGGGTGAGTGATTTGTAAATTTTAACGATGGATTTCGAACATCTACTTTATAGACGTCATATTTTATCACTGTTTATTGTTACAGGCAATACTAAGAATTTGATGACTGGATTCGAAGGCACGACATTATCCATAGACACACTCCCGATAGCCTTTTACAGCGGCCTTTGGGCGTATGACGGATGGTAAGTCTCGTCACCTTACGATAATCAGTGCTTGACTAGGAAAAAAACTATTAGGGGTACTCTGTTGCCACAAAAATAATTTGCGTCCCTGCGACTGATAATATTAATATCCGTAATTATAAAATCGAGGGGCGTTTTTCCCCCATACATCGCATCCCCTTCATTACCCCCTCAATATATTTCCACAATCTAATAAATATTTCATAATTTTTTATGTTTAGATATTTTAAAAGTTTCAACTCTATAAACGTACGTACTTATAAATTGGTGGTAAACTTTTGATGGCAATTATTATTTGTTTTAAATGGATTAATAATAAGTATAATTTTAATTGATTTAGTTGTTTATAATATAATATGATATAAATATATATTATTATATAAAATATCCTATATTTTGTATAAAACGTCTAAAATTAGTTCCAATTTCTAATAGTTAGGTTTAATTTAACAAGAAACATGTAATAGGAAGCTAACACCGCGGATGATGCCTAACATCTTAGGAACATTTAACATTGTAATTGTAAACAACATTTTTTTAATCTTAATTTGATAAACTCCATATACGAGAATATTTTTCTTTAAATTATTTACATTGATAACTATGTAAAAAAAAAATAGTTGTATTTCCTACAAATTCGGAGCCCTAATATTATAATAGGTTATGGTGATATTAATGATATTATACTCATATAACGCGTATGTGTTGCAGGACTGCTACAACCGTGGTGTCCGAGGAAATCAAGAACCCTCAAAGGTACGTAAGATTTCTTCGTTAGACTACACATTTTATTACTATCACTGCTCGCTATGCTTTTTCTTCTATAACGACGAAATGTATACGTGTTACAGAAACATACTGCTCAGTATTCTTCTGGCTGTACCGTTTGTCACCATGATTTATGTTCTGATGAACGTGTCGTATTTAACAGTCCTGTCGGTCGCGGAAATGACTTCAGTCCACGCGGTAGCGGTAGTAAGTATTATACTGCATATTATAACAAAGTCGATACTCAATTTACCTACTATTTATTGCCGTCGGTTTTTAATTTTTAGGAATTTGGAACTCGAGCCCTGGGAAGTTTTAGTTTTATAATTCCGCTTGGCGTAGCCACGGCGACTTTCGGCTGTGCGCTCAGTGTCCAATTCGGAATAACCAGGTCAGTCGCCGGTTTGGTGTTCGAAATATACTTAATTTAGCGTTATACGTATTTAATATATTTTGTTATTGTTTGTGATCTGTCGTTTGCCGTAGGTTGTGCTTTGCCGCGAGTAGAGAAGGTCAAATGTTGGAAGTCTTCTCTTACGTGAGCGTAAAAAAGCTGACGCCAGCTCCCGCTGTCGTTTTACAGGTATGTTAATATATAATTATAAGGCGTTGTACTTTGTACATGGAACTCTAATTTTAATAAGCGTTGTTGTCGAGTTTTTTATAACAATTTAATGTTGTTGTTTTTTTTCAGGGTTTACTCACGTTAATTTGTCTGTTGTGTGGAGACATTGTGGTGTTAATAGAGTTCGCTAGCTTCTTAGTATGGATGTTCTACGGTATCTCCATGGCGGCATTGTTAGTGATGCGTTATACCAAGAGAGACGTTAAACGTCCATTCAAAGTAAACACATCATTATATTGTCGTACTAACGACATTAATGCTATATACCACCTCTATGGTGGTGCCAAATAACGTCTCTCCCGTGTCCTACTATGGACTTATAGGATACTCTATATATCGGGGGAAAATAACTTGATGAAATTATTCATCTTACATCGATTCGATGAATCAATTATATTGTTGCTCCGGGTGCAGTCGTTAATAATATTCCGTTTGTCACCTTTATGGTGGCGGTACAGTCCGTATATAATATAATATAGTAACGTTTTCTTCGATGTCCTACTATGGGCTTTATATATGACTCCGTGCTTCGAGGGAACGTGTATATGTTGCAAAATAATGATGAAAATATTCATCTTAATATATTGTGTATTAGATCGAATAAATCGATTTTTCCGGGTCCTCAAAGGACTTAAAATTCCCACTGCATCTGCGGTGTATATAATTATATTATTATATGATAATATTATATTGTATTAATTTTCCGTGATTGTGTTTCTTTCACTAGCGTCCAATTATTTATAGGTATAGATAATATAATATTTCGAATGATTAGGAGAGTATCAAATAATCTTTGTTCCGCCTGCACGATGATGACCTCATATATATGACACGCCAATGTTAATGGTAACGAAATGAAATCCTATATATATACTGCTCTGCACATACACACACACTCGCAAACACTATATATAGGTGTATACTGACAGACTGTATATATAAGTATATAAAAATTGTATATGGCGTGTAGGTATATGTTTATAGCTGTCGTACCTACCACGCAAGAAGTATGTAGCTTCGACAAAAAAAAACGTATCGTTTGAGCACGCTACGTGGGTCTGCAAAAGTTCCTAGTTATTAATCTGTACATTTTGTTTTTTGTCCGTTCACGCAGGTACCAATCGTCATTCCGATATTCGTGCTCATCGTTTCCACCGTTTTGTTCATCACACCTATTCTTAACGATCCCAAGCCACAGTTCCTCATTGGTCTCGTGTTCATTCTATCTGCGTTTTTGATATACATTCCATTCGTGTATCAGAAAAAGAGGTTATCGATAGTCGGTACGTATATATATATATATATATATAATTATAATATTACAACGTTGAAAAATTTACATTTCGTATAAATGCTTCGGCTAGGTCACCGAAGTATAATAAGTATTAAATATTTCACTATGATTCATAATCGTCACGTTATATATGCCAATATAAGTCTCGATTTTTGAATTTGTAGTTTAACTCTAAAGTACGTGTAGGTACCTATCATAATTTTTTTTGTTCTTTAATTTTAATGATTATAAGATTTTCAAAAATACGCAGATTATACGCCGATATGTAATAATAATGTTAATTGTTGTATAATATAATATAAATGTTATTTGATTGTAGTATACAAGGTACACCATAGCTATAGGTAGTACGATATACTCAAGGTATTTTTTTTCCATGTATACGCAGATAACTTCACGAAGTTTATTCAAGTATTAATGGTGGTTGTGCCGCCGGAAAAAGATGAAGCAGATGCCGAGGAAAATCGCAGCGTGGAAGACGACGAAGTCGGAACTGAAGCACCCATGATTGCCGCGGTGGTGTGAAGACCACCTCAATATAATATAGCGTAGGCCTCGTCTTCCGAATAATACGACTTCCAGTTGGATGCGTTTTATATTACTATACAATAATTATTTACATGATTATAATAATATTATACGACTGTGGAAAAGGAATTCTAATTTAATATTAATTTTACGTCGTAGCCACGCGACACGTAAGTGGTGAGTCTGTGATATTAGGATTAACAATTGTATATAGTCTGTATATATTATATAACTATCCTCGAAACAGTCGTATATTACGTTAGAAGAATAACACCAACTAAAATTGTATTAAGGATAATTTTTTTATATGATAGATTTTTTAATTTATTCATCTCTTGTATTATTATTATTTACTATATTTCGTATTTATAATATTTATATAAAAGGTTTTCGCCTGTGTCCTATATATATTTACCAATTACCGATCATTGTTTGTTTACATAATATTATATAATAATATTAAAATATATAAACAATCTGGTTCAAATTATTGTAACGATTTTATTATGATTTTATTGGAATTTTTTATTTTTGAATAAAAATATGTTGAAAAGATGAAAATATTTTTTTAATGTATATAATTTAATATCTCACAGCTTTCGACTTATCGTGACTAGTGAAGAATGAATGGTATAATAATTATACAATGTTACATGTACCTGCTTTATATATGTAAATATGTTTATCGTATAATATGTTTTTTTATTCTTTATCATAATTTAAAATTATATAATACATTAATATAGGTGACCCTCATATACTTTCTTGTAATAAATAATTTATTGATTATTTGGTAATATGTTTTTTGTTTTTTGTACTTAATGTGGAGTAAAACTACCTAATACCTGTTACACCAATACAATTTGTTCGGTATTCAGCGGGATTGGTTTAGATACAGTTATATTATGTATCTATCACAGACTATAAAGTTACAAAACTACATAATAGTTCCTATCTAAGTTAAATTTAAAAATGAAAAAGAATATTCAATAATTCGAAACTTATTTTGAGCTATTAATAGATATGAACAATTTTCGAATTTGATAGATTTAAAAAAAATTATTGTCGATAAAAAAATGTTCATCAGGTAAAAAACCTTGAAAATGAAATACAAGGTTCCTCATAAGTTGTTTTGATAGCAGTTCAAAAATATTATAGATACATAGGCACAATTATTTTGTACATAGGTACATTTAAAGTTCAAATGTTGACAAAATTCATAGAAATCTCGAAAATATTCAAATTATTTTCGGTTAAAAATTCATAAAATGTGTACTTTTTATTGCAAAATTTAAAAATTGAATAGAAGACTCCTCGTAAGTTTTTCTACCTTAAACCATACAAAAGTTTACCGAAAAGTAACGCTATTTATAGCCATGCGATATTTTCGATTTTTATTAATTTTTTTTTTTAACCATTTAATTTGATTATTTATACAAGTACGAAATAATTATTACTAAAAATTAGTATTTTATTTGCATATTAATCGGGCAGATCAAGCATGCATATACAATCGATTTTAGCACAATGCCTACTTGATATGCTGTAGGACATTGTCCGCGATCCGCCGTAGTACTCGGGTGGCTGAGTAGCACTTACTGAAGCGAGTCACATCAAAAAGTACTTGAAAAATCACAACTTTTACGCGCAATGAAGTTTGCAAAATCAGCTACATTATAATAAATTAGAATAAATATGGCATATACATTTCGTACAAATATATTTATTAAAAATACAAATCTTTGGCCTGGACAACGTCGGGCAGGGTAGCTAGTTTTCTATATAAATATTATATAGGTATGATCTCTGCAGATCCGCTTTTTCCCACCTTACCAATGACATGACGGAGAGCGCTACTGCTCTGCGAGAGGGTGAAGAATTTTTCACAGTTTTCTACAAGTCGGTAGAGCACTTCGAGGAGGATGAACAGCGTGCTACATAACTCACGGAATGGTGGCTTAGACGATGACGGACCTGTGGCTATCACGATGCTACATGGGAGGAGCCGCCAAGTATCTTAATCCCTTCTACTAATGGCTCCTTATATATAGCGATGGCTATGGTTAATAATTTCTTTTTTCGAGGATATCAGCTAATAGTAGAATGGGATATTTGATGTACACTTCAACTATAGATATTTGAGCCCAGAGTGTTAAAACTATAAGATCTGACTCTGTCCGCTCCGGGCAGCTCAGCACTGTAGGCATATCTATATACGTATGCATATTATTTTATAATGTGAGTAAAAAATTTGAAACGAATAAGAGCATCTTCATATAAAGTGCGGTGGGACGGGGGTTAAATCACCGGGTTGGGTCTGGGGTGATCCTCCCTGCAGCGACCCGGCATCGCTTCTGGCGGGGGTTGGTAGGGGAAGCGCGTAATTTAAGGGTGGACGGAAGGGGTAACACGGCGCTCTCTGGCGATCAAATCAACCGGCCACCGCTGTGCAGGCATACTTAAAGGTATTGATCTCGGCGGTTTCGCCAAGGTCAAAATATCGTGAAACGTTGTCGTTACTCGCCGCCGTGCCGATATGCACAGATAACGAAATATATGCACTGACATAAGATACCTACTCCTCACACGCCTCGCACGCTTGAGCACGTACCTATATAGCGCCCACGTGCACCCACGTCCACGTCACACATCCGCAGTTATATAGGCACTGTTGCGCCATGGGTCGGCCGATGTACTTGTCGCTGTTGGCCACCGCGGTATGCCTGGTGACTTTGTTGGCCACGTGTCCCGCGTTGGCCGTCGGTTGGCCGGTCGACAGCAGTTTCTACGACGAGATCAAGCGCGTAGTGTATGGCGGTGGCGAAAACGTCGACGACTCCGCCGCCGCCACCGAATCATCTCCACCACCGCCGCTGTCATTACCGTCGTCATCACAGGCGAGTATACATAATATTATATATTATAGATGCACACATAGTGTATATAATAACATTAAACAACGATATCTATTATAATAAATGTGTAAGACATGGTGTTGTGACATATATATAAATATAGGTTGGGGTAATGGGGAGAGCCGCACGTTTCGTTTATTCATAATCGCTCGTAAATAATCCATATGTTCACACATTTTCCATCTGTTTTTTTTCTTTTTTTTACAAACTGTTTTCTAATAAACAATACAAATTGGATCAAAACTTGTGCATCCCTGTCAGCTGACCATTACCTATTAAGCGAGATAAGTCGTGATTCGAGATATTTAAGCAGGTATATATAATATGCGGACACTATATATATATATGTCTCGTAGCCACTTCGTGAAAACGATCTTTTCATGAAAAGATTACCATTTCATGAAATGGAAACGGATATTTTACACTTCGTGAAATTCAAAAATATTTCACAAAATGGTCACTTTTTCATGAAGTGGTCACTCCAATTTAACATCGTGTAATTTTTTTCACAATCTGGTCGTTCACTTTATGTACTGAAATCGCACACGTCAAGTTTGATTATAATATCCATTATTATCTATTTAATGTATTTATTAAGTATACTTATTTATGACTTCTACAATACCAAAGGTATAATAGATTATATTACAAAGATAAATTTCAGTTATTTTATCTAAATTTAATTTATATTATTACCTATGCATAATATATTAAATTTTATAAGTTATAACTATTTATACAAGCACTTTTACATGAACAACTTAGAAATCCCTGACCTCTAGATATTACTGTGACAGTTTCACGCAAGGTCAATTCTTTTTGTTTGTTAACCTGTTCAGCTGAAATAAAATTTGCAATGGCATGCTGCATATTTCCAGAATTGAACCATCCTTTAATGAAACCATGTGTAGTTGTAGTTCCTACTTTGTACATCTCATTTTTTTCTTCAATAATGACAGTTATCACGCGAGCAGGGTCCGATGGCCCTCTGTCGACTTTTAATAATAATAATATCTGGAGGTCAGGGATTTCTAAGTTGTTCGTGTAAAAGTGCTTGTCAAACCAAAAGATATGTTTGTTTTAAAGGTAGTTTAAAATGTAACAGTCGTTGTCACAATTAATTTTCCTGTTCTAATAAATAAAAAATGATTATATTATGAACAATAAATTAATATGATATAAATAGTTATAACTTATAAAATTTAATATATTATGCATAGGTAATAATATAAATTAAATTTAGATAAAATAACTGAAATTTATCTTTGTAATATAATCTATACCTTTGGTATTGTAGAAGTCATAAATAAGTATACTTAATAAATACATTAAATAGATAATAATGGATATTATAATCAAACTTGACGTGTGCGATTTCAGTACATAAAGTGAACGACCAGATTGTGAAAACAATTACACGATGTTAAATTGGAGTGACCACTTCATGAAAAAGTGACCATTTTGTGAAATATTTTTTAATTTCACGAAGTGTAAAATATCCGTTTCCATTTCATGAAATGGTCATATTTTCATGAAAAGATCGTTTTCACGAAGTGGCTATGACATATATATATCTACCTATAGGGTCACAATAATAGCCATACGAGCTGTTGTAATTATTATCATACGCTATTGCTAATTATTGTTAAAGCTTCGATCAACTTTTGTCGGTAAAATTATAATGATTGCATACATAGCAGATTTTTAAACGGTTTAAAGTTTCTATGATCATAATATTTTTTTAATTATTACAAAATAGCAAAACTTGTTATAAGTTTTATATCTAATGTCGTCGAAATTTTAACTTGATCGCTCGTAAAAAATGCCGTGGATTTACGCTAACTTTTTTTCGATTCCAGTGAAAACAATCTTATAAGGAATCTTGTTTTACATTTCAAGCCTTAAAATTACAAATTTGATTTATTATATATCTTAAATAATTGTTGATATTTTCAAGATTTGCAAGAATTAAAATGCTTATAAAAGTGATTTTATATTTTGGTCTGTTTTATCGTACATAATTCAAAAATAAACTTGAATAGCAAAAACGTTTAAATGTTTATTTATATAAAAATTGCTAGAGTATTCTAAAAATTAAATCATTTCTATAGTAAATGCTAGTATAAATATTTTGCCACATTGTCAAACCTCTACAGGCTACAGCTATATTTATAATTGAATACCTAAAAAATTACGACCTACGTTATATACTAGGTTAGGAAAATGTGTGTTGAACGCAATGCTAATTCTCGCGTGTAAATATGTAAATATACTATATTATATGAAATAAAAATATAAACTATGTTTTTAACTATGTAAAATATGTAATATTAAGCCACGTCCATACCAAAGAAAAATTTGTCGTCGACAATGTTTCTAATTTTCTGTCATAATAAGCGGTAACAAATATTTGACAATGTCAAAAACATATGTTTCCGACAAATGTTTCCTGGTCTGGACCGGTCTTATTATTGCGAATAATAGACGTAAAAAATAAGATCAAAACAGATATTTGTATAAATGTATAATACTATTGTCTATTTCTATTATACTAGAGACAAAACTTGTAATTTTATATAATTATATATTTTTTGTTTATTTGAAAACTCGTACATAATACATAGGTACACAATGAGTTATCAACTCTACTCTATATAAACAAGAGCTTGTGTCGAAAGTAGAGAGTTAGGTACCTACCCACAATTTACTTAGAGTACAAGTAAACTGTACAATACAATATTGTAAATTTAAACATCGAATAGTGTTTTAATTAATTACGCATTACGCATAGGTATCATTTACACTTAAAATAAATGACTAGTAGTTATAATGTATATATATATGAACAGGACATAAACAGACCCGTAGAAGTAGAAGGATGGCCAAGGAGCCCGATACCCCGCCTCGGACAAGTGAGCGGTGTGGCAATAAACACTGTTGGGCAACCTGTGATTTTTCACCGGGGAAGCCGTGTCTGGGACGAGAAGTGAGTTTAAACATTCTGCTATACCGTTTGACAGAACATTCGTAATAATGTTCATCAAATTTGTTTAGTTCGTTCAACGAAACATTCCACTACCAACACGTAGAGGAAGGTCCCATTTTAACAAACGCCATTGTCACTCTGAGTCCGAAAACCGGCGAGGTTTTATCTAGCTGGGGAGCAGGTTTCTTCTACATGCCCCACGGCATCACAATAGATCACCAAGGGAACGTATGGGTCACAGATGTGGCCATGCATCAAGTGTTTAAGGTTAAAAAACACCGCTTTTATAATATATTATAATTTTCCGCACAAACACATTTAAACCTATCCACAACGCATGTTGACATATAACGGAATAATGGTGATAAAAAAAATAAACAGTTTTCGCCCGGAGCGCCCAGAGCGTCATTAACCTTTGGCAAGAGATTCGAGAACGGCAAAGGATATAGGACACTGTGTCAACCTACTTCTGTGGCCATCGCTTCGACCGGTGACATTTTCATTGCTGACGGATACTGCAACTCTAGAGTCTTAAAGTTCACTAGCCGAGGAGAGTTGCTACGAGTTTTTCCCCACGCCAACGGTAAACTACTATATTTAATATAGAATAAAAACTAATTAATTTAGAGTTATAACTCATATTCATTGGATATCGTATACTACAGTTTATCTGTCTATAGCTGTGTATATGTCAATAGTTTGATAGAGCGCTATTATAGAATAATTCTGGTATATGTGCCCTAGCGGATGCAAATTACTTCAGACTATGAGATCGGGAAGTTTGGTGATTTGATTTTCAAGAATGCTGAAAATAATTTAATATTCTATCAGGCATTCGGGTGTCTATACTTCCATAGTAGTCTATAGTATATACGTACATAATATATATCTATTGGAGAAAAAATCCATCTATTGGATAATAAAAAAAAAAAAATGCAATATATTTTAATTACACGTCTCATATTATAAGACCTACATATACCTAGTTATGGACAAAATTATTTATTTATATAGGTACCTAGCCAAAAAGTTTGAAAAATAATTGTAAGCAAAAGTTTTTAGTCATTTCTTGTCAAAATGATCAATTTAATTAAAAACAGATCATGTTTAACATACTGAAATATATTAAGCAACACATTTAAAAAACGGGACAATAAATTACTAAGCGTGTAGACTGCTATATTAGAAAAAGAAAACAAAATGCATGTAGGTATAATCCAGTATATAGATACAATAAAATGCACATTATACAATTATACATATTATTATAACAAAATGTGAATAATTGATCGACTATAAGTCATCGAGATCAAAAGTTTCAACCATTAATGGTTTTTGAATACAATCCTCAGGTGCAATATCAATTTTTATTCTCGTGGAAGGCAGACATAATATATTTTTCGATGGTATTATTATATTATTTCTATCAAAATAGCATTTATATTGTTTATGGGTACTTGATAAGTCTATTGTATATAATGTATGTAAATAATGTGCTATAGGTAAGTAGATTGTAGACAGGTACCTATGTTTATGTTTACATATTATAATGTTAAGCAAATAGTATGAATAACATTTTATTCGTTAAATTTGAGGATAAGAATTAGATAGGTACCTATACATAGAATTATGTGGGAACAAAACAGCTATTGTGAAGTTGTGTTATTACTTGTTTAAATACTTACCCTTACAAACTATATAGGAGTCTAGGTATAACTATACATTTCAGTAAAGGGAAAAAATGTGTATGAAAAACGATTTATAAAATAATTTTAGTTATGAAATGATTAGGCGAGAATCATTAACAATATTTTATTTGCAACTTACTTTTATAAAGAGGCTATGGATTGCACCTATATTTTTATGTTATATTAAATATTCATACAGATTACAGACATAAAGTATGAAAGACGATAGTTGTATAGATTTGAGATGGTTATAAAAATATATTTTAGAGTACGTACGTACCTAATTTGCGTATACCGTGTTTTTAATCCGACTGTGTTATAAATTATTGTGTTGTTAGAATTTCTGAGCCTTCAAGTACCACATAGTCTAGCGTTACTCGAAAATCACGACCTCATATGCATTGCTGACCGTGAAGACATGAGAGTCGTGTGCAGGGGCGCCGAGCTTTCGAAAGAAAGCAAAGAACAGGCCCCGTTAACGATTCAACAGCCAGACCTGGGACGGGTGTACGCGATAACCAATCATGGTATGTGTCGAGGTGTCGCAAGAGGGTTGTAAGGAGCGGGGGTGTTATTGTATATGACATTTCGCGATTTGACTAAACAACAAAGTTTTTAATTTCGTTTGAAGGCGATTTGATTTACGCCGTCAACGGACCTACATCACCACTGATACCGGTACGAGGATTCACCATAAACCCAATGACCGAGAACATTGTCGATCACTGGACACTATCCAAAAATGCAGTGAGTCTATACAATGCAATGATTACTTACCTATATAATATAGTAAACTATAAAATAAATAATAATATAAATATATACTCTATCATGTGAGTATGTTATCATAATACCATATCGGCCCCCTATAAATTAGAATTATATATTAATAACTTAGTTTTATGTATAACTCATATATTATTTAAATACTTAAGTAATTTGTCATACCAAACAATGCTATTGCCTATTATATTATAATTTAATATTTATAGAACATTTAAACATGCGTACGTACCTATCTTTATCTAAAAAATAACATTTTATTGCGTCTTGTTTTTCAGGCTATCAATGTGCCGCACGACATAGCTATTTCGAAAGACGGTTCGTCGTTGTACGTAGCTTCCATCAGTCCGAACCGCATAGTGAAATACACGATGACGTCAGTTACTCCATTGAAATCCGAATAATTCTCAAAACACGAAATATTCTACACGCAAAACTACACAATAACAATATTTATTTTATTCCATAGAATTAGGTCACGATATATTCATTATTTGATTATTGATTAATGAATATAACGATATATTCGATGATCCATTAAATTAATGATTGGACAATTAAATAAAATAAGCCTATTGTTACAAGTAGCCAGTAGGATATATTTTCCTAAATTCTGTTCGGTTTACTTATAATAAATTAACGTACATAAAATAGGTATATATTATATGTGACTATCAGACTATGCGAGTATTCTATGTGGGAGGGTAACTACTACCCACATTGAAATATTGAATAATATATTGAGAATTCAAATCATATTTTTAGCGTCTATAGAAAAATGCATTATTCTGTAGCCTGCTGCAGTGGTTCGCGAGTTTGGAATATCACTGTCGTCTGTATTCGCATTTCATCACAATAACACAGTGAACCCCTATCGGAATATAATAAAGTTCAAAATAAATAAATAATATTAAAGTGCAGAACTTTATTAGTTATTAGGTATCTACCTAGTACTGTAGTACCTGTATAAATACATATTTTATTAAACCGCAGTTGTTTAATATTATTTAATACCTTATACAAATACAATATACATAAATATATTGATATCATAATTGATAATATTATATATTTACACGTAGATATATAAATGGGCTTTAGACATAGGAATTATATTTGTAACATATATATTATAATTTATATATTGTACCATTAAATACTCAAAAGCTACGATTATTTAATACTTAAGTTTAAGTATAGGTACCGTGTACCTACATAATATAGACAGTGTTGTGAACGGTGAAGGATTTGTGTAAAAATATTTGACAGTATTTTTAAACATTTGATTTTTAATCGAAAAATAGGTAGGAAATGTGTATAATTATTAGGCACTCTGCCTGCTCCAATACTCTGCTACCTACCAAAGAGTAAAAACCAAACACCACTTCGGTCGAGCGGGTTTCAACTTTCAATGTGAGTACTGTCCGTCTATTACAAAGAAAAGAACTAACATAACAGACGAAAACTGATTTATATACATCATGTTCCTTATGTTGAATAAATTCTGAATATAAAATACTATATAGGTACCTATTATATTACAAACCTACAAAATAAAAACCAAATTTAATTGAAAAGTGCCAACTGTCTAGTGTCTTCATATATTATTATAATACTGCAATTTATAGATTATTATTTATTTTATATTTGAAAATAGAAGATATAAACGTATTATGATAGTATTAAATTAGGTACTTGTATATTTATATATACAAACAGGGGTTCACAACAATATCTATTAGACACAGAGTTTAATGAGTATTCATGTTCAGTGGTGTCGTTATAATTTTTTTTTGATAAGGAACAAACCCTGTCTATAATTTATCATTTTTCTAGGCCAATCAATTTAAGAAATAGGCCAAAATACAATGATATTGGATATTAAATCTGTGAGGTGGGATTTACCTCTATCTGATTTAAAAAGCAGCCAAATGGGATGGTTGACGGTTGTTGGTGGAAAAACAACTATTTTTATAATTTTGACAAAATATAATATTGTGAAAGTAGGTACTTATAGGAAATTATTGTTACAATAACAATTAATACCTACAATATACCTAAATAATATAATATTATACATTTATACCTATAGTTTTTTAGTTGGCACTTGGCATAAATAGACACGTGGGCATGTATACGTCATGTGTACGTTGGTGGTTTATGAAGAAACATATATTATTATGATATTAAATATTTATATATGTATTTTTAAGTGCAAGCTATTATTATTTATTTTTTTTATAATGTTAAACAGATTTAGAGACTTGGAATTCAGATATGATAGAGGCAGGACACATTTATAAAGATTTGTAAGTGGGAATGTACAGTAAAAATACTATTATAACTTCATATAATTTTATACTTCAAAATTTTTTTTCTACAAAATATGTGTTTT
This sequence comes from Nasonovia ribisnigri, assembly GCA_027563435.1. Lineage (NCBI taxonomy): Eukaryota > Metazoa > Arthropoda > Insecta > Hemiptera > Aphididae > Nasonovia > Nasonovia ribisnigri. Next base: position 37,207 of record JANEHU010000661.1, read on the forward strand.
AACTTCCTAAACCTTTTTTTTATGGGTACTTTACAAATTTAACTTACATACTCTTTAACCTACGTTCAAAAGAGCTCAATAACATTGATTTACCCAAAAATTAATTTTCTCAAATTCTAAACATCACATAATTTATGTACCAATTTGAGATAAAATAATATTCGCTAAGGCGTATGATGAACACAATTTTGCACCCGCCAAATTATATAGAGGCGTAATAATGTAGTACTTCGATTTCGGACTTCAGACCTTTTGGTAAAATACCGCTACACAGGGAGCTTGTAGCTTGATAGCAGCGCACCGTTTGAACCAAATTTTAAATTATAATTAAGTGTTAAAAATAAAATTAATATTTATAATAAATAATAATGATTCTAAAATATAATATAAATTATATATATTAATGATTTATGTTGAATTAAATAATATATAAAAATAATAAAATTCTACGACAATGTTAATTCATAAGAAAAAGTGCTAAACATTTGATGACTTGTATAATTGTACAAAAAACTCTGACCTTAAACACAAGAAGTAGTCTGCAATATCATTTGCTCCATAATATAATGAGGATTATTACAAAGTTAGCTTTTTAAGCAGTACCATAAAATGACATACTTCTAATAGCTTTAACTTCAAAAGTCAAATAAACATTACATTTTACAAACGTCACATTAATTTGTTTCATCAAAAACTACATAGGAATAGTTATTAAATATAATAATATAAACATTTCAAAATGGTCTGGGAGTTAAATTAGAATTACGCCAATAAATTTAATGGTTACTTATTTTTGATACAATAGTTTTTGTATTTTAAATTGTAGAACTTTATGTTATTATGTACTTTAATATATACCAGATATGGTTTTTTTGATTATAAGTCAAAGTAGAAGGAATTACCAATTGAGAGAATTTATCTATAAATCTATAACAATTAACTGATGTTGCATTACAAATACATTTTTAATTAAAAGCTACCTGCTCAATATGTGTTTTAAATATCAACTGTCTGACATGTAGAATGTGCTTTAGAATTAACTGTTTTTAATAGATTTCTGAGGGTTGAGCCAGGTCCACACTCAAAGGTATCTGGGAAATTTGACCCCACTGGACGTTCATACAGTATGTGTAATGTCTGTTCCCACTTCACAGGTTTGTATATTTGTTTGGGTAAATTTCTAAATACTTGAGCACTGTTTTGATAACGTTTTCCATCAATATTTGAGTGGACAGCTATCAGAGGTTCTGCTATTTTTATTTGATGAAGTGCAGCTGCAAATGGTTCAACAGCAGGGCGCATGAGTTCCGTATGAAACGCACCAGAAACATTTAATCTCTGCATTTTTCTAAGATTATATTGTTTTAAATTGGATTCCAAATACTTTAATGCCTAAAAAAAAATTATTTTATAAATATTTTTTTTTATACATTATTTCATTAAGATATTTGGTCACAATATTGTAAAATTGTAATGTACGTGAATTAGGGAAAAAAATCCCAGGTATAAAAACTAATCCATTTTAATATTATGTATAATATAATTTTTCTATGTCAACAAATAAAAAACAATTATTTTTTATTGTTGTAATAGATACGGTGATTTTATGTCTGAGTTGTTTTTACTACGTAACAATTTTTTACAACGCGCTTATAATTAAACCAATACTGAACCACAAAAGAGTATATATTATCATATAAAAGTTGCTATTCCATTATTGTTACAATAAATTATGTTTGAATTAAGTTGGAACAAGTTTTTTGTCTCAAATCAACAATTGTGGATATTCATTTAGTATGTGACCTTCCAAGACGATTATCTATATTATGTACAGATACCGTTCTATTAACTGGCAGGTTTTAAATCCTGTATTTTTTTTATATTTGTATCACTGATTAACTAATAATAACAAAATAATAAAATTGTATGATTTTTAATTTGACTGGTTAGTTTAGGTCACATACTAAAAGAATACCCAATTGTGTACCAACCCACCTGGGAAAAATACTCCTAATTTATATAATACAGTACATATTATAGATACCTATATATTTTGTTATTAAAATAATAATTATCATTTAAGAAGTATAAATATTAAAAAATAGATTATTTTTTATACTAAGGTTTTTTTTTCCAAAAACCAATTTAAATACTCCTTACTTCTAAATGCCCAGCAACTACTTTACAATCAGGATTCAAATAGTTTGATATAGAACAAACAGGTTTTTCAATTCCTTTATCCAAACACCAATCTCTGGCCATTTTCAAGGCATAATTTAATTTAGAATCAGGTCTTATGTAAATGTTTGCCATTCCACCCGGTTCAATTTCTGATGCGTAATGCATAGCTTCAGCGCGTACTTTAACTAAACTGACAGCTGAAAAAATCAAAGAAATTTATAGAAAAATTATAAGTATGACAATAAAAGTTATTTATTACCATATATTACCTTGTTCAAATGAAAAACACCCCGCAAATGTAAGAGCGGCAAATTCTCCAATACTGTAACCAGCAACAGCCATACAATTTTCAATGGCACTAGGTTGTTCTTCTTTCAGTTTCTCAATGGCACCCAACGAACACACAAGAATGGCTGGTTGACTATAGATGGTCTGATCCAGTTTAGATTTTGGTCCTTCCAAACAAAGTTTCAACAGATTAAACTTCAGTATTTCACTTGCCGCATTGAACATCTCTACAACCTGAGGAAACACCAACAGATTTTTTCCCATGCCTACAAACTGGGTACCTTGGCCGGGAAACATCAGTATTGACGTTTCCTTAGGGTCCACCTTTGGTCGTAGAGCGTGCTGCGCTTGAGACTGGTTTTTATGAGGTACATATGAACCTGGTTGTAAACGACGAATACATTAAAACAAATACTGTTCTGAATATGTTATTCAAACCTTTTGGGTATGGTGATGTTGTCCAGTTTTCAGTGTCTCCAACAACAGTAGACTCTTCTGGAACTGTCGCGTCTTCCAACAATTTTTTTACGTCTGTTTCATTCGTGTTTTTTGAATTGTCGACGATTGACATGTGCCTAAGTTGTGTATTGTGAATTGAACACTTCGATTTTGACGAAGCATTGTGTAAGGTATTTATTAAACACTTAGTGGATATTTTTTGAAAACAGCCGTACCACTGCTGACACTTTACAATGGACACCATAGTTTTCTTAAAATGTTCTTCGAACGGAATGAAAAGTCAAAAAATAAAACGGTCCACGGAATAAATATTAAATATTATAATAAACATGTAAAATATAATTCCGTGATACTGATATCACAAAATGTTGAAGCATGTGAGCGACATAGATAACAAAGAAGCGAGCACGACGCAAGCTGGTTTCTGCCGTTTTTCGCGACGTATAGATAATAATATTATCTTTATATATTTTAATTCGTAAAATGACGACTATAACAACAACAACTATGACAAGTGACGGCCCGCAGAAAATAACTAAGTACCGGCGATACTGACTAGTGTGTAGTTTAGTCTAAAAAATAAAACCCTTTTAAGAGTATGCGAATTATGTTATACGTACATTATGTGTACATCTCTGCTAGACATTTAGTATTGTAGTCGATTTACGTGTTAACCGTTGTGTCTGCCACCTCGACAGTTAAAATGATCATACCTAGTCGACCATTTTAACAATATGTCTGTTAATCAACGTCGATATTGAGATATTCGAACTATGGACAGAGTAGTTTTTGGATCAATGACCCTCATGAAGATCATGGTCACACCAAAGCCTGATGTGTACATTTCCGAACCATCGTGAAGTGTTATTTATTACTATATTATATTGGTAAAATAAGATTCTCATCATGAGGTGTTTAGCTCTGAAGCTATTCCAAACCAATGGGGTAATGTACAAATATTATTCGGTGATCTTTATATTTTTGATTGGAGCACTGTCTAGTATATTTTTTAATAAATACTGGAACTACACTCCGTACATTAACGATCAAACCAAACATCTGATTTTACGTCGTCCGTTTTCAATTATTGATTTTGATGATCATGAATATGTTGATTCCAATCATAATGCTCATGAACTAATAATCAGAGAAACAGATGTGGATGTTGTATGTAAGTTGAAACAATGATTCAATCTGTTTTCGTGTATATTTTAAATTTTCATATAATTTACATTGTATAGCTGATCAAGATAATTTGGAAGCATTAATGTCACTTGTTGCTGCCAACGAAATGAAATCAATGGGTAAAGGTGAAAAAGCATTGAAACTTATCGAACACGGTATTGCACTTGCTCCAAAAAATCCTGATTTATTAAATGGCTATGGTGAACTTATTGAAACACTTCGAGACGACATTTTAACAGCCGATCGGATGTACTATCAGGTTTGTTAATAAAATAATCTTAGATTTTTTAATTTATTTAAATTACTTTTAACAGGCACTTATTCATAGTCCAAAACATAAAGAGGCACTGATCAATCGTAAGAGAACTCAAATTATTGTTGATGATTTGGATTGGCAACAGCTCAAGCGTATTGATGAAAAAAGAGACAAAATGGCTTTAATATCAGATTCTAATATGGCTCTTAGAAGAGCAAAAAAAGAAGCATATTTTCAGGTACCTAACAACATAGAAATTATTTTAATGATTTTTTTTAAGTTTGGTTAATTTTTCATTATAAAATAATATATTGTTTTTCAAACATAAAAATGGAGCGAGTATGCTTAAAAAATCACTCTGTATATATATCATATTAAATTAAAATAGTTAATAAAAAAATTAATAAAAATATTTAGCTATATTGTTATAAATATGTTTGCTTCAGTGTCAATTATACATATTCAAAGACAATACTATAGAAAAATAACCATAAAAAAAATTATTTATAATATTTTAAGTGTAATTGCATGTATTTTTCTAGAAAACTTTAACCGTTAATATATTATATATTTTTTTTAGCACATTTACCATACTGTCGGTATTGAAGGAAATAGAATGTCTTTATCTGAAACTAGATCTATTTTAGAAACTAGAATGGCCATTGGTGGTAGAAGTATTGCCGAACACAATGAGATAATAGGTTTAGAAGCAGCTCTTAAGTATATAAATGCAACATTAATCCATCGACTTGGTAGTATATCAGTTGATGATATTTTAGAAATTCATAAACGAGTAATGGGATTTGTTGATCCTTTAGAAAGTGGTGTTTTTCGTCAAACACAAGTATGTATTACAGAAGTAGTATTCTAAAAATACGTTTTTTTAAATCATTTATTTGTTTTTGGTATTCATTTCCAAAGGTATTTGTTGGTGGTCATGTTCCTCCAGGTCCATCTCATATTGGTACATTAATGGAAAATTTTTCTTTATGGCTCAATTCTGAATCTACTCTCAGACTACATCCTGTAAGATTTGCAGCTCTGGCACATTACAAATTAGTACATATACATCCATTTACTGATGGTAATGGACGAACTTCGCGTCTGCTCATGAATATGATTTTAATGCAAGCTGGCTATCCACCAGTTATTATACCAAAAGGAGAAAGACATAAGTAAATTTAATATTTTATTATTCATATTTAAAAATTATCTTGTTTTATTACATTTTTTTAAATTAATTCTTCCAATAGGTATTATAGAACTTTGGAATTTGCGAATAAAGGAGACATTAGACCATTTTTGAGGTTCATTGCTGAATGTACTGAAAGAACATTAAATCAATTTTTGTTGTCTACTACAACAGAATTTTCAACTGACTTTCCAGAACTAGACTATGATAATATTATTATAAATGAATCATAATAATATCCCAAATTTGAAAATATATCAGCTATAAAGTGTGCTTGAAGAAGTTTAATTCAAAATCAAAAGTTTTAGTCTTGTATAATAATTAACATTTACAGTTGGTGAACTATTGTGAGTATTAATTATTTTTATTTAAAAGTTTCTATACGTTTATTACTTTAATTTTTGTTTTTTCGACCATCATATTAGTTAAATTGTTGTTTGTTTAATAAAATATACCTCGTGGATATTAATTTTAACATATATTAAATAACACTATACAAAATTTTATAGTAATAACTGGTAATACACTTATCTACAATTAATAAACTATATTATTTACAACAAGAGACAAGAGAAGTAAAACTATAAGCTATTTAAAAATGATTCGCATCCACCTATACTGGCTATACTCTGTCTCATAAGAGAAAAATCACTTTTTTGCATCATGATTTGATTAGCTTGTCAAGAAACCACATGATCAAGCTAACATCAGGTAGTTGGTAAAAGATGCACAGCACTGATGAAAATTGGTCAGCAACTGTTTATTCTTTTGAGACAGAGTATAGGTATCTACATTGCATATATTATATAAAATTGTATGTACGCTATGTTTAATAGTAAATTTACTGTACATTTTATGTACATTATAAATCTGAACACAACTTTATGTATTTTAGACTTGTTGACTAAAGCTTGTCTATACTATTAACTATAGTTAAAACATACTTATTACTTATTAGTATACTATACTCAATGTTTAACTAATAGATACAATTTATTCTTATGATTATATTGCCTGTGATACATTTTTTTCATGTTAACAGTTACCTATTTGATTTATAATTTCATAATATGTAATATATTATTTAATATTTATTGTTGATTAGTTTTAAGTTATATTTGTATCTTTGTTGAAATATGTAAACTATAAAACTAAAACTTATTTTCCAAAATATAGAATTTATATTTTTATTAATAATAAACCTATTAAATACTTGATTCAAATTTTTGACTATAGATGTAGGTAGATATACCTATAATTTTATTTTAAAATGATCATTGTTTTTAACCCAATTTTGTTTATTATTTGTATAAATACATTAGTATTAAATTAATGCTAAATTTGTCAGTATTGTAAGAGTAAGGAATTTTTAATACAATAAATAAACAGTACCTATTTTCCAATATTATTGTGAAGAATAAATTAATGGAGATAAAAATAATATCATTTTTGTATATCAGTGGGATGTAGATATATATTTAGCATGGTCTTCTATGTTGAAGTAGTTCATGATACTTAGTATCTTATAACTTATTATTTTATTTAAACTCAAAATAATTATTTTATACATAATAGATTCTAAACAAATCATGTAGGTACCTATTGATTATATATACAATGATGTATTTTTTATTTATGTGGAGTGTGTACACATTTTATAGTAGAAAAAAACTTGATTTTCAACTTCAATATCTTTTCAATAGGAAAGTGAATCAAGTTGGTACTTTTGGAAGGTCAAAATTAAAAAATTCTAGTGCATTTAAAAAAAAAAAAAAAAAATTTTAAAATCGATTGAATTTTGAATGAATGAAAGCAACTAGTATTTTCAAAAATACAAAATAATATTGTAACATTGTGTCGTTTTCACACATAACTAATGCCAATCCAATATGTATCTAGTAAAGAACACACTTCCCTTTGAAATTGTATATTATGTTTTTATTTATTTTTATTATATTGTTCGAATGTTTAAGATATCCTCCATGAACTAATACACACAAGTCAATTCAATAGACCCATGGTCTTTTATCAAAATTAACGTGTCGCTGGGAGCATTTTACACATTTTTCAATTGTTTCTAATTCCTTGACATAGGATGACAGTGTCGCGTAAGTTTCCACACCACCTTTGCTCGTTAAACGACATAATATCACATCGTTCGTGTTGTTTAAAAACATGACTGCATGAGGTATTACACGTGGCACGTTTTTCTTTATTGTGATGTCCCCTGTAGGCCTAATCCACATCGTAAGTGAGAACACGCAAATGCCGGTCGACTTTAATATTTTTATAATTTACATAATATATCGATACATACATTGAAAACTGCACTTCTCGCGTATAACATAATATGTGTTTTATACATCAATAAAATATATTTTAATATTAATAAATATCGAATTTAACGATTAATAGGATTTTTAATTTTGTCGCAGCACGGCGTTCGCACATTTTCTGCTTACTATATAGCGTTGAATTTTAGTGTTTTGCTGGAGTTCAAGGATTAGTATTTGCCATATAGTATTATAAGTCCAATAGGAGTAAAAATGAGTTAACATATCGCGGGTACCTATACAAGTTTCGTATTCGAAACCGGGTAAAAATGTTGTGGGTTTTGGGTTTCGTATTAGAAACCGGGTAAAAAATGTCGTGGGTTTCGTGTTTTGCGTTCAAAACCGGATGCAATATTATTTGGGGGTTTCGTGTTTTGCGTTCAAAACCGGGTGCAATATTGTTTGCGGATTTCGGGTTTTGCGTTCAAAACCGGGTGCAATATTGTTTGCGGGTTCCGGGTTTTGCGTTCAAAACCGGGTGCAATATTGTTTGCGGGTTACTGGTTTTGCGTTCAAAACCGGATGCAATATTATTTGGGGGTTTCGTGTTTTGCGTTCAAAACCGGGTGCAATTTTTTGGCGAATTACGGGTACAAATAAGGGTGAAATTCTACGCAAGAATGGGCTTGCGTTAAAAACTGGGTAAAATTGTTTGTGGGTTTCACGTCCGAAACCGGATACAATATTGTTTTGCGGGTTATGGGTATAAGAGTGAGTTTATTTATTAGCGGAGTATGGTTTTGCTTTCAAAACCGGGTAAAATGTTTTGCGGGATACCCGTTTTCACTCCCTGAATTTACAATATCCATGTGACGGTGCTGGATATAATGAATTATTCTAACTTATATACCACTACTTATCGGTACATAAATTAAAATAATTCATATATGATTGATGTGTATAATAATAACAGTAGTTTTTAATTATTTAAAGGATGATATAACCACTATGGATACTAATTTAAAATTCAACACTGTCCTATATAACAACTAAAACTATATAATTATTGTCTATTATTATATATTTTATCATATTTTTATTATATATACCTATAATATTTTATTTGGACCTCTATTCAATACCGGTTTTAAATATTAAATGTAGGGAAACTCATTCATAAACATTTTTACGGACCTGCCAACAAAGTGTTTATTTTGTGTGTGACGCTGGCCTGTGATGTAATGGGTAATGAACTGATGTGTTTGGTGTGGAGATGAAATGGTGAGGGTATGACAATATTTAATGAAATAATAACTATACAGGATACGAAATAATACGGAGATATTTCTCATCTCATCTTTATCTCATCTACCAAATCGCCGAAATCTTTGATGGCTTTATGACTTATGTAGACACCAAATTACCTATATAGTCTATCAGAGCCTGAGATTTTCACTTTTTTAATCGTTAGTCCATCAAATTTTAAAGGTATACTATACTAAAAATACTCAATAAGTATACTTATAGCTTATAACTAAGGCTAGGATTTCGATGCACTTTGCATTGTTTTCTGAATGTAGCTATGCGATGCTTTATAACATACTAGTATACATTTCATGTATTTTTGAATTAAAATAAGAAGTTTTTATTTTACATTTTCCTCAATTTTTTGACGGTTTAACATTTTTATTTAATTTTTAGTATTTTTGAAGTTTTTGGAATCCTAAATTTAAATTTAAGATTTCATTTTAAGGCTTTTACATGATTTTTATATGAATTTAACAAACTCGACTATATGCAGAAATAAATATATTATAATCTTAACCTATATAAATAATAATTTATGAAAATAATTGTTTTTCCTAGCTGATTAAAGAAGTTTAAAATGATCAGTTTTATCTGTAGAACTTCTTTACGATCCTTTAAAATTTATATTGTCATGTAAACAAAATTTATATTAGGATTTATATCAAAGTTATTAAAAATTTTAAAAAATTATGCATTTTTTAGTGCATTCAGAATTTTTAGGAGATAGTAGGATTTTTTTAGGGATTTGTTGGGGTTTTTTAATGCAATCAAATTCCACCCCTACTTATAAGTACAAATGTATAATACCTAATAAGTCTAAATTCATAAATCTATTAGCTGCGCCGAGCAAGACTTATATCAAAATTATTCCTTACCGTCACTTGCATTCAATAACTTTTATATAAAGCTTAACGGTGTTGATACGTTGAGGTGCATGACACTATTTCAGATCTGTGTTCTGGGCCTCTGACCTCTGAGAGATAATATAATCTTTTGTTAATAATTCCATTCATTGTTGATGTGTGCCCAGCGTGTGCGTCTATGAATCAAAAAAAGGTGTAATGGTTTTATGTTAAAAATAAAAAGAACTTATACTTCACTGACGAAAAGAAACTAAAGAGAGTTAAAATGGATATCAGTAAACTTTTAGAAATTAAATTTGAACTGTTCAAATTGAACATCAATTGAAAAATATAAATATAATTCGCGAAAGTAAAAACTGATGTATATTATTATTATACAAAATATGACGTATTTTGAACAATATTAAAACGGTAATAACATTAATAAGAAAATAAATAACAAAACAAACATATTATTTAGCCAGCATATCTACCTATTATTTATTATTATAATATTAAATATGAATAGCTATAGATTGTGTGTGGACCTTCGTTTTATATTATGTTTGTGGTCAACATTCTAAACTAAAAATTAATACTAAGTATATAGCCCTCCACTATAGAGCTGTCGTTAGGACCAGACGGCCCCACTGCCACAGACAAATTAAAATTCACAGTGCCTAAAATTTTAGATTAGGTAATTTAGTTTGGGAGTCAATATTGCAATCATGATTGTATATTATTGAAATACGTGAAATATATTCGCATATTATCATATTCGAATATTTTACTGGATGTTTACTATAATACTATTGTTTCTCTAAATCTTAAATGCATATTATATTACGTATCTTACATACTAAGACATTACATATTTTAATCCAGATATAATTTAATTAATCAAAGGACTTGGCTTATCTGATTTTAATTTTATGTTATAAAAAAAACGGAGAAATAACCAAACATTTAGTGACTCTATAGGATATTCAATCATGAATACATGATACATTTTGATGCATATATCTAATGCTTTAACCATTGAAAAAAATGTGTACTTAATTTCATCAAAATATCCTAAAATTTGACTTGCAGGGTTCACTACAGTTCCTATTAATATGTTAATAAGGTTTTTTTTGAAAATTTTAATTGCCTGCCATGAGACTCCATATAAAATCTCAGGCAATCTTTTTTTTATAAATTGAGTTCTCATAGAGTATCTCATTTATTAGGACTTTCAATGTGTAATTCAATTATACAGTGTGTCCACTACACGTCTGTTTTGATAGCACACGAAAAATATTTTTTCTAAAGAGTTCCTAAAGAGTAGGTAAACTAAAATGAAATGTTTGTTTTAACTTAATAAGTAAATAATTTTAATTTTTAAATTGTATGCTACCAATTTGAAACATGAATTTATACATATCTACAAAATGTTATTTTATGCTTCATGGTAATTATTTTTGTCATTAAAATTATTTTGAAATAATTGATATTATTTTAAAATTTATTGTGTGCTACCATGGTTAAATTTATAAATGTATATACGGCGTATATATTATAAATATATAATATACCTATTAATAGTTATATTTGATATAGGTAAAGAATCATTTTGAGATTTCATCTGGAATCTCAGTGTAAGGGATATTTTGATAACTACCAAAAAATTAATTTACAGTGCTATGAGACCTTATTTGGGATCTCATGTTTTAAAAATCCAAAAACCAATAAAAAACCTTCAATTATGTGTTAATAATGTGTATATACAATTTTGAAGTCAAAGAATTAAAAAAAGTACCCAATCAGAATATTGAAGTTTTTTTAAAAAACTAGTGGCAGGGAGTTAAAGTTCAGTGAGATCTCAAAAAGAATCTCATGGCAGCCAAGTTGTTAATTGTATTGGGTATATTTTATATTTTATAATGATGTGTGATTTGAATGGTATAATTCTAGAAGTGTGTTACTAATTTTTTTAACCTATTTTTTTGTGTCTGTATAGCTTTGATTTTTAACTTCAGTATCTTTTCTTTTCCGATGGGAAAGTAAATTTAGTTGATGCATTCGGGAAGTCTAAATTTAAAATTCCCCGTAGATTATAAACGTCGAGAGAAACAAAAAAAAATTAAGAAAAAACTGGTATTTTTACGCAAAATTGGTTTTCGGAAAAATCGATTTCGGTTTTCGGTGTAACTCTAAAATATGTACCGTAGTCCGTAGATACACACAATTTTCACTGAATGTTTATATTAGCATTTTCTATGCACCAGAAATTATTTTGACCCATGTTGTGCATTTATAGGCATACAAAATGTTCGATTATTAAGTTTTTTTTTTATAAAAAAAAATGTATGTTATTTATTTAAAATTATTATTTGTGGGTTCTTAAAACGTCTAAGTATATTTTGATATACAAATATGATAATATTCAATATTATGCAAAGAATATTAATTCAACTAAATATAACGTATTAAAAATAACAATATAAAATATCCTAGTCTGACAAACCGTTTCCCGGTCTCCGCTCTGAATTGTTTTTCGTATACAATGATATTACCTACCTTTGACTAAACGTAAATGTAAGCCCCTAAAGTATAGGTAATCAAACTTACGAATATGTCGACTCTTCGGGTTGAATATAGGTGTGCCATATCTAGAGTACAGATTCCATATCAAGGAACTGCTATTTCTTCATCCGTCTTCATCTCGCACTGAACTGATAGTATCGAGATATTTTATGAAATTAACTTGAGCAGAATGAAATATATGAATAAATGTTGTATAGGTACAAAATTACTGTTTAACGACTTGTCTGTTCATTGTTGGCCTATTAATTTTTTTTTGTTCATTGAAATTATTAGAACTGCGAATCGTCTCCGACGAATGACCAGGATTGGCGTTTGCCATAGATGATAGATATTATGATATGACATCGTCATCAGTTTTCAATTTTCTTACTTCTTTGGATGAGACCATTCATTTTTATTACATATTTGAAAATAGAATATTATTCGGAGTATTTAAATCTATAAAACTAATAACGAGGAATTCTGTAGGTGTTATTTAGCTACATTTTTGTTAAGAGTTAATTTTTTTCTCGGTATTTTGCAACATTGGCAATAGAATTGTTTTTATTTTTAATGGCAAAACTTAATATAAAATTACTTTAATGCCGGGTTGCACTAATAGCGCACTAGATAGTGAGATAATGGTCCCTTATACAATATAGGTTTTATGGCCCACGGGCTACGATCGGTCTATTAAATTTAATAAATTGTTTATGCTAACCGCATTAGAGCGTTGGGACTCAAGAGAAATTCAAAACTATGCTTTGAAATTTAGGGGAATAAAAAAAATTTGGATACTTTTTACTAATTAATAATTATGATTTCTATGCGGAAGGATCATACGACATACATCATCGTTCAAATTTAAAAACTTAGGTTTTAAATATTCGCAAAAAAAAATTACTAGGAAAGAGATAGATAGACATGTTTCTAGACATTTTCATAATATAATCTGTGCTTCAGCTAGGTACTGCTTGTAAGTACCTATATTTTATTTTATTATGTTTTATAATTCCAACGCCTGAAGCCAATTTTACAAAAATATGAAGTATTTATAAATGAATATACAAGTAAATAAAAAAGTAATATAGTTTGTAAGTAATACAAGTATAAATAATGATATATATAAAACAAATTAAATCCAAACATATGGCTTCCATTACATATTGCAGCAATGTGTCATTTTTGTGTATAATACCTATTGGCTATTGTATAATATACGTCCATTAATAGATTCAAATTTTCAAACTATTATAATTAATATTTTGCAAACGCTAATTGTGGTCAAAATTAATCAAAAAATAGTTTTGTTCTTTTATTTAACTGTATAATAAATTGTACATTTAGATTTTATGATAAAAATAAATAAATAAATAAATATGGACATTATGTTAAATATATTAGAATCAAACAAATATATTGAAACATAATTAATTATATACTGATTTATGATTATAGGTACCTTATATTATTATTAGCTATTTTATTATGGTTTTAATTTTTACAAGACACGATTTATGTATTTTATATAGGTATAACAATATAGTTCATGAGTAAAAATCTTTTGTTACAATATAAAAAAAAAGTAATAACTAATAATATAGGTACCTACTTAGGTAGGTCGGTCGGCAGAGTCCTACACCCTCCTCCGACCACCGCTCTCGTGTCATACGATTATATGATAGTGCAGGCGCCTTCTGGACTGTTCTCCTAGGTCACCCACTAATGTACAGAATCGTTTACCGTGTCCACGACACCTTAGTCGAGAAAATCCATCTCGTTTGCCACTGAGCGACTGTCGTCCTCCTTTCTTCACTCTTTATGGCGTCGTTCGAAAGGGGGTGGGTCTCCAGAAGCCAGAAAGCACTTCAGCGCGCGACCGAACCCTTTGCCCATCTAGGAGGACAGCCAGAGGCATGGCGGCCACAAACTATTTGAATTTTTAACTGCAAGCTTTTATTTCATTCGACACCACTGAATATAACTATTTAAGTGTATAATTTATATTCAATTGATTTACGCTCTTTCTCAATTTATTCAATAAAAAATATATAATTTTAAAAGTTTAAAAAGTCCCAGCTTTACAATAATTGTTGCATTTAAATAAATTTAATAATAAAATAATTAGGCCCGGCGCATGCGCAGTATAATAGTCGGGTCTCTTATCAATATCCGAATGGTCGGGTCTCACAGCACAGAATAATTCTGCTCACAGCGTAAAATAATCAATCTATTCTGTGATATTATATTTATTTATCATCATTATAATATTTTACTATTTCTGGTTATTTTTATTTTCTGTGCTACTATTTACCGTGTACTTTACTAATAAGTAATAACAATAACTAATAGGTATCTAAGATATTTTTATCAATCTATTTTACATATTTTTAATTTCTTCACAATTATTCGGGTAAACACACATCGGAATATTATACAATGTTAATCATGAACATAAGTCGTTTTAATGTATTGAATGGTTGGGATCGATCATTATAGTCCTTGTTTAAAGATATTAGTGATCCTGTTGTTATTTTTTCTGTCATCTAATTCTCAAAGTTTTAAAATAATTCAATAATAATAATTGTCATGCTCAAGATCTTTTTTTCCATTGTAGTACCGTCTACTATTAAACTTAACTTCTACTAGGTATCATAATTCAACTCAAAATGATCATGATTCCTCTTATGGTGGGCGTGTTATCGTTGATCAGCTTGTTGAAGGTAAGCTTTTTACCTGACAATTTTGGACATTGTAGTTCATATACTGTAACAATAATGTCCGTTTCTCTTTCAATTAGTTAGTATAATTAATTACTAATTTCTGTGTAAAATACTAAAATGTATTTATCATGATCAGAGCTCGAGACTTAATCATTTAAAATTCTAAATATCAAAATATGGAATTAAATATGATTTTATTTTTAATTATCTAAATACATTTTATTCAGCCATACAAAACTTACTTATTTTAATATTGTTAATTAATCTGATAAGTATGTTATATCATGGCTTTTATCCTTTAATTATTTTAATTTATTTATATTGTAAAATGTTGTTTTAATTTCCTTTTGTATTTATTCATACATTTATAACTGTTAAGTAAATAGAACATTTTCTAGAAAACATGTTTTTTTCTAATTTAACACAATATTTCTTTTTCAGGCTGAATCATACGAAGATGCCCGTTGCAAATGTGTATGTACTATTGTGAATGGTACAGAAATGTATAATAAATTATATATAGCTAATGTTCTTCCCAGCAAGTGAGTTAAAATAATGTTCATCATTGACTTATATATTTATGTATTATAAGTTATGACATTTAAATTAATAATAACTATCTAATTACTTTTCAGTGATTGTAACGGAGTAAGCTTACCAATTATTGGCGAAGTGAATAATACAAAAAAAGAATTATGCCCGCGATGCACTTGTACTTATGAGAGTAGAAACACTACAACTATGAAAGTAACGAGTTTGTCTAACATAGTTAGTTATGGTATTAATGCTTTAATTCTTACTATCATATTATTTAGGTGGTTGTATTAATTGTGCTGTGCGTGATATCATGTTTGGTGATGTACATGTTTTTCCTGCTATGTTTGGAGCCAATGATGAGAAGACGCAAGCTAGTTGGCGCATACGTTGAGCACACCAACGAAGAGGTATGTTCTTTATTGGAGGCGACCATATCCGATAGCGGTAGTTTTGTAAGTCCAACTAATTCTCTCCCAATTTTTCTTGCGAAATATATAATAACAGCAGTTCTTTCCTAACGTTCCCTGATATACAAAAGTATTTTTCTATGACCATGTCAAAATAAATTGGAAAATTGACAAAAATTCATCAAAAGATAAGGTTTATACAGTAAATATTGTTGTAGTTGGACATACTATTTGAGTTTTGTATTTTTGTGCTTGTTTTGTTTTCTCCTATCATTAGAATGATGTACACATTTTTTTACCACTATCCAGAATGCTATGCTTGTTAAATAATAAATCAATTATAAGGCGTTTTTAACTTGATCATCATGATCAATGAGCTTGATGTTGTTACTTATGGTCATTTCTGGATATGTGTCTATTGCACTTTGTGGGCCTCTTAATGTGTGTTATAAAAATATTACAGACAAATAATGCGCGACAAACGCTAGGTTTAAAATAATTATGATTTTTTTTGATTTTTTAGATGTTTTAAATTATTTAATGCATGTGTTAGTATTGATTTTCTTGTTTATATTATTAAGTACTAATCTTTCTAATTTATTTATATTAATTAATAATTAAAAAGTATGTTAAAAAATATTTTTTTACCAAATTACTTTGGAATATAGGACGAAGCCCCACCAGCTGTATCGTTAAATGCAAGAAGAGGAAGCGATCCAATGGTTTCTATAGCCAACAGCAGTAATGTCCTCAACCGATTTGGACATCAACAAGACAAATGGAAGAAACAGGTGAAAGAACAAAGAAAAAATATCTATGATCGTCATACTATTCTCAATTAAAACTTTCTTATTATTATTTTTACATAAATAGTTAACATTTAAGAAATCCTCATTTATCTCCCCTCCATTTATTATCAGTAATATTTAACACCACTATATTTCTGTTTTATATAATATAATCTATTCTTTGATCATCAATATTATATTATTATTTTGTTTATCCAAAAGAAAAAGTAGTTTTTTTTTTAAAATATATTATAATTTTAATTATTTGTATACGCATTGTATTTGTTTTTGTTTTTTACCGGTTGTTATATCCAGTGTTTGGAAAGAACGTCGTTCATGAACGCACGTTCACATGTAGTGAACGATACGTGAACGTCACTCGTTTTTTGCTAATAGAACGTGAACGTGAACGACGTTTATATTTTTAATGAATTTGATCAATTTTTAAGACGTTCAATTTATTTACCATTTAATAAATATTATATTATGTATAAAATAATTAATTATATTATAATAATAATATTTTCATTTTTCCCATTATAATTCCTACAATATTTGTTTAATTGCAAAATATATAAATTAAATACGTGAAATTCCAGTGTCCCCGGCTAGAAATACAACAATAATGTTATGATTTCCATGAATTTGTAATAAACCTAATCGGTTTATCATGAATAGGTAAAGTGTATATCTATTATGGTATAATAGATATACGTTTATGGGTTTTTAATTTTTATATTGACTGCAGGCTAACGATTCATAAAAAAAAAAATTAAATGAACGCGACCCAATGAACGCGTTCGTTTTTTAAAAGAACGTGAACGTGAACGCGTTCGTTTAAAAAAACACGAACGTGAACTTGAACGAGTTCCTTTTTTAACGACTGAACGTGAACGTGAACGAGTTCATTTTTTTAGTGAACGTTCCGAACACTGGTTATATCTTTAATATTATATTAGACTTATTTGTACAAATACTGTACTAACTCCTATCATGTGGTTATTGGTATTAATATCTTAAATATAATATTTAATATGTGCTCAGTAAAAAATAATAAATTGTACGATGAAAATACAATTTATTGAATTGCATTTTAGGTTAGGTTAGGTTAGATTTTGAATGTATTGGTTTAACATTAATTTATTATTTTTAAGTCTATCATCACCTTTTGAAGCAGTAAAAATGCTTACATTTTCAATTTAATATATTTTATCATAGAAAAATGTTTTAGGTAATACTTAGAGGGGACAAAACTTAAAAATAAATAAATTTTAGTATTTTTCAAATAAATTAGGAAAAACAAAAGTTTTAGGCAAAACCAGTTTTTGACGTAGGTAATTGATTTTGATTTTTGTTTGATTCAAAAATGAATAACTATAAAAACTTTAAATTATTATCATTTATTCATGTACCAAATATTCATATAAACATTTTCCATGCATGGGAAAATTTTCAAAATATTTTGTGTTTGATATATTTATAAGTAATTATAAACATGTGAAATGTTTTTAAAATGGTTATTTTCAATAATTGTTGATACAATATTTTTTGTTCTAAACTTTTAACCATGATTTAAGATAGAGTTATATAGAATAATACATATGGGAATGGCCATAAAAAAGAAGAATAAAATATTATTATATGGAATTAATATCCTCCACAGGCACGTATGATGGAATGATTCGTTTTATTTTATAATTATAGGTATTTGTAAAAACACATTTTCCACATATTTACTAATAATTATAATAGTAACATAATATGATGTAAGTAACGGGCAACCATTTAAATCAACAAAAAATGTTCTTTTTTTCCGAAGCTGAAAAACAATTCATGTGTGAACTATAATCTACTTTTTAGTAGAGGTTAAAAAAAAAGGTGCAACCACACTCAAAGTCTCAAGGAATCTAATAATAAAACTTTATTGAAAACAGTTTTCTGAACTTGAGATATACCGATATCTTTTTTAAGCTTTCTACATAAAATGTACATTTATGTAATTTACATAACATAAAAATCATATTTGGGTTTAGATTTAAAATTAAGATAATCGAAATAGTGGACCAACATTTTACAGGGTTACTGAAGTACTCATCTAAACTTGTAATACTTATAAAACTTAAAAACTAGTAAACTACTGTTCCTAAATTTGATTTTTGTGTATCAAAATACTCAGAAAAATATTCTCTCGAAGATTTAATTAAAACTGTATGTTGTTATTCAAAAAAGTGACAACTTAAAAATTATAAGGATAAAAAATATAAAAAAATAATTTTTTTTAAAAACCTTTTGAAATAATGAGTAGTTCATGATAAAAAAATCACTGTATTTATAGATATTATTCCGACCAGTTACCACGTATTTATATGGATTCAGTAAATGCACATATTATAATTCAAGATCCAGTATATAATTATAAAAAAATAAATAATTTTTAAAATATTTTTCCATGATACACGTTTTTATTAGCAAAAAAAAAAAGTAATCCCTACATAAATGTAATAATTATTTAAAAGTAATGATAAGATAAAATTGCTTGTTATATAAGATTTTCAAGTTTATTCATATCCTTGTACCAACTTGGCAACTTCCCATCTCGGCTTCAATGCAAGATTTTGTACTTCTATAGAGTCTTTAGTAACAATACCAATTTGATATTTATCGTGGCTCCTTGCATCTCTGTAACATACATCATAATACTTAATTGTGAATTTAAAACAAGTTAGATAATGAAATTGGGATTAATGTGTACAACAAAATAAACAATAAACCTTTGGAAACACATAGCATAAGATAGAAATAATTAGATAATTTTCAAATACCTGTAATACAATACTTCCATGCACTTTTTCAGTAAATCAATAGCTTCATCTTTTGTTAGTTTAGAATTGAATTTTTCACGCTTTTCATCAATAGCTTTACGCATTAATGGCAATGCAAGATATGCACCATAGCCACTAGCAATTTGTTCATCTACAAATGCTGTTCCTAATTTATCAATTTCACCCAAAAAGGGAACATCGTTTTGGACTCCAGCCACTAAGAATGTGGACCAGAGTGGCTTCATCTTGGTCCTGCGGTTGTACAAGACACGGGACAGCCAAGTGTGTAAAGCTTTTGGTTTCATTGATATTCCATCGTTAAGACTCTTTTCAGTTCTCACTTTTTCTTCAACAACATCTCGTATAAATTGGTAATCAGAGTATTCACCTGCTGCAGCTACAATAATATTTTGATTTACCTGTTGATACAACATGATTCATTGAATTATTAAGTTAATCTTTTAGGTGCCTAATAATGATTAAGACATATAAATCTATCATACCGTTAATATTCTGGGATTATTCTGGAAACACGCCATAGAACCATATGAAGTGAGTGTATCTGCAGCCAAAGCTACACCAGATTCAAACACAACACCAAGCACAGAAGTAGTAGTCGTGATTGGAGTCCAACCGTGTTGTACATCATGTTGTGCTAAAAAACAAAAACAAATAATTTGATAAAAAAAAATGTCTTTATTTATTAATTAATATGACTATAATTCTGTTGATTAGGACTATATTATAACTATTGTCTAACAATGTATTACAGTGATTTTTTAGTATCCTGGCAGATATTAAATATCAGACCAGAGGACGAACGGATTAGTGTTGGACTAATTATTCATCTTTTTATGTCGATCAAATCAAAAACAATAACGATTCCTAATTAGAAAACCGTAATATACCGTAATTTCGACTAACCTGTACGTCCAGTATCGGGGACACTCTTAAAGTTACCAGGAATCCAGTTCTGATGTTTAATGTCCATGGTCACTAGTGCTTATTTTCACGTCCAACACGGAACTGCGAAAGGCGAAAGGCGAAACGAAACGAAAAGAAAGACCACTCAATCCAGCGTCTTGAATCTTGATCAGTAAGTTGTTCCGTTCAATTTATTGTTGATCAAAATAATAAATATCTAATCGTCATTACATTAATTTTTAACATAACCTTAAAAACCATGGTTATCATAGATAATTTATTATCTATTGTAATTATTCGATAAGGTTGGCAGAACTTATGGTCCGCCGGATATTATTACCACAGAATATTACTCCTACTACTTTGTGCCGGATACACAATTTAAAAATAATATGTTATTATAATGTTATATCTAAATTCTTATTTTAGGCGCTGGATTTAAGTCTATGTTATATGAGTCGTACACATAATATTGCAAACTCAAAATTACAAATTATATTTTGTTAATATTAATATATATTGTATGAATATTGTATATAATATGCCAAATTAATATCTAGTAAAATAAATACCTACACTTGAAATACCTACGTGTTAGAACAAATATTGAAGTTTTTTACAATTGTGGCATAATATAATATATTAATACTAGATGAATATAAATTAAATATTTCATTATTATTTAATCTAATAAATACAATATTAATCATGAGTCATGACTTAAATCCCTAGTCGACTTTGGATAATTCCAACAACAATTTGTTTAAAGGGTTCTCAACTATAACTCAAAAAGGAAGCACGAACGTAGATTTTGAATATATATCACGACATGTTTTGACCTCACAACATAGAAATTGTTTATTAATTACGGTACCTTTATAGTTGTTTAACCAAATAAATATTACTGAGTGTACTCTATCATAAAATTACTAAATATTGATTGCAAATCAACTGAGTAATTATTTATTATATGTTATATGTATATTATTGTATAATCAATAATTCACGATCGCAAGACAATAGTTTATTGTTTGAACGAAAAAACATTGTTATGACGAAATAATGTCACACGGGGAAAATACGTAAAGGTGTAACAAAAAATTATCAATAAATAGTTGTCAGATCGGTGTACAATTTTTATTTACAAATTAGACATTATTTAGTGACTAGTGTTAACGAGAAAATGTTGTCTGTCAATCGAGAAGTTATAAAGTTATGTTGTGTGAACGATATGTAAACTTTTACTTTGTGATAATCAGTTGGTCCTTCTACGCTTCCCGTTATTGATGATGACGATTTAAAAAATAAAATGTATAATATGTCTGAAGTGTATTAGACCTGACAAATAAATGCATTGAAAAACCTTAGAAAATATACTTAAAATCTCGAAAAATGTATTATAATCTCAAAAAAGTCAATATAAAATACACTAGGTACAATAATAGAAGGTATACTAAAAAATCATAATTTAAAAAATATAAAAATCCATCAAACCCATAATATTAATTAAGTGCGGCATGCTTACAGAACTTATGAAATATTGACAAGACGAATACCTATTTATAAAACAATAATAACTATATATATGTATTCTTCACCAATTAATAATGTGTGTAAAAAGTTTTAATTGATGGAAATTATAACAAAATAACATTTTTTAAATTGAATTCATCAGTAGGTACCTACAGTACCTATACATACCTAAATACCTAATTCAAACTATGTGTAGATAAAGGAAGTGTTTTATATAATAATTAATCAGCTAAAAATAATGCATTTTTTTAGAAACTCGTAGCACTAATAATTATGATAGCAGAACTTGGACGTACGTATTAAATAATAAATACTCATAAAATGTTCCTGACGGTTTCTTCGGGTTTAAGTTTATCGTTCGGTTACAACTTACAAAACTCAGAACATTCGCACAATGAAATATTATATTATGAACTCAATGGGATCCACTTAATAATATAAAATTGAATTTCCATAGTTAATTAGTAATAATTTTATTTTAGTATTATTCGTGATTACGTCGTATTACGTTTTCATATCGACAATCACTCGTCACGGGGCACTAGGAATTTCGGCCTGTAATTTTACTTAATACGATTTAATTATTATTCTGACGTATTTCGCATTCGCTTTTCAATGCGCATAAAAAAGTTCTTTATATTTAGATTTCAGGCCACTGGATACTCAATACTCGTATATTTATATCCGGTGTCGGTACATAACTAATCCGTATCGATGCGCATGGAATCTTTCTTCTTGAAAATCATGCATGTTCCACGATTTTTATTACTCAGTCGAGTCATCAGTCCGCAGACATGGCTCAAGATAAATTTATCTTAAACCATGGTCGCAGAACACGTAGTATATTTTGGTCCCAACGGTGTTTGGTCGTGGAACAAGTCGACTTAGGAAAAAAAAATTTGTGGAACAAAAAGTCGTGATCCGACGCACAGCGTCTTTCATTCCATGACGTTTGATTAAAATGGTCGACCATTTAATATTATGTTATTATTCGAATTCGACAGCGCTGGCCGCAGAGTGCGACTATACCACTGTAGGGGCAGAGTCTTGGGTAAACCGTCGGTTTGCCGTTCCGCTGTCGTTACTCGTCAATGTTTATTGTTAATTGTTCAATTTTCATGTGTTCTTATATTCTGTTTGTGTGCTCTCCGCTACAAGTTACAATTTTATAGGCGCTAGCTGGTGTTTGTGTGTTTGATTGTTTGTGTGCGTGTGTGTGTAAGAGTAAGTGAGTCGATTGACTGAAACGGCCAGCGGGTGATACTCATTACTCAGTGACAGTGGACAGTCCGGCGATTGCAGTTGTCCTGATTTTTTCCTCGTCCGGGGCCTACCCCAATGGTTTTCCTTGGCGATTAACCACCGTCCACCGTCAAAGTTCGCAGTAGGACCGCGAGCAATTCGAACGCCGTACGATGACTCAATTTCTGCCGCCCAATTTGCTGGCGCTTTTCGCGCCGAGGGACCCAGTCCCTTACCTGCCACCGGTCGCCAAACTTCCGCACGAAAAGAAGACCCGTGGTTATTTGGGCGTTGGGAGTTTTATGGATTTGTTTGAAGTGAGTATTGTCAAACTTATTGATTACGTTAGGTAGATACTTTTCAGTGTTTTATTTTTCACACCTACCTATTCTAATCTGATTATGTTATTACTCCACAGGACCCTGAAGACACACCTCCTCCAACAAAAATTGAAACCCGAGAAGAACGACTAGAGCGCCGTCGTCGCGAGAAGGCCGAACAGGTGGCATACAAGTTAGAACAAGAAATCGCTCTATGTAAGCCCCGTGTTGACACAGTCTTTGTTTATATGGCACATGTGGAGTGTTAATATTCATTTGTTCTTGTTCTGTTTTAGGGGAACCACATTCAGTTGCGAATGCTACAACAGATCCATTTAAAACATTATTTGTTGCTAGAATTGTAAGTAATATTGTGGTTTGTATTACTTGTATAATTATTCTTATACTATTTGGCTTTTGTTCCTATGCACAGTTGCAGTAGCAGACATTTTTAGCCCTAAGAAACTTTTATAATTTAGTACTTGATAAGTTTTAATCATACAATGATATTTATATAATATATTATATTTGGTAAAAGTATAGGAATCAATAAATAGAATTTTGAATTTAGCAGGTAGAAGCAAATTCATATTTTTCAAATAATTGACCGTTTTTTCTTCGTTATTAAAAATAACAAATAACAGAATAAATATTCTCTCATAAATCTAATGAAAACCTAAAGTAACACTAAACATTTAACACATCACTACACTCAATAATCAATTTTGTGATTTGTAATAACATGGTTCACTAATGTTGATACTTGATTATTACTATAAATTATAGGTGTTACTTTTTATGACGGCAAATTTTATATGGCATATTATAGAGATCACAGGACTAAATTTACCAATATACCTAATAGCAACCAGAATACCGGTTAAAAAACTACAGTTTTTATTATCCTAATACATCTAGATATTTCTGTATTCTGTAATAAATATATTTTAATAAGTATAAAGCTGTGCCTACCTATTGATTTTAATTAGTGTAAGATGTATAGATATATAATGTTATAGGTAATCGTTTTTAATGCAATTTATTTTTTCAGAATTATGATACATCTGAATCAAAATTACGAAGAGAATTTGAACTTTATGGACCTATAAAAAAGGTAAATTATTGAAATTATTTTATTTAAACATTCTTTATATTATATTAACTTTCTATTTTATTTCATTTGTATAGATTGTTGTCACACATAATAAGATTGATGGTAAACCGAGAGGGTATGCTTTCATTGAGTACGAATATGAACGTGATATGCATTGTAAGTATTAAACATAAGGATTATTTTTTGTTTTCAAAAATTGAACGGGTTGTCACAAATGGCGAATGTTAAGGTCAAATTCTACCAAAATTGATTTTACTAGCCTATGAATATTTTGAAAATTTGTTTGTTGTTTTCAATCCAAATGACAAAGCAATTAATTTCCAATTTCATAACTATTTTAAAAAGTTTATTTTATGAGTTATTGCCATACCAAAAAATTTGATAACAATTTATTGTTTAATTTTAGAGCACTTTGTGTGGCTCTTCCGTGTGTCAAAAAAGTAACTTAAATATTTTGTTTATCTCATTGCAAGATCTCATTTTTAATTTGAAAACATTACAGACCAGGCTGTACCCCACTCTAGAAAATAATATGTTCCTGATCATTGTTATTTATCACAATATCAATTATCCAATCAATATTAATATAAGAAACTTTTAACTTAATTGTTATGTCATGATTGTATCAATATCCTATCAGAATGTTTACAAGATATAATAAATGTATATACAATACATAGCTGAAGTATACTGAAATATTAAATATTTCAGCCATGGCATATATTTAGGATTTAAGTATATTTAAATCGTTTTTACAAGTTAAAAATACATACTATAGATAAATAAAAAAAATACTATGTTTGAGTAATCTGTGACAAATTAGATGTTTTACATTTTTGGAAAAATGTTTCTATCTTTTTATTTACTGCTTACCATACTTCTGCAACTTCACATAAACTATTTCTGCTCTTAAATTGAGAGAACATAGACAGGACATCGACAATATTTTATTAATTTATTAGTTGTGTAAGCAAGTACAACCTGTGATAAAACAAAAAATGTAATACATTTAAATAATTTTTCTTCAATAGCCAACTCACAACACAGATTACACTAGGTATAACAATTTTTTTGTCACAGTTCAATGTCCATTATACCATGCAAAATTATAGGGTACATATTACTTCCCAAACATAGTTAAACAATATTACAGTTTTGACCCATATACAAACAGATATACTAATAACTGTGCTTTTTGTAATGTTCATCACTGGTTGTTTATAAAAATAATAATGTTATTTTAAATTGATAAACTGAATTTACAAAATGTTCAAAATATGCGTGGCTAGTAGAATCAATTTACTCCTCAAATTCAACTAAAGATTATTCTGCAAAATTTCAAGATCTGAATACTCGCCAGTTTTGAAAAATTATTTTTTAAATACTTGGTTTATATCAACCCTTGCGCGTACTTAAATAAAAACTTATCTTTAAAATTCAAAATTTAAAAATAAAAACATTCTGGTACAGTTTTAATAATTGTATTTTGTTCTTGATGCAGTGAACTGTGAAGAGCTCGCTGATTGGAGCTTCTTTAATGACCCTGTGATTATACGTAGACGACTTTGTTGATAATAGGTTTGTATGTGTGGTAAGCCCAACATACAAATTACAAAATAAATTAACCCATCATTTCAGTTTCCAAATATTTTCTCAAGTGCAATGCATTTTTTAATGCATATTACTCATTAGTTATTTCAATAACCCAAACTTATTGGTTAACGAGTGTTATTTAATTTTTTTTTATTTAATTTAAAAGAATAATAGATTCAACTTAAATTAGTTAATACACAAAAAAAAAAATAAAACAACTTGGGGATATTACAGAATATGGTTAACTGTAATGTTAGTGACATACAGAATATGGTAAACTGTAATGTTATTTGTTTAAATAATAGTATATTTTATATTTTATTTTATTCTTTCGAGCATGAATACATGCAAAGGTAAGATAATGTGAATTTGGTGGAAGAAAACGTGATATTTTTATTTCATTTACACATTCTTCTTATTCTTAATTTTACTGGGTAATAAAATAACTTTGCGCCCATGTGTAAGTATTGGCGTCCCAGGTAAAGTAAAAAAAAAAATCGACAAATTTTGGATTCACTTGGCATTACAAACTGCGCTAAAAAAACAATCTGGGAATAGCAAATAAGTATAATTGGTAGGTACTTAAATATTTGATTATTTTCTAATTTTTTCTACGAGATTTACATTTTTGTTTTATGAGGTTGGTAAGTCCTGGTTCTGATGTACTTTAAATTTGTTTCAATACATTTCAAAGATACAATCTGTGCTATCTTATCAACTCTTCAATTAACAAATTTTATTCAAGAATTTCAATAACTAGTTGTACATTTTCATTTGAATCGGGACGGGTATTTAATTTTCAATTTTTCTTAAGGACATCAAAGTTTTTATATACAGTCTTAGTTCAGTCTAATTGTTTTCCCCCAATAATATTTATTATAGCTGCATATAAACATGCTGATGGAAAAAAGATTGATGGACGCAGAGTGTTGGTGGATGTTGAGAGGGCACGCACAGTCAAAGGATGGCTTCCTAGAAGATTGGGTAAATTAATTTTAACCTAATTTGTAACTATTAAATTATTAAATGATAAAAGCTTTTTTAATTTTGTATTAATTTACTTTTATTTATTAATAAAGGAGGTGGATTAGGGGGTACAAGACGAGGTGGACCAGAAGTCAATTTGAAACATTCAGGTAGGGAAGATAATGAACGAGAAAGAGAAAGGTATGCCCGTGAAATGGCTGGTAGTCGTTCTGGACGTAGTGTTACTACAGAAAGAGATCGGGAACGTGATTATCGTGACCGAGATAGAGATCGTGAACGTGAACCTAGACGTCCTCGTAGTAGAGATCGTGAAAGAAAACGTCATCGTTCTAAGTCGTATGTATTAAATATGTTTATAATCTACACATACTTATCAAAACGATTTATGACACTCAAGTACTAAATATTATTAACTACAACTTATTAAAAAAAAAATGACATTACTTACATTTTGTTTTTGTGTTGTAAAACGTATTATGGTATTAAATATTAGATAATACTTTTCAAATATTTATTTTAAAAATACAACTTGTTCTAAGCATCTTTTTTTCCTAAATCGAACATTTAACATTGTATAAGTGATAATCATAGAGAGATTACTAAGTTGTCTAAAACATAATATTATGACTGGTATTTTAAGACAATGCTTAATTTTTAATTGAAATTAAATCACCATACTTTGGTTGTTGGATTTAATAACTAACATTTTTAAATACTTATTCTATAACTGAATGATTATTTAAAGTGAAACTAGTTTTGAAAATAAAATGATTATATAGTTACATATATAGTATATGATTATATAGTTAATTTTACATATACACTTATATTGGAGTTTAATACAAAATTAGTACCACATTCAATAAAATGTTGGAATAAACATTCTTTACTACCAGGCACTTTTTCATTTGACAATTTTTTTGAAAATCAAAATAAACCAAATAGTGCTAAGTTATGATTACCTATTATTATACATATTATTATTTCAATACATAACTACAAAATTCACATTAAAAAATAAAAATACAAATTAATATATTTTTTCAGTTAAATTAAAGTTTATTTGTTGGTTGGCACTTTAAGCTTCGCACCTTAGCTGTTCCACTTTGAAAATCAAAAACAGCCTTAAATTTTCTATTAAAAACACCCCGGGAAAGTGACAGAGTAAAAACCAATTTTAAAGCATGAGTGTATAATACAAAAATCACTCTTTTAAAATTTCTTTTACATATCTCTAATAAGCATTTTAAGTACTATTATATAAATTTAAAAAAAAAAAACAAAAATTTTAATAAAAGGTGCCTATAAATTTATTTATGCCGATAAGTTATTATAATTTTATTAATATATATGAACTTTATTATAGACGTTCACGCGAACGCAAGAGACGTCGTAGCAGAGATCGCGGTGCTAGGGATGTAGAATATGATGAAGTTGAAGAGGTTCCCGTTACCAAATCTAGAGACAAAGATCATGACCGTGAAAGAAAAAGAAAGCGCAGTCGTTCTAGGGACCGTGAACGTAAGAAGGACCGCAAAGAAAGAGATCATCATCGCCGAGACAAGTAAAGTGTCAAATTAATGTTTAGGCAGTTGTAGAAACTAAAACTTAATTATCTGTTCTACAGGAGTAAAGATCGCCGTGATAAACACGATAAAGACAATTCTGAACGTGATGACAAAGTTCATATTAAACAAGAACCTGTTGATGGTTAGTATATTTATTTTAGTTTCTGAGAAATGAATGTATTAATATTACAATGTGTTTTTTTTGTTTCTAAAGATACTTTTTAGTATAAAAATTTCTGATCTTCAATTTTGAGTGTGGTTTCCCCACTTAATTTGATTTTAAATATTGCATAATATGTTTTTTGGTTTATTAATTTTTAACATGGTGACTGCTTTAGGGACATTTTTATCAAATTTTTAAATTTAAACATAATAACTATTTAAACTACATATAAATAAATAATGTCTCGGTACTTATAGTGAAAAATATTTTGTAACATTTTTATTTTTAGAATATGACAATAATTATGACAATTACAATAACGAGTATGATGGTTACAACAGTCCTCATGATGACTATGATCCAGATATGGTTAAAAAAGAGGAACCCGAAGAAGAAAATGCAAATGGTAGCCGCTACAGTAATAATGTAATATGATATAATAGACTGTCTTGTACTGTATTGTCTATTTTGACATAAGTAAAAAAGTAAAATTTAAGAAAAATGGAATTAAAAATGTAATAATTATTGTTTAGTTCAATGTTTCAAAACAAATTTCTGTTTCTATGTATTAGTAAGTATATAAATTCCAAATCTTCATTTTTTTTTTTTTTTTTTTTTTTTTTATTGGCTATCCCTATACACACGACTTCCTATATGGTAAAAAACTACAAATTACTTAATCGTAACAGAAGTACAAAACACTAATATTGATAAGTAGAGGATTTCTTCAGTGTTGTAAAATGCACAGTACGAATTAAGTGCTCAATCACAAAATATACTTTTAGGTAATTCATTTGTCAAAATGACAAGTAAATTATAATATTATGAAGTGAATTAAATATTTTTTGTTGCAGTTTTTTTCTCATTAGAACTAACAATTTCAAAATATGCAGTCCAACAAAAACTGTGTTAAATATTATTATAACTTATTTAGGTAAAATATAGTTAATGTTTAGTATAGACAATATTTAAATATACCATAACTAACTATGTAAAAGTTTTTATAACTAATACTTTTTATCAGTTTTACTAAATACTAATAAGTAACAAGTAATAACTATTTTCAGTCAATGACAATTTTTATCCATAGAAAATGGTTGGTGGGTAAATATTGCCTCAACACACTGTGGTGTCAATATCATATCATTTCAAATAATGACTGCACTAATGCTAAGAACTTGGGTACTTGACATTACCATTTATTAGTGTATAAGTAAATTTTAGAAAGCTAGAAAAATATTTGAGCCATATCGTTTAATAATATTTATAATACTAGCAGTTAATTAACTTATATAAGTTATGGGGTATATTTTTATCAATGACGGTTCGGCTTGGTTAAGGTAACAAATTATTTATAAAATTACTTGCAATGTTAATGGCAAATGTAGAATCCTTATTGCAAAACAATTCCTACCCGATCTACTGTCTATAATAGTTTAAGAGTGATTTCTGAACATTTTATACTAAATTGAAATATGTTACAGAAAAGTAACAAAAAAAAGGGGGTCAAGTAGATGTCGCTCCGCTGTACAGTAGGCTACAAGTAGATCACTGTACTATAATGGATGGTATTAAATTTGAATTCAATGATATAATATCATTGTATAAGAAAAACGATTCTGAGCGGAGACGGTATGTCAGTCTAGGATATTTTAAATTATATTGATATTGTTATTTTACGGTAGCTGCTAAGTTGAATTAATATTATTCATATTATTTAATTATTAACCTAAAATTATCAGTGATGCTAGAAAAATATTGTAATATATACTTTTACTCGTTAAAATTGATTTTAATAGTAATATCGTCCAAATTTGAACTTAAAATGTCTGTAAAAATAACTGTGTTTAAATATTTTTTGATTACAGTATGTACTATTTATTAGAATCTTTATTTTAAATTTTCAATTCTTAGTTATAAAAACTGACCATATTATAGTTGTTTAATTACAATGATTGATCATTTTCGAGATTTTGATGAATTTTGTCAAAATTCGAACTTTAAATGATTATAAAAAAAATGTGTGCCTATGTATTTTTAATATTTTTCAATTGCTATTGCAATAATATATCAGGAGTCTTGTATTAAATTTTCATTATTTTTGGCCCAACAAATAAAATTTTATTGATATTAATAGAAAAAAAAAAACTAAAAAATTTGAAAATTGAAATCGTCTATAAAAAGCTCAAAAACAGTCAAAATATATTCAAAATTTAATGGTATATAGAAAATGCTAATATACACATTCAGTGAAATTTTCATGCATCTACAGTTATTCGTTTTTGAATTACAACAAAATAAAAGAATCGTTACATGAGAAATCGAGTGAATATCTAATCTTTTAAAAATTTGAACTTAAAATGCTCATAAAAATTTATTTTGATTTGCTTATAAACATTTTTTTATTGAAAAAATTAGACAAACTTATGAGAAATCTTGTATTACATTTTCAAACCTTAGATATAAAAAGAAAAATTTTTATGAATTTCTAACTCAAAATAAATTGCACATTTTCGTCATTTTTACGTATTTTGTCAAAATTTGAACTTTGATTACCTATAAAAAAAAATTGTGACTACAATTTTTAATATTTTTCATCTGCCTTTGAAACTATATATTAGAAGCCTACTATTAAATTTTCAAGATTTTTTACCCAACAAATAAAATTTTATTGACATTTATAGAAAAAAAAACTAAAAAAATTGGAAACTGAAAATGTCCGTTAACAGCTCAAAATAAGTCAGAATATTTTGAAAATGCTATGGTGTGTACAAAATGCTTATATAAACATTCGGTCAAAATGTCATGTCTCTACGGTCATTTCTTTTAGAGTTATACCAAAAACCAAAATCGATTTTGTCGAAAATTGGTTTTCCGTAAAAATTCCCGTTTTTCCCATAATTTTTCATTTGTTTTTCCAGGCGCTCATGAAAACTACTGGGAAATTTTAACTTTTGACCCCCCAAAGTACCAACTAGATTCACTTTCCTATCAGAAAAAGTACTATTGAAGATAATTGAAGCATTTTTACTGTCCTAAAACGTGATGATAGACACAAAAATAAAAAAAAAACACATCATTGTAAAATCAATACATTCATCGCTCCGCTCAGAATCTAAAAAAATGTTGATTTCTAACCAGTTTTTATATTCCATCGGACATTTTTTTCGTTGGACTTTTAGTTACCTTGATAAAAAAAAAGAATTTATTTCTATGATGAGACCGGGGGCTATATATCTTGACTAATTTATAAATAATGCTCTAATGTTTCAAATATTTATTATATAAGACGCTTATGAAAGATTTATATATTATTTGTGGGTACTAAGCCAGTCCCTCCCACCCAAAACGCCAACAATGTACTATACTGTGTACCTACATAGGCCCTACGTATAGAAAGTAGATATCACTGTAGTTGGGAACTTAGGTTCACCGAGTACGCCATTTTCAGTTGTTTGCGGAGTCGCAAAGGCCGCTAAGAGGTACTCGCGACACCAGGGACAGTCGGCACTCACCACACGTGTCTCATCTTCATTTTTCAGTCCGATCAGTGACCCATGATGATGATAAATATTCGAATTTAGCCACAGTCTTCATGGAACAAAAAACAAAAAAGTACAGACCCGTGATAACCAACATAACCTACCGAATAACGCAAAAATCGTACCTGAAAAGACATAAAAATCACGTATTATCCATTATTTTATACACTACACAATATAATATTATTTTCGCCACCACTGTACAATACTACAATATTTCTAAATGGACCAATTACATATGTGTACAGTATTATACTGATAGTGGTTTGTTCTCAGTTCTTATGTTTTGAAACATCGTCAAATGCCCAAATGATTTCGATGCGTTGAGAATTTGAGATATATTATTTTGTTTTATTCGTCTGGTCACTGCCTCGTTTCGCGCGAAAGTGTCCGATCGTCCGAATTCGAGCGTGCTGCTCTATGTTGACGCATCAGTTTTAGTTTATCGTTGGCCCCGCGGGATCAATCAGACATCGTACTAGCCAAGTCCTCCACCGCGGTGACGGTAAAACGATCTGAGCGATCAGACTTCGACGACTGTAGTCCGGAAATACTAGTTGACATTCGCCAGTCGTTCTGCCGGAAGAGGAAGAACGGAGTCTCGTACATACGGGTATTTTTTACGGTCTCCGATTTTTTTTTCGACCCCCCTCACTCCCCCCTCAGTCGCACTCGACGGATGTCCCAAGACCGCCATCAAGTGCTGCTAGATCATTAATTAGTGTCCCGACTGGTGTGACATGTTTTTTTATACATTCGACCGTTTTCATTTGACAGACGACCGTCGTGCACTGATGGTGACTGCGTGCCAACTATGAGTAGTGACCCGCTGGGAAGGAGACGCACGAGCATCATGAACAGTACTGTACCGAAGAAGAGGGGCAACATGCGTGTCAAGGCGTTCCCGTCTCGCACTGACGAGAAGTTCGTTGAAAACACCTGGGCGATGTTGAAAAACGCCATACAGGAGATACACAAGAAAAACAACTCGTGTCTGAGCTTTGAAGAGCTGTACCGCAACGCATACACGATGATACTGTTGAAGCACGGTGAACGCTTGTACAACGGCATGAGGGAGACTGTTTCCACGCACTTAGAGACTAAGGTACGAGAAGACGTACTCATTGCTTTAAACAACAACTTCCTGCAAACCCTGGACGAGTGTTGGAGGGACCATCAAACGTCAATGGTCATGATTAGAGATATCCTCATGTACATGGACAAGGTGTATGTGAAGAACAACGAAGTCGACAGTGTTTATAATCTTGGACTTGTGCTATTTCGTGATATAATTGTGCGGCACGATCGCATACGAGATCATTTACGCGATACATTATTGAGCATGGTGATGAAAGAAAGGAATGGTGAAGTGATAGACCGTATCGCATTGAAGAACGCCTGTCAAATGCTTATGATATTAGGTATACAAAATAGATTAGTTTATCAAGAAGATTTTGAACGCCCATTCCTCGCTCAGTCTAGTGAATTTTACAACGTTGAAAGTCAAATGCTTTTGGCTGAAAACAGTGCTTCCATTTATATTAAAAAAGCTGAATCTCGAATAAATGAAGAAGCCGAACGAGCTAAAAATTACCTAGATGTTTCTACAGAAAGTCGTGTGATTCAAGTAGTTGAAGAAGAGCTAATAAAAAAGCACATGAAGACTATTGTCGAAATGGAAAACTCTGGATTTGTTTTCATGTTGAAGAATCAAAGAACAAAAGATCTGGCTTGTATGTATAAGCTACTGAGCAATTTGTCTGACGGCTTGAAAACCATGTCCGACTGCTTAAGTAAGTATTTACGAGAAGAAGGCCGATCGTTAGTCAAAGAAGACGAGACTGATTTAAATCCCGTCACATATGTACAAAGCTTATTAGATCTCAAAGACAAATTGGATTATTTTTTGAATAATTCGTTTGCAAGTGATAAAATGTTTAAACAAACAATATCTTCAGACTTTGAACATTTTCTAAATCTTAACCAAAAGTCTCCTGAATATATGTCATTATTTATTGATGACAAATTGAAAAAAGGAGTGCGCGGTATAGATGAAAATGATCTAGAACCTGTGCTAGACAAAGCTATGGTATTGTTCCGATTTTTACAGGACAAGGACGTTTTTGAAACATACTACAAACAACATTTAGCTAAGAGATTGTTGTTGAACAAGTCTGTGAGTGATGATAATGAGAAAAATATGATCTCAAAATTAAAAACTGAATGTGGATGTCAATTTACTTCCAAGCTAGAAGGTATGTTTAAAGACATGTCTTTGTCAAACACCATTATGGAATCATTCAAACTGTACCTGTCCAATGCGCCAGCATCCAATTGCAACAATATTGATTTATCAGTTCGTGTTCTGACTACTGGATTTTGGCCATTACCAACAACTACTCCAAAGTGCAATGTACCAAGCATAGCACGTTTGGCATATGAAGAATTCAGAACTTTTTATTTGGGCAAACATAATGGTAGACAACTTCGACTTCAGCCACAATTAGGGTCCGCAGATTTAACTGCTATTTTCAATGACAGCCGTAGAGAGAATAGTGCAACGTCTGTAATAAGTTCAAATGGAAGTGGTAGTACTGTTGTTTCTACATCTTCTAACTCTGGTACCAGCATGAACAATGCTAATTCGTCTATACGTAAGCATATTTTCCAAGTATCAACTTATCAAATGGCAATATTGATGCTGTTTAACAGTTATGAAAAGATGACAATGGAAATGATAATGAATGAAACTGACATCAATGAAAAAGACTTGACTAGGGCATTACAATCTTTGGCAATGGGAAAGCCATCACAAAGGGTGTTATTGAAAAGTCCCAAAACAAAAGAGATCGAACCTCATCACGAATTTTCGATCAACGAGTCCTATACTTCAAAATTGTATCGTGTTAAAATCCAGTCAATTACTACCAAAGGAGAAAATGAGCCAGAGCGGAGGAAAACTAAAGACAAAGTTGAAGAAGATCGAAAACATGAAATAGAAGCAGCACTCGTACGCATTATGAAAGCTCGTAAAAAGTTAACTCACAATACACTTATTATGGAAGTGACTGAACAGTTAAGATCAAGGTTTATGCCTTCACCTGTTCTTATTAAGAAACGTATTGAATGCTTAATCGAAAGAGAGTATTTAGCACGCACACCAGAAGACCGAAATACTTACAATTATGTTGCATAAATATTATATTGTACAACCATCAATATATATTGTATATATATACACCTATAAATAAGGTAAATATTTCAACCATCTTTTTTTTATAGTAATGAGTTGAATTTGTAACATACATACATATATATTATAATACATCATGAGTGCTTATGAGCAAAAATATCTGTATATTTAGGTATATGTTTTTAAAAGCTACCTATTTTTCACTTATTTTGTACCTATTGATAGTATTTAGTAAATTAAATTTATTAATTTCCAAGGCTGGATATTAACTGATTACTTTTGGATTTTCATTAACTTGCTAAATTTATTTTTAATGAACATGAAATTAACTAGTTTATTTTTAATTTAAGAAGTAAGTTTAGTTTATTAATTTTTAGTTTTGTATTTAATTTTATTTCATTTCACTAGTCAAACAATTTTGTTTTTATGTCATAAAATATTTTTAACGTGAATTATTTAAAGTTAAAAATTTTATAATTTTTTAGATAAGGAACTATTGTTCTTTCTTTAGAAATGTAAAACTTCAATGAAATACATACTATATGGAAATATTGTATAAACGCTATAATATAGTCTATAATTTAGTTTTGGGTTGGTAAAAAATAAAGTACACTAGTGTTATAGTATAAAAAAAAATTAAATTAACTTTTAACTTTTTGTTATTGATGCATATTAACTAAACTAAACAGAACTGAATTAAAAAAATCTGCCTGCAATAATTTCATTTGCATATACATTTAATTTAATTGACAACATTGTATTGTCATACTAGTTATCTTGCAGTTATATGTTAGTTAATAATATATATTATCAGAATAATGGCAGATAGCCATGTTACAACTTTTAATAGCAAATTTAACACATCCAATTTGTCATTAATTATTTACCTAAATTGTTTCTCAATATGCTTCTAACACTCAATACAACTGTCAATCACTTGTATTTGTATGCAAAAATATTTTTAGAAATGTTGAGAATAATATAGGTATTGTCTAAGGAATATTACTTTAATTTTTCGTACATATCGAATGTAAAAGAATTAATAAACAAGTTAGGAAAGCTCATTCTGCAAGGCTGCTAAATTCCAGTTTCTAAACGTATTTTAAT
The DNA here is from genome assembly GCA_027563435.1 of Nasonovia ribisnigri. Lineage (NCBI taxonomy): Eukaryota > Metazoa > Arthropoda > Insecta > Hemiptera > Aphididae > Nasonovia > Nasonovia ribisnigri. The sequence goes on from JANEHU010000661.1 coordinate 74,319, forward strand.
ACAACGCAATAAATTATAATTCCATATTATACAATTTATGGTAACTAACAGACCGACACAGCGAGAATATAAAGTTTTCTAAACATACGTTTAGAAAAATACAACTTGAAGCAAAACATAAAATTCACAGCATCTTTTAAATATTGAATTTGCATTTACCTACCACTTTTTAATTTGAAACATTTTTTTTCTATAGTGGTATCATATAGATAGTCCAGTATAAAAACCATTTTTATTGTATTTCAAATATTGTGCTAATTATTTTTTTTAAATGTATAAATCTATGTTTGAGCAGAGATCTTATATTTTGTTTGAAAAGACATCACACCTGCCATGCAAAGTCTCCGTCTTACAAACACAACATAAGCAAATGGATGTTAATAAAAACCAACTTACTATTGTCTAATGTCTTATTATTTTAATTATAACATTGTATTTAACCTATACTTCAATGTAAAGGTAAGAATATTATCTAAAGTATGCTGTTAGCTTTTATTTGATAATTATATTTTAAGGTGAGTTATGAGCATTAAAAATTGTAATATTTAAATATTTTACATAGTTATGTTATAACTGGCTTTATACTTAAAATATTAATAAAAGTCCAGAAAATGATGCTCAAGATAATACTCTTATTTTTAAATTTGATAATACTGCAGGCTAATTCACTTTAAAAAAATGAATTAATAACAGAATGGATTCTTGTGAACAACAATTTGCTATGCCATATGTTTGTAAGACGGAGACAACATATGCAAATGCACAACTTTTTAACTCATTATAATTAGAATACAAAAATTGGAAAAACACTTACAATATCTATCTACAGGTTGCAGCAATATTAATTCATATGTAATATTTCACACGACACTATTTATTGTTCAATATATTATATATTGTATTAAACTTAACTGATGCAACCAATTGTTAACTATGATAAATTAAAAAATTGTTAGGTATGTTGTTATAATATAAATTATTTAGTACTGTATTTATTCTAGGCTGGTTAAAGACCTAGAAGGTCCGATATTAGCTTGTGGGGCCCCATCAATAGATAAAACTATAAAAGTAAATACAGTTCTGTTGTTATCCCTGTATGAGTATTATAATATATTGACTGCATTATTAATTAATAACAAATATTGTAAAATAAAATAAATTTATTTTTATTAATTAAATAATTACTGATATAATAAAAATATATTAATTTCTTAATTTTAAAATTAATTGAAATAATTGTTATATTAATGGTGAGTTATATTTTTCACACTTCAATATTTTTAATTATTCATGCATATACTACAAACATTTTTCACAGAAACCTTGTAATTTTTGGAAAATTTGAAAACAAAACTGTTCATATTCTCCTTCTTTTTATCTTATATGCTTCATTGAGGTACTTTTTTGATTAAAAAATGTATGTGTATCTGTTTTAATTAACTTTGACTGAATTATAAAAATTACATCAATAATAATTATATTAAGAATTATTACTGTTGTTTTTATACAATTTTTGGGTCTTAAAAATTCACCTTTTCATCCATACATTAAATTGAATAATATTTAAAAATAAACATTAAAAACTTGAATATAATAATTACAATTTATATTAGATATACTTTTATTAATTATTATTTGAATTAAAAATGAAGTTTGACATAAATAATTTAAACCCAATTTTAATCAAACTAATGGTTTTTAAATCAAATAATATGAGATATGTATAGTTTCATTTTAAAAAATCCATAATAATTTAAAATGTACCACATTTTTAACAAAAAAAAAAAAATAATATATTAATATTTTCGACATAATATAACAAGATTTTATTTACAATTTTAGTTATTATGTAAAATGTACTAAAATAATAATTTTTTTTTATTTGCAGGTTATTGGTATTTGAGAAGAATAAATACTACATTTTAAAACACTGAATAACAAATAATTTTCAAAATTACTTTTTATATTTGGTTTTAATTTAATAAAATAAAAAAAACATGTATTCTACCAATTATTTTATAATTTATGTTTTTTTTTTTTTAATGTTTAAATAGAGTTTAAATAATACTTGGATATTATCGCTATTAAATGTATAATTGAATATTTTGTAGCTTACACATTTTATAGTTTCAGTCTTATTTTAACAATGTTGATTTAATTTTGAAAAATTCTACTGTTCAAATTTAAATAAACAAACGGAAATTTTAAATTTTAGTGTAAAATGAATTGAATTCATTATTTGTAGCCACTAGGTATCCAATTTGTTTATAATAATTATAATTCTATATTGTCAACTAAGAACTGATGTGATTTTCAACACAAATAATCTAGTATTTTATATGAATCAATATAAATATTTTGTTTCATATTTATATACAATATTCATATGTATCATCAACTCCTCTGTGTTAAGGTGTAATTTTAAAAATATAATATTTTCAAGGTATCATAATAAACATTATAATTATTACACTTATGTATAATATAATATTTATACTTATACGGTTTTAACTCGTATGCCTATATACTTATGTTATATATATTATAATATTTATACTTATACGGTCTTAACTTGTATGCCTATATACTTATGTTATATATATTATAATATTTAATAGTTTTTGATTTTAATTTTATAAAATATGTAATATATCATTGTTTATAAATAAAAAAATTGCATTTATTTTATTGTACATTTTATATAGGTTGTAAGTATTTTTATTATACTATTTGCTTATTATTTATATAACATCCATTTTAGTAAATTATTCTATTATAAAATTGAATGTAAAATTAAAATTTTCATGACATTAAAAAAATTGAAGTGCACATTGCAATTATTGTGGTTGGGTGAAATGATGTACTAACACTGTAGATGGGCAAGGGTAAGAATATACTTCCCCATCCGTAAAAATTTTGGCATTCATGTAGAAGGTGATCTACTACCTCTCTTTAGGTGTATCAGGTGATATTATATCGAATTATACAAGGTCTAGTTGGTGATCTAGAATTATTATTATATGATTAATATATTTATTAATTAATGTTTATTAATATATATATATGATTAAAGAAAATATAATAGAGGCAGGATTCTACTGGGGTGATCATAGAGGTGCACATTTAACGGATGACAATAGTTCAAACTCAGATTCTGATTCTGAAAATATTCCTCCTAATAATAGGAATATAAATTATGGCAAATGAGTAGAAGAACTTGGTGTTTTTGGATTATGTTGGCAACATGAAGAGAGTTTTTTTGTTGTTGAACGTCGAGATAGAGCTACACTTATTCCAATAATTGAAAAAGAAATGCTTCCAGAAATAACAATCATATCAGATGAATAGAAACCATAGGCACACTTTGTGGAGGACTTGAAGGGGCTTAGCCCCTTCAAAAATGTGTATTTTAATTGAAGTATTAAATCCTTCATTAATTATCTAATCTACTAATACAGTAAACGTTGTTTGAAAAAATAAATATATTATTACATAAAGTATCTAGGTAATGCATTTTAAAGGTATTTGAATAGTCAATAGACAGGGGGGGAGGGGAGAGCAGTGGCATAGCTATCATAGGTAAATGTTGGGCAGTGTCCTGGGGTCTCAAAATATTACTTGAATTTTCACAAATAAATATTCGTTGAGGGAGGGGGCTGGTTTGTTAACTGCCCAGGGGCCCTTTCCCATCTAGCTATGGTACTGGGGCAGAGGCGCAGAGCCATCCAAGGATCTGTTTCAATTAAATATGTAAAACACTAAAGCCCCTCCAAGTTAAAAACTGAAATTGCACCTATGATGGAAACCCTATAATGTTTTACAAAATGAAGTTTATTATAATCACTTGACTGTAAACCATTCTAAAAATGTTGACGATCCGCTAATAGGAACCAAGACAATAGAATGGTCACCATAGACCTGTAAACTATGGACAGCGCTTAGAAGGCGCTGTCCATTAGTTTATAGGTCTATGATGGTCACATATGTTATTTCTTAAGAGGGCGCCACACCCGCACGTGTCGTCTCCGTCTTACAAATGTACAACATAGCAAAAACTGTTTTGCGCGGGACAACTTTTATCTTTCTGTGTTTGTAGTAGTGGCTCCAAAATGGCTGAACATATTATAGGGTAGAAAATTATCTATGCAACAGCGTGGCTACAATATCTCAGATAAGATAAATACACTAAAAGTTATTTGATTATAAACGTTTCGTTTTTTTTTTTTATTTGCTTATATAACATAATTGGACAGTGTTATTAAAAAAAAAAAAAGCACGCTGTTGCACAGATAAAGTTCTTCTTTACGTGTTGTGAAAATTTGGTAATTCTACAACAAATATGGTACGAGAAAAGGTGTCCCGCGCAAAACGGTTTTTGCTATGTTGTACATATTTTGTAAGACGGAGACAACACATGCGGGTGTGGCTCTGTGGCGTCCTCTTAAAAAGAAAATACTTCGAAAAATGCATAGCACTGCATCGGAACTTTTCATCGTCATCTAATTGAAGCATGGTGGAGGTCAGTTAATCCTCAACATACCTACTTTTAAAAAAATTTTAATTGAAACTAAAAATGTTTAGGTAATGTACATAAATTGTTTTTATAATTGACGAAAATTTGTATAATAACTATTATTAACTATTAAATTAGCTAGGTACTAATACATTTAAAAAAAAGTCGTAGGTACCTACTTATATTAAAACGTTATAATAAAGATTTATCCTCAACCGATATTTTGGTTGGTTTGTTATACCTACCTAATTTTAAAAATATTAATCGTGTCCCTTCACTATTAAGATTTAAGAACATACTGCAGCTTAAATTATCATTTTCTAGACACCTGCCTACATTGAGATTTTAGATATACCTAAGACAAATTTTAAGCCATACAATGTATTTATTTAGTCTTTTTTCTTAAATTGTTGATAACAATTTTAGGTTCAGTCAAAAAGCTTGACATTTTAATATAAAATTCCACATTAGTTGTATTTATAAGCGTCTGAACTCTGGAATTCAAATGTTGGCAAAATTACGAAAATTCACAAATTATTTAATATTTTGTACCTATTTAAAAATTATTTAATTTCGGTATTCAAATTACTAATAATAATTTTAGTTATTTTCTTAACATTTAAAACACATTTTTCTATGCCCGTAGGCATTACCTACACGATAAAATGTCATGAAAAAAATGACAGTTACAAACCTGTTCTGACAATCAAATAGAGTAGAGCGGACAAAAATATGATACCTAAAACAATTACAAATAGCAAATAGGTCAGTGCACATGCAATCTGCGGCTCTTAGGGAAACGCATCATTATATCGAGACCCGTAAAATATAAATTATGTTATACGTCATAATATTTGATAATATTTTGAAATTATTTAATAAATATGTTTATTACAGGTAAAAATAAAACAATATTTTATCTATAACATGGGTCGAGAACCTTTCCGTTGTGACCCCACAATATATATTAACTCAACCTTATCGTACAATTAGTATTATTGTGTACGTATGTGTGTATGATAATATATGTGTAATATACTAATATGTGTAGTGTCCTATACTCCTATCTATAAAATAATAAAGCATAATAAACTATTTACTATTTATAGTAAAATCGATTATCATTATTCTGTAGAATACGAAATCATTTAGTCGATATAAGAATGAAAAGGTTGTAAGTAAATATAGGTACTTTCAATAGCTATCAAACTTAAAGCGATTCAACACCAATATAAATATCAACCCAAAGGCAGGATAATACTGTAGCTTGTAGGTACCTACTAAATATTGAATCAAATATTATCTATGATCATTAGTTTTTATAAAAATAATACCCTCTTAAAAAGCGTTAAAATATAGTTAATTTATTTTGTAAAGTACTATACATTTTAAAGCTGAAATTTGTACTTGCTAAATTGATAAAATGTAAAATGTTTTAATACCTACTGTCAATAATTTTTTCAAATTGAAAAAGTGCTCTGACCGATGTAAAATAATTTTGTTCATACATTCGAATAACTATACATTTTTTAAATTAAACCTTTGGAAGTAGAAAGTACATACTTACATTTTTTCAAGGCTTATAGTTATTTCACGTCCATAAATTGGTTTTGAATATTTTGATCTAATGACTAAATTACATGTGCATGCACGTGCGTTACCTATTACGGTGATGGTTGAGAAGTATATACACACAACACACATAAAGACGAGCAGTGGTAGCAAAGGACGAAATAATAGTCTAAACACAACTCCTTAAAAATGACACGTTTGCCGGAGGCTTAATAATTACGAATTAAAGATGCGTCTATCGTACTTTCAATACCTATTTTTATAAAACATTGCTAATAATAGGTACCTAATAATGCTAATAATACCTGAGCATAGCTATTCAGAAGACATTTTTACCGTGGGATGCAACTAGTAACCACCTAACATTTTTAGGGGCTTTATAAAACTCGTTTTGGGGCGCTAAGATAATTTGACAAATTATTGTAGGGGGGGGGGAGGTTGGTACTGTGAGAGACTACGTAGCACCTTAGAAACTATAATTATTTCTATATTATGTTGCTCCATATGGTGGATCCTGGTTGGTTAACGTTTATAATTGTAGTTACCTGGTGTAGTTACGTTATCTTAATATTCAATATACCTATACATGAATTTAACATTACGTTTTACGGTCGTAAAGTATAATAATATATTCTGTTACCTTGTATAAAACATACGTTTCTAATAAATTCAAGTTATCTAAAACGTTGGTACGCACCATTGTACATACACGACAATATAATTCTATCTTCACCAATTTTGAAATAACGATGTTTTTCAATATTTGAAAAAATTAGATTTCTAATAAATTGCTAATAAATTAATAATCAACGCGTGAAATGGACTCAAAATAATAATAATATTATGTTGATGGTAATACACAGTAGTACATTATACATAGCAATACGCAATATATATAAATATTATTACCTATACCTCCCATTTTACATAATTATTATTACTGTAGACTATAGTAATACTGCAGTTTACTATTATAATTATTTGCAAGTGCCGATTTGTTCTTTTGGTGCAGTGGATTTTATTATAAAAAGGTTCTATATACCTACTGCTTCTATGCCCCCGATGACTATCTCTCTCCCTTACTCCTACTCTCTCTCTCAATCCCAAACATGTGCTCTCTTAAACTGCACACACGCATGTTGATCCCAATAGAATACCCCCATCTGGTCACTTCTTTGTGTTACCCCTCGTGTGACTGCTTTGTGAGCAGACTCGCGTACTCTCGCACAGTTGTAAACTACACACACGTGTAGTACCTACATATTATTATTATTATTATTGTAGTGTAAACGAAGCTTATTTTTGTGTTCAGTACAGATACACATCCACGACCACTCGGACGTCTTTGCAGTGGCCGAGCAAATATTTAACAAACGCAAACGAAAATTACAAATACTTAGATTTTTTAGTGCCAAAACACGTGAACAAAATTCAAATTAACAGTGGCCGATTATTATCGGTGATATATTGTATAATACTATATCATGCAAAAAGCTACCTATTCGATACAGCAGGTAATGCCGTTGAATAATATTAATTTTTTTAAATTTGTAGTTTATACCTATGTGAAGGTTGAACGGTTTTAATGGTCAGCATTGTCATTGATAGATTATATAAATTTAAAATTACCTAGGTATTTAGATTTTTTTTTGTTAAAAAGATAAGTAATTGTATTACACAGGTAGTAAGTGTTTCATACCCTTAAAACCTTGTACACTAATCTGTTATCAAATTGTCCATGAGCTAATTATTTAAATGTTAGTTATTAGGACGATAAGTATCTATGAGTGCTTTTTGTGTACTAAATACTAATATATATTCAGTAAAGTTACCATTCTACGTAAACTATAGATACTATAGGTAGTTACTATAATTTAGTTTAAGTTATAACCTAGCAGAGGCGTACATAGAAATTTCCAATGGGGAACGAGATTTATTAAAAGAAAGTTGGACTGTGGGTCATTGTAATGGATGCGATAAATTTGAATTCAATGATAAAATCATTACATCTGAAAAACGATTCTGAGCGAAGTCAATCATTCAGTGTGAATATTTTAAATTATATTTATATTTTTATATATTACTAAGTACATTTTATATGATATTATTGGTAGGTATTAAAGTAAATTATTTTACTATTAGACATTAGTAACAAACTTTGAATAGTATAGGTTGAATTATTTTTTGTCAAAAACATTGCATTTGAAAATATCATTGTGTGTATAAAATATAACTATATGCTTTAAAAGTTTCAAGTGCCCACGAACAATGTTTTTAAATTACAACAAAATAACTAAAATCTTATTATTTTTCGTTTAAATATCTAATTTCGTCCAAATTTGAACTTAGAATTTCTATTCAAAACTTGTGCTTATACATAATATTACATTTTTCGGTTCTAATATGACCTACTTACGAGTAACCTTGTATTCAATTTCAATCTTTAGCTAAAAAAATGAATATTATATACATTTTTAATTGCAAAATTATTATAAAATTATTTTGGAAAGTTTACTGGGTACATTAGATCCTCCAAAGTACCAACTAGATCTAATTTTCTACCAGACGCCACCACTAAAGTTGAAAATCAAAGCATTTTTACTGCCCTTAAAGACGATGATAGACAAAAAAAAAACCAAACACATCATCGTAAAATCAATACATTCATCGCTCCGCTTAGAATCTAAAACATTCTGGTCTCAGTTAATTCGGTCAGTTCGAAAAAAAAATCATTTATGTTTTATGGGTTTCAGATGTTGAATTTGTTTAATCGTTTTAAGGGATTTTACGGGTTCCAGTTAATTCGGGATGTAGGCCTGGTTATAATAACAACACATTTGAAATTCCCAACGAGTAGGCGTATTGACCAGAATATTTGAATTATTATTATTATATAACTAGTAAACTATAACGCATAACTATAGCATAACGCACAATGCGTAAATACAGTTGTAATATTGTCATGAAGCTGTAAAGTAATCAAATGTGTTGGTTCGTCCGTCCTCCCACACAACAGCTGACATCATCAAAATGTATCTTAATATTTAATGATATAATCACGGCAATGTTTCAAAAGATTTTGTCTGTAAAAATGTTGTGTTGCCTCCCCGTGTGGCCGTATCACCTTTTAACATGTGGGGCTGCTTGGCCAAAAACCCGTCTGGCGGAGAAGTAGACGAAAAATCGCTCGGGGTGACGGAGAGCCTGCAGCGACGGTAACGTCTCAGAGTCTTAGCGGACAAGAAAAAAAATAAAAATACGAAATCGCTGCCGAAATGCACCTCGTCGTGCGTGTGTGGTGACTGGTGTGGAATTCTGATGGACGGGCACAGTATTATTATTACTATTATGACGGTTACCCGTCGTCGATCGCGTATTTATATTATTACATATATTATTATTATTACTATTTTGTACACTGGGCACATGGCGTAGTGTAGTACCTATGTATGCACGTCGGCGGGTGTGTGCACTGTGCAGCAGGTGTTTTTTTGAACTCGTACTCACACGTAACCGCGGTTAGAGTGTGAGTGCGTTTATTTAACGTATTCGGTATTTTCGATTCCCGCCGTTGCCGTTGGCCGTTGCCCGTCACCATAACCGGGAATCGCGATCGTAGACATTCGACTGCACTTCACACCCGTATACGTAGTATCGCGACAACGGCCGCGCCGGCGCGCCGTGCAAGCGTTTATGATATACAGTGTCCGCGTTTAATATGACTCTATGGTCCGCGAACAGGTAAAATATTGTGTTATCGCTTGCCAGTTAAAATAGTATTAAATCTGAAAAATAAAACCCCATCACGATAAATGACTAGACAATGATAACGTGCGGATAGGATCGGCACATATTATACTATATTAGGGGAGACCGGAAAGCTCTTATTTTAGAAGACTCCACGGCCAGCAAAAAATAGCTATGTTTGCAGGATTGCCGAAAAAAGTAAGTTATGACAATATAATATTATATACCTACCTATACGACTCTATCCTCCACCGCAATTCGTTCTACTTAAACATTTGAAATATTAAAATAATTCATGTAGGTATCTATAATCTATATACTTGCAGTGGAGCCCTGTTTGTTTTAGTGCAATAATTGTCAAAAAAAGTATTTTAAAAATTTTAAAAGAAATTAAACTATAGTTTATTTGGTTCACTTACTCAGTGAACTCGAAATACCTACTGCGCGATTATAACAAAGTAAACAGATTTTTTAATATTACCTATTTTCAATATTTTTTATGACATTGAAACATTTTTATTGGAATACAAGATTTTATGATATTATTAATATTTACCTAATCAGTAATCAGTAATTATTTTTAAATTGGATTGGTGTGTAACTACTCTTTGTTCCTAATAGTTTAAAGACCTAATGTACCTAATGTGTCATTTAAATTTTTTATGATAATATGTTGTATAATATATAGGTATGTTAATAATATTATATAATATTATTGTTATGTTGCGACGGTCGGATAGAAGTTGCATAATATTAAGAAAGACACATTAGTTGGTTCGGGATGACTATAATAGAAGTTTTGAAAATTGTTTAGAACCGCGTTTTTGTTGTTTTTAAAAATGTGTAATTACACTTATGTACAATTATCTTTTTGTCCAGACCGCCTTCCCTTGGATTATGTTTAATAATTTGTCAAGTCTAAGTAGTCTAATTATTAAATTTAGAATATAATTATAATAAATATTATAAATAGGTAGGTATATTAGTTTACAATTTATATACATAAATTATTATTATAAATAATAACTATCTAATATGGATAAATATTAAATTAGGTATCAAATTATTTTGTGATAACATTGATTAAGTAACTAAAAATGTGTGAGCCAGTGGTGGTCATAGGGTTGTGAGGGGGATAGATCCCCCCTCTGACCTTCTTTTCAATGTTTAAGATCTGATAACCATATATTATATTTATACATTTTTAATAATCAAATAATCAAATAGTGCATATTGAAAAATCAGCCAAAATCAGTCCCCCCCCCTTGATAAAATCATTTGACCGTCACTGGCGTGAGCCACTATTTAGCGATCCATGTGGATTGAAGAACATAGCTACACACCCCCACAGAGTTTCAAAGAATCTATTGATATAACTTTTATTGAAAATGGTTTAATAGTTTTTAATCTATAGAGGACGAAAAATCAAACAAACATAAATAAACATTATAATATAATTAAATATACGTATGTACAATAATAACATGTTATGGGTTCTTGTAACTAAAAAAGAGAATACTGATCCTGAAGTTACGAACTGAAAATTAATCCTTCATGAAATTGTGACTTGCTAATTTTATTTAACATTGTATTTATTAAAAATTGATTAATGTATAATACATAAGTATTGACTAATAGAATATATAAGATCAAAAACTATAGTTTTTAAAAACAATATGTTAACACTATTGTATATTAACCTATTACTATATAAGATGGTATTAAGAAATATTATAGAATAGGCATGTAAAAACTCGTGGGAAAATACATTTAGTTTGATCTCATTAAATGTTCATAGATTTCGTTACAGATTTTGCTGTACCTAACTACTGCGAAAAATATAAATATAATTTTATCTAAGTATGATTCTCACAGATTTCATAACATGACTAGGTTAGCTGGTTAGGTTAGGTAGTATAATTAAAAATGTATTGCATTAGTGTAACATTCGAAACATTGTGATTTTTTTCACGTGTTTGTTGATGATTACTATTGGTACAATGCTAATACAATTTTTAGAAAGGTTAATTTTTTTGTCTTTATATTTATTTGTATCCTCGTCCCTTTATCAGTAATCATAATTGATTGTAAAATAAACATAAATTATTACGAATATAATGAAGTTATTCAGGTTGTGTTAGGTATTATATTGGAGCATTGGACCTTGATTTTATAACAATAAAGATTACACTCTTATTGTCATTTCATTTATTCAACCTTCAGACATTGTCTTATTACTATACTTTGTTTCTGCTGGAAAATCAAAGTATTTAATAAAGGTTCATCTATTTTTAATTACTTTTATAATCTTAGCTGATCGAGGCATATTAAGTGTATAACATATAGGTATTGGTTAAAAAAAAAATGATGTCATCTCGTTCTTGAGTATCCAACATCACCAACATCATAGGGTGGTTTTTTGTATAGCAATTCGTATCTATAGTTTGTAGTTAAATGACTAGAAAATTCCCAGTCATTTACTTAATAGTTAAAAAAATCTAACGAACAAATATTAAGAGGACGTTACACAGGCATTTGTTGTCTCTGTCTTAAAAGTGCGTAACATATCAAATTTGACGCTCAACAGATCTCGTTTAGCTCCGTTAGTTTAAAAATTAGAGTGAATTTACATCTTATAAAATTTAAAGCTAAGATTATTATCTAGGTAATGCCATAGGCTTTTTATTATATTTTATTTTTAAAGCGAGTTGTTAAGATGTTCAGACAATTAAAAAATTTAAAATTAATGGCAATATTTACGCATCTCCTGCAGTAGCTTCATATTTGTATACCTAATACCTAACTGTTCATTTTCTAGAAATAATATAATTTTTATAATATTTTGGCTTTTTTATGCTATTTATAGGTAATTGAAATTTTTTTTAGAACATATTTAATGTTAAGATATCTACTACCTATAGATGTTAGTTATTAACTAGGTAACAAAAAAAAATTATTATTATTTGTTTTAAATTTCATATTGTCAATAATGTCGTATTATAAAAAAAAGAGGCTGGTAATTATATTTTGATATGATAGAAACTCTAGCATTGTGTAAATTTCTTATAATTTATTTTACGAGAAGTCAAAGTTTCAATATTAGCATTTTGTAATTCAGAACGAATAATTTTAGATGGCCTAATAAACATATCATCAGTGACTTTAAAAAAAAAAATTGTTAACTTTCTGTAATTTTATTTGTTGTATCGATATCTCTGTATGATTTTGATCGCTTAAACTATCTATACAAATATTATTATCATTATAATTTTGAAAATAGACTTCAGCCTTTTAATTGTGCAAATTGAATATAATTTTTAAGACATTCTTGAAAACGAAATTTGATACCATAAACAACTATTTTTATCTATTGACAGCTGCCATCGCAGCTGTCTTAACCAATAGTTTCCCTGGTAATTGCTATTCGCAAACTATTTTCCATTTGGTTTAGTAATTCTATTAAGCACTACATTTAAATATTTAATAGTACCTTATTCTATAATGTGTCCAGTAGCTAAACGCCTCTAAAATTGTTTCTATTTATCACATTACCTTTTATTTATATATAGATGGTACACAATACTGATACGTCCCAGACTATTTGCACACTTTTTTCCTTCAATGCTGTCCTAAAAATTCGCTCTAGTTGCCTGATTACCATTTTCCTGTAATTTTTGATCGTTTCAATAGCCATTTCAACTTTCGCTACCGTTTCATTCAGATGTTGCTTGACTCCCGTTATATATTCTATAGAATCTTCTTGCACTAGTCCATGAAGTTGTTCTTCAAACATTTAGTTGATTAGCATATAGTTAACTATTGCATACGTAATTTCTATACAAATAAATAATTATTAATTGCATATTATTTTAATATTATTACTCCTTGTAATACTTCATATACACTTCTTAAATTACACCGAAGTAAATACATACAATTTATTATAGTATGTGTATTCAAAAATAATGAATAAAATAAAATAATAAGTTTATACTTTAGGTATATATTATAATTTGTTGTATCTAATCTTATTTATGTTAATCAATTATTTTACGATTTTTAATTACTATTCAATTCAACATATATAGCATAAAGTAACATTATTTATAATTAGTCATTAGTCATATTTACCCATAATTTGGACCATTGGATACAGTTCTTTGGAAATGATAAGTTTAAATTATGATTTATTATAAATTACATCACATAGATATTATGACGCAGATATTGTATACTACAATTTTTCAATACCTTTTACAAATCCTCGTTACATTTATTCAAAAACTGGACATTTGTATACAAGGTTAATAAAAAAAATATTTTTTATTATATGGTTCTTTAACTAATATTAGGTACCATAGTACAATGAGACATGTTATAAATCATTTTAGAATGATTTTATTATTGATTCACAATTTTTCAATGTATTATTAAGGTGGGATTGATAAATAATTAATCATTTTTTATTTAATTTGATGATGATTATGTTGGTAAAAATATTAATTTACGTAATATTTTATTATATAAAAACTGAGTATGATATTAGACAATTGTTAATTTTCGATCAGTATAAGGAGGAAGGGGTCAATAAGTCAATGTTATTAATAATTTATTTATCATCTCTGTAAAATTAAAAAATGTATGATTTAAATATTTTTCCATAGGATAATTTATGGTCAAGATTCAAGGTTATAGTAATTATTTTGAATTACTTCTATTTAAGTCTCCTATAGTTTATCGAAAATATTTTGTGAATAATGTACATCATTGTATGTAATTGTATGTTTAAACATCAAAAAAAAAGCTAGTCATTGTAGGTACAGGTATAATATAGTTTTAACTTTAAATGTATTTATTGGTTTTATGTAATAGACAAATACGTAACCTACGTCAAAGTTCAGTAATTGAAGTTAATATTCTATCTTGACTCCCAAAAAGTTAGAAACCAAGAAAATATTGGAAAACTAACTTTGCTGTATAGTAGTTGTAAAGTATACCTCAAATAAGAGTAACCCCAGGTGATGACTTATTTTCGCCTAGTTCGTATAAACCACACCCATCGGTTAAATCGGTTTTCGTTGTCAACGTTCGTTTGGCCGCGATTGAAAAATGAACTACTGTGTAGTCTTATAAAGCTGTAAACTGTAGGCGGGTTGTAGAATAATAAACTATGAAGTCAAGCTCCCGAGTTATAGCTGTGTTTGGCTTGTACGTGTGAGCGGTTAGCCACACCCATTGCCGCAGCCGTCCGCTGCAAAAACCCCGACGCCTATAAGGTTACTCTTTTTTGAGACAGAGTTCTACTCAATGACTAGGTACACTTGTCACCTACTAAATAACAATGAGAGTTCCTAGTTTGTTTTCTATAATTTAATTTATTGAGATAGGGATACAAAAATGACTTGAATAATTTATTTAAGAACTAAACGTTCATGTAGTTAATATATATTTTATGCATTATGTGAAAACTACAAATTTAAAATTTAAACTAAATAATATATCCATAGCTACAAAGACTACATTTTTTGTTTTTGAAGGTTGAAAGTTGAAATAATACGTGATGTAAATAATTCACGAAGTAAACTAGGAGACTTGAATGAAAGCGATTTAAGATAATCTCAATAATCTGGAATCTTGACCTTAAATATTATGCTATGGGTCAATATAATATAATAGATGTGTTAAATTTTAAATCAATGATAAACTATTGCATACAAAAAATGATTATGAGTGGAGACATTCTGTCAGCCTAAATTTTTCTTAGGATGTTGTATTATATATTTATAAATCTATTACCTAGTTAGATAGGTTGAAGTTGAACTAATTTTTGACAAAAACTTATAATATTTTATACTATAGTGTACCTATCTGTTATCAACTTACGAGTTAATACTGCCGTACCGTAGAACGATGTGGAGAGATTTTATACATAGTTTAAAATTAATCTAAATATATTGAAAGAGTCATTGCGTTAGCTAAAAATGATAACATACATATAATAGTTTCGAGTCCCGTCAATATGTTGAACTACAAATAGTAAAATATCATATGTATAATGTATAGTATAATTTAAATAAACTATTTATAGTTTACTCTGTACTGTAGCCCAGGAGGTGTTCAAAATATAAATAAATAAATACATTGAAAAATAATAAAAAAAAAGTTATAACAAGTGTTGGTCATTTTGAAGAGTACTGTGAATTTTTTCACCTCTTTAAATTCTAGCTAGATTCACTTTGCTACCAGAAGTCAAGAAATCATCCTCAAAGTTGAAACTCTTAGAACTAGACGAAAAAAATTAAATTTAAACACGTCATTGTAAAACCAATACATTCATCGCTCCACACAGTATCCAAAAATATTATTATGGTAAATGAGTTAGGTATACTTAATAATATAATATGGTATTTTTTACTTTAAATCCAAACAACGACTTTAATAATTTGATCAAAAGCTATACTTCATAATATAAAAGTTAAAGTAAATTGTATAAATTATTTAGTACTTACTCGTATAATTTCAGATTACCTATACCTACGTCCTACATAAATATTTGGATTAGAATTAAGATAAAAACGATTATATTAACAACATTTTATCATTGTATTATTATAGCTATTGTTGGTTGTTATTATAAGTTTTTTTTTAGTTGAGAATGGGACACACCTTAGTTAGTGTAAGTGTAATTAATAAAAATGTTTTGAACATAGTAATAAAAATAATAAATAATAATGTTGTTTATATAATATTTAATTGTAGTGAGTGAGTGTTAGGTATACATTATTTTTGAATAGCAAAGTAAGTGAGAACAATATACATTCTCAATATTTATGGACTAAAACTAAATCAAGTGTACAAATATACAATATATATATATACAATTATATAATATAACTGGTAGATTTGTATAATGAACATCGATTTTTAAATTTTAAATGTAACGTTTTGGGAAATGTCCTTGGTTGATTGTGACAATAATATTTTAAAATTTAAAATATATACGATGAGAATTGACTGAAAACATTTAGTGACTAGGAATTAAGTAAATATATAAGTATACATTTTAAAGAGTGACAAAATAACTATTTGTATAAAGACGAATATATTTCATCGCGTTCGAAGATCGCTGTATGAATTTTAATAAATTATATAAATAATAAATAATTATAAATTTACCTCCTATAGTTTTTAGTTTTTATAAGTTACATTTTTGAGTATAATCGACTCAGACAATTTTTTAAGGTACTTAACCAAAAATGTATAAAAAATAAAGTTAAATATTTTTTTAGTTTTATTTGTAGGTGCCTTACTTATAAAATATTAATGCTGTATAGTAATTATCAAAAGTTTATATTTGTGAATCTTAATTTTTTTTTTAATTTAAGTATAATAAGATAATAAACATATTTGTCAATTGGTAATTGGATAACTGATTTTTAGTTGGTAAATAAAGTATACACACATTTGTTCTAAATAGTAGATTATTTGAAGGCCATCTTGATCTCAAGGACTGCATAGTGAAGTCTCTAGATGCCCAACTATTGAACAATAACTTTTTTATTTTTTTATTTCCGTATATTATATTCCCTCGGTAGCTCGTTAAGATATAATCCGTAATAATAAAAGTGTACATACAAAAGTAGTTATAAACTTATGTTGTAATTGGTATATGAACAAAATATAAGGAGCCTTGTATTTGGTTAGGGTTTGTTGAAAACTTCTCTGATTTTTGTACAATTGTATTGTGACGTACTGGTGTACCTATATATTTGTACAATATTGGTTTATGCACCTATATATATTAGTCCAACATATAACTTAAGTAGGTACCTATATTATACCTGTATGATCATACTAATTTATTGATCCTATATTAAATTTAATACTTACTAGATATAACCTACACATTTTTCTTATTTTACATTATTGGTTTATGTATTTGGCCCATCACAAAACTGTGTACTGTTGCGTGGTATAGCAACTTTAAAATGTAGCCTACTAGCCTATATCTGATAATATGTACCTACTACCTATTATACTCAACGTAGAAATACGTGAGGATTTTTATGTTAATAATTAGATAAGACACTTAGTTATATCGACTACAATTTTACGTATAGGTGTATTGAAATAAAATGTTAGTATAATATCTAAATCTTCTTTCCCGATGACCTTGTAAGGTTATTAAAAATAGTTATAGATATTTTGTATCTATAATATGTTGGGACTCAGTGATAATACATAGCGAATGTAAGATGACACATCCCTGGCCATCTTATCTGCAATCTGCAGTCTGCACAGTGCACATGTATTGTGAATCTGTTTTAGAGTACCTCAGCGTTGAACTCGAAGCATTGTTCCTTTTTACGTCTCACATGCCACCAGCCACCACTAATTATTTAGCAAACGAGCCACTGTGATATAAATTAAATTAAATAATGTAATATTATTAATAAATTATTAGGGTTTTACAAAACGTCGATGTAAACCAAAAATTTTAATTTTAATTTTTAATCTTAAATTTTTGTTAAATATTAGTTTAACTATACAAATAGTCTATGTGAAATGGTACTATCTATGTAAAAAAGAGCCTAACTGATTAAAATAGTAAAAAATAAATCAACCGTGTTTTTTAAATTAATAAAATTACCTAATAGTTATTACTATAACGCATCGCAATAAAATAATGAAACAATATGCAGGTACTATATTATATTTGATTATATGCACACGTTCGAGTCATTACACAATATTATTATTACCATTATTAATATTTAATAATATATAAAATCATAATATTATGTTATTCGCGCATTTACAGATTACAAGGTCGGTTTCGAACATTTCGGCGATGCGCTGCAAGAATGAATCGACGATGATGACGCCGACGCGTGGATTGTCGGAAGTGGCGAGCGCCGAAATGTCATGTTACGGCGTGTTCCGCAAACTGGAATCCGTCCGTGGCGGGGGAGAGCAGCCCATCGCAGCCGGCCGGCCGCCGCAGTCACCGCGATTGTCCGTGGCCGTGCCGTCGCCGTCGATAACGCCAGTCAGTCCGCGAGTGTCAGCGTTCGCGTACGTTACCGCAGCGGCCGACGACGACCACGACCACGACTTTTGTAATTTCGATCGTGAAACGTATTCGGTGTACGGTTGTGACACGGCCACGGCGGTTACTACGTCGACCACGGCTACGGACGCGGCTTCCACTGGTGGCCGCGACGACTGCGGGCTAAGCGATTTCGGCGGTGCGGTCGCTTGGGACGACTACGACTACTGCTGTAGTGCGGCCACCGCGGTGGACACAACGGTGGATCTCCGTGGGGGCGCAGCCGTTCCATTCAGTCACACCCCGATGGGCTCGACTACCAAGCTCGTGGGTATCGATGCCAACAGCGATGACACGCCAAAGGTAACGTACCCACTATGACCACTATAGTACTACTATAATAATATCGATTGCACCCAGATGACTCGATGATCCCAATGACCAATGTATATATAGTATGCCATTATTGTCCAATGTCCATTATTGGCATTTGTCATATTATGATTTATACACTTATATACTCGTCGATCATACTTGTAATTTTTATAAGTCCGCTGGGTGTCCTCTATTACCGGTAGACATTCGTAAATAGGTATCGGAGTCTTCGCTCTTCTTGCTGACCTAGGTATTCTTTTAACGTATTTTGAGCAATTGCTTTCCATTTAAAGTTCACTCACCCTTCCGAAATACTGAGGTGCGTTTGAGGTTTACCTCTAACTTGACCCGAGCTACGCAAAAATACTTCGTGTATGTTCGACCACCGCGGGGATTGAGTTATAAGTATTTATAGTGGTATATTTAGGAAAGTTAGGAATACACTGTACAAAGCAGAGGTAGGTCTACCTATACTAGTATTGTCAAATGCCAATAAGCAGTGAACGTGTAACATTTAGGGTAAAAGCGCGCTGCGCGCAACAAGTGTAAGTATGATATTTTAAGTGCACTACACGTGGATTTATTTTGATCGATTTTATAAGTGTCTTGTGATTTTTTAGATGTAGTGTTTGACACACCTTTGTGTTGTAATGTTTGCCCCAAACACACAATACGCGTTATTATTAGGTATTTGTTTCTCAAACTAAATCAGTAAATATAGTGTATCATTGAATATAGCATTTTCTTCGACACAGTATGTTTGTCTGAATTAGTCAACTTGCAAGGAGTGCATTTAGGGAGTGTATCTGTGTATTTAATGTAATCCGTGAAAGTTCCATTATTAATTATTAAGTAATCTAATTGACTACGCGTGGTTTTGGGATAAGAACATGTTACAAATGTATAATAGTAATTATTAGGTATATTATATCAAGCAAAATTAAAATAATATATGTTGATATTTCTGAAGTAATTTGATTCGTTAAACTGCAGCAAGTTGCATGTTTTTGTACATGCATTTTTAAATATTATTATTATATTATAAAAAATGTAAACGTACTTAGTATTAAAATACGCTATTTGTCAACACAATCAAGGTCACAATAAAAAATTACACGTACCTAATGTCAGAAACGATTTGGTTATTAATTTGTCAGTATATATCAAACATCTTGAAAATGTATTGCGTAAATCAAAATATTATCCACGCATACTGAATGTGCCGCTGCTGGCAAAATGTAATTGAACTACAATCAATAGCAGCTTTATAGTTTGAATAATTTGTTGTTATTTTCCGTTAGAAACTCATTGATATCTGCAGGGCTTAAAAACTAAACAATAGTAGTTCTTATAAAGAAAATACCATACATTAATACAACTCCCTACCCGCGTATATGCATCGTGTATAGCTACTAAAATCGTTACGTTCAAATGTTGGTAGGTTAGCTTACCTACGTGAGTTGCGCAGTCAAAAGATCAATACAATTAGGTAACCATTATCAGATAAGCTGAAGTTGGTCATATTCCTAGTCAAAAAGCGATCGTGATGACTGATTAGGACTTGGAATTGTATGAATTTGCATATTTTTGTTGGTCGATTGTACTGTATGCTAAGTGAGCACAAAATATTATGTTTCAAGAAAGTGCAATAAAAAATATGAATTCTTTTAGAGCACATATATTTTGTGCATACTAACATTTTACAGTTTGTAGAGCATATTTTACAATTTTTATCAAGTTTTTTACGGAAAATTACACTATGTGAACCGAATTTTGGGTTCGATCACCGTAAAACCTTTAACTATAATAAGTAGTAGGTGCCTATTTAAATAACTTCATGCGCGGCGGCCTTGACAAGGCGAAATTGCACAGCTCGTTAAACTCTACGGACCGTGACCCACACAAATCTGTTTTATTCAAATTATTTTAGAAAAAACAAATTCAAAAAAATGGAAATGGATTTTTTTTTGGTTTACTCGATTTGTTTCCTGAATAAATATAAGGAACATCACCGAAATCATGAGCGTAGTAAATTTTCAATGCGTATAAAAATCACGTTATAATTTAGGGTTCATAAAAAACGAGTGTATTATTTTTGAAAGTTAATGATGTTATTGTGAAATAGTAGTTCTGTAATAAAGTTTTGTAGAACCAACTTTTTTCTTATCTTATATTCCCATTTGTACAAATTCATAATCCACAATTATAATTGATTCACCACGTGATATATGAGCATAATAAAATATTATAGAGACAAAGTATTCAATATAATAAAATATAGTATAGGTATTATTATGTTCTAAGTTCTTAATAAATCAGCAATATGAAAAATGTCTATGATTATTTTGAATTTTGATATATTTGTTTTCTGCGTAAAGAATTATGGTGAGTAATTAATGACTTATATTACATACGGCGAATAATAGTACGTACAATAGGTTTTATTGTGATAATATGTGGTTTTATATTACTATTGATATTACACTTAATTATTTATTGTTTGATGAATTTTTATGTCATTTTTACTCGTCGTCTTGTTATAATACGATATTATATGATAAAATATGGTATATCGTACAACTCGATATTATAATGGAAGTAATAAAATGTTAATGTAAATTATTTACGTTTGAATGGGTAGGTGCGCGTAATAATATATTTTATTGATAAACGAGATAAAATTCCGTCTGGTTCGTAATTGATTATTTTTTAACTATATATGACAAACTTATAAAGTTTTCTTTAATTTTTTATTAGATCGTCGGTAGGTACTTAAAATCATATATTTGTATACAAATAAACCGATAGTTTGTATATATGTGTATTGTGTATTGTTTAAAGGTTACGCACTCAACCAAAACTTCCTGAACCATTTTGATTCTTCTTTTATCGATATTTTCTAACCCTTTAAATATACAAAATTAGAATCACCAAACATACCTAATATGTTTCTTCAAAAGCACTATAAAAGTCTAATAGTCTAAAGTCTATACTTAGGTTCGTACCTAACTAATGTCACACGTTCTCGCAGGCTGCAGATTGAATAATAGATATGACATAGTAGTATAATAGTACTATACAAAGTCATCCATGTTTACACTCATAATTTCAAAAAGATGTAATTTTTTTGAAAACATTACATTATAATTTTTTGTACCTGCCACAATGTTTTTGGAAAAAAGTGATATTTATCTCAAATTTTAAGTTTTTACTTTTTTGATTAACAACATACATCATTTGTAATTTCATATTCAGCAGCAGAATATTTTTCGTACTGTTTGTCTGTTTCGATACGTAAAAATCAAATATCAAACGAGTAGATAAATTATTTATAACTCATTATTATTTGAATTTTAAAGTTTAGATGAGCGGATTAAAGTAGTGTTAAGGACTTTTACTGATGCCTAAGTCTAGTCTTTGTTGGTAGGTGCGCCATCAATAATAATAAAAATATATTGTTTTCGTCCTGGTGACGCACGGTGTGTTCATGATATACCCCATTAAGACGAACCACACGAATTTAATATTATATAACTAAGTTATCATTCTATTTCATATATTTTTTACTCATTAAAATTAATATTCTGTGGACGACGGTACGTGCCGGTCATTGTTCGTGTGACGGTGTGACACCATTTGGGCACGAGCCTCTCACCGTTTTTTTTAAAAACTATTTATTTTTTTTTATAGTACCTACCGATTTACATTCTATTTCCTTCTACGTATAATATATATAATAAAGGATATGTAGGCGATTCGTAATGGTTATCGTCTTCGTGGTAACTACCAAGGTCCTCTTCGGACTAAATACTTAGTATATTATTATTATTACCGTCAACACGAGGAGCGAATAACAAAAAAGGCCCACTATACACACTCTGTATATATATAATAATATACACCTGTAGGTAACGGAGACCGACTGCACCGGACTGAGGCGCGGTGTGTGCAGTGTACCTACATAATATATATATACGATATTCGATTACAATGGAATGGTGCGTGTGTATACATATATATATTATATATTTATACATACGATATTTGATTACAATGGAATGGTATGTGTCGTACATATGCACGACCGACACGAAAATTAAAAATTCTCATTACAATCCGTATAGTCTGTATACGCGATGTCAATGTCAACGTGAAACGGTGCTTATTGTGCCGGTGCGCGCCTACAAAAAATATAAACGAAAAGATGACAGCGTGCGCAACAAATAAAATATATTATTAATATTATTATGTAGCACCTTTATAATTTATAAATGCATCGACACATAAAGTATAAGTGGGTGTACGTGTGGCGACGTAGCGTATCAAAAAATATCCTGTGCTATTGTCGTG
Source organism: Nasonovia ribisnigri (assembly GCA_027563435.1). Lineage (NCBI taxonomy): Eukaryota > Metazoa > Arthropoda > Insecta > Hemiptera > Aphididae > Nasonovia > Nasonovia ribisnigri. The sequence goes on from JANEHU010000661.1 coordinate 97,925, forward strand.
CTAGTATCGAATACAACTAGGTATGTAAGTCATAAATTACTCATAATAGTGAAGCTGTGTATATGCTTGACGTCTGTGAACAATGGATGTAGTGATGTTTTGGGCGGGGGAATGCAGCACATCGGATATCCTCCTCCTCTCCGACTCGTCATTCGGCCCGATCCGTATACAAAACAAAAAAAAGATGAAAGATTATTTCGAAAAGTTGTAACTTTTTTGAAAATATTTTTATTAACTAAATCAAAAATAAAATATTTTAAAAAAATTGTTGTTTTTATAATTTTTCAAGTTTTTAATCTTTTGAATGGCAATATGGATAATTGTTAAAATTATAAAGCTTAGAAAAGAGCGGAGTAGTGTGGCACTGGGGAGCCCCGGAAAATGCTATTTTACTTATTTTATTACTCTACTTATCTATACACTAAATATATTTTTAACTAATAATTTAACTCGTTCGACGAATATTCTGCTCCAGTATATGAAATTAAAGATTTATGACTTAGAAAAAAGGAAATTAAAAAAATTATAACGATAAAAAATTGTAAAAAATATAAGATACCTACTATATATACATTTTTCTATTAATCATTCTAATTTTCTTTTATTTGTGGATGGTGCTAAGATTTTTAAATGTGTTAATAATTTGGAGGGTGCCGAACTTAAGTGAAAAGATCTTAATAGTCTTTTCAATTAAAGTATTCTTTAAAGCATGTACCTATCGGCTATCTTAAATTCTTAATATATGCATAAGGTATAAGTATATAAGTGTCAATTTATTTCTTTCACAATCAAAACGAAATACTATTTCTTTTAGTTATAACTTCTCTGGCCATATTTTATTTCGCTCCTCTAAAATCTAAGATCAATGTGTAATATTAGACACTACACTTATATTTAATCTACATATATTAATATGTAATTTATAGCTAAATAAAACGAAATTTTTACGATTTGAATGGCCCATTTACACAACACATTTTTATACAATCATTATTCGATCACAAATAGAACATGACCTAACCTAACCTCCAAGTGAATAAATTCAAAATAAATTAATAAATAAAATATTTTAATCGAAATTAATTTCATCAGCCTCCAATCAGGTTATGATAATATCCTCGAATATCTAAATGTATGATCCTTAAAATATAAAAAATATCAATTATATAAGAATTCCCTATGTAATTTACTGAACATTGACGATTTCTTCTTACTCGGTCAAATTAATTACAAAATTAAAAAAACATAATGTCTGTGATAACTATCGTTTTTACATTCCACAACCTTCAAAAAATATGTTTTACTCACTTATAAATATTTTGTTATCTGTTGGTAATACACTAGATAGTATATATCTTTTCAAATAATATACTTAATTTTTATCATAATATTCATTAGCATAATATGCAAATATCTGTCAAAATATATTGTTTAATTTGTTCTATTTTGTATTATTACTTAAGTTACTATTTCATATGCAATCTTCTAACTAATGTCATATTGCATAAACCATTGTATCAAATCTGGAATACTGGCCGTTTTTTCAATAATGTTGTTTAGGATTTAGGAATGACATCAAATTATGTAAAAATAATATTTCCAAAATAGTGAGTACTAATGCATCACCTAGTAAGTATCTAGAGTACATGTATGACATGTACACACGGTATGCGAGTGAGTCGACGTAAACAATAGGTTCAGTGTATATTTAGTACATATTAGATGTATATAGGTACTTTCGATGTAGTGGTTAAGGCGCAGGTAAACAATCGACGGTCTGTGATTCAATTTCCAACTGCTACCTAAAACTATGGTCGTTTTCGGCAGTTATACACGACTTTCGTTTTTTTTTTTTTGAGAATAATGATTTTAATTTTCTTCATAATAAATAACATAACCCTGCTATAGTGTATGTGCATTCAGCTTTGTTATACAAATAAATCGTATATATTATAAACTTGCTGAGTTTTTTTTGGACGTTCGATTATACATTAAAGTTTTTTTGTGAAATGTTTGTAATAATTTCAACTCGACCTGAAAATATTCTTTCCTAATATATTTTAATCGTGTGTACAATATGCTTATTAGTAGTCTTGTTATTAAATAATATACATTATGTATATTGTCAGTGTTTCTCCATCTTTTTAGCACTGTTGCCCAAATTTCCTACCGAAATCTATCCACATGGTTTTACTGGACAAGAAAGTCATTATAGTTACTGGTCTATATTTATTTCTGTCATGGTCGCAGTGATAGGAAAAACTGGTTGGTGAAAGTTCGAGAATCTATTGGTTGTCGTATCGCGATAGTCTTTACGACATACCAACAATGTTGTTCGAACAAATATGATGATAGGAATGATATGATGGTTTCCGGATAATTTTTGGGATTTGTAATACTTTAAATCTTATAGTCTATTCAACTTAGAAACTTTAACTTCTCGTGACTCAGAGTTTGAGAAACGCTGATTGCCGAACTTAGGATTTGTTGGATATGTGTTACAAGATACTTAATGGTAATTGCAAATAACTCGATAGTCGATAGGTCAGTACAAGGTATTACGTAATCTACAGTTTGTTTTTGGAATCGGTTTTAAATATAATACATATATGCCCTACATTCTGTAAGTTATGTTAGATAGGTACTTATCATAAATGGGTGCCAGTATTTACATGGGCGTAATAACTAGGATTAAGGAGTTACAATGGCTAGAGTCTTAGACAATTATTAAGTTCAAAACAAGCCGTAGAGTCAAAAGGACACCTTCGTCATTAAAACATTTTTCTCGACAATTAAATATAACTAATTAAATATGTAGTTACCTACCTACTCATATATTTTTTATTCTGCAGTAATCACATGTTATATTTTATTATATTGTATACGCCTGTATTTAGAAGTGAATACTTTTATACATACTATACATAATTTATATATAAATGAAATCTTTCTTTGTAGACATTAAAAATAAAATTTTGGACGAAATTTCTTATTTAAACTAAGAAAAATAATGTTGGTTATTTTGTTGTAATTCAAAAAATATCATTCATGGGGATTTAAAACTCTAATGTACCTATATTATACATTTTGAGTTTTATTACACGCAATGATATTTAAAAAATATTTAGATTAATTTTAAGCCATTGCGTATTTATACCATGAACCTATTCACACTCGTCTACGGTAAGGTGGTATTGAATAAATACCTTATAACAATAATATAATATAATAGAAATATACAATTATAATTACATATTAATTAATATAATAAATTCAATGTTTTTTGGCAAGAATTTAATTAACCTACCGTAATACTAATAGTAAAATAAGTTACTTTAATAGCAATATCAAAAAATATACTATGAAATTTACTTAATATACGCTGACAGACCGTAAACATTAATGATAATATATCATTGATTTAAAATTAAACACATTCATTATACAGTGACCATCTCAACAAAACAAATAACTAACTACACCTAGTGTACAGCAGAGCGATACCCACTTGCACACATTTTTTTAATATTGATAATCTTTAATTGAAAAACTGTTGTTATTTTTTGCCTTGACTGAGACATTCAAACCGTTATTGCTGAACGAGTAGCTTCTACAACTTATAGAATCGAAAATTTCCTAAAACAATATTTATCAATTATTTACCATAGTCATTATACGTTAACTCCTCAGAGAACATTTTCATGAAGTAATCAGTAATGAGTAAATTTAACTATGTAATTTATTATATTTTCCAATTTAACGAATCATCTTTTTAAATACGAGACAGTAATAATAAAACTTATTGATATTTAATGTACATTAACTGTATTGTTATACTAAGTATACTAAGATGTGTTCTCGTGAACACCCGTATATTATAATATTTTACGTTTGTTTCAATAATAATATTAATTTATTTATCAATTAAATATTATTATTTATAAATATATTTAAGAAAATATTAGATATTGTTAAATTAATTTTATTAATGAAATCTTCAAAACGGCGAAATAATAATTCATATAAAATTAATTTATTGATTATTGAAATAATATTTTTTCATAAACAATACTTTTCGATATAACGAGCTCATCAATATGTGCGTAGAGAAGAAGAAAACTCAGTTATCTAGACTGGTATTTTTAAACAAAAAAATTATATTAAAAGCGAAAAAGAATAGGCATCACAAACAATAGCATTACTTTTTTATTTTATTGCTTATTCATGAAAAAATATTAATTTTTTTTTCCAATTACCATTAAATAACAAATTATTACTACTCCATTGTGTTTATACGACTATGTTTTACTTCACATTTGCTTATTTACATTGTGTATACAATTCTACATTATTTTTCATTATAATTGTTCAGTTCTAAAAAATACATATAAATATTTATAAAAATGTATTTATAAACGTTATATCAAATATTTAAAAATTTAAATACCCTATCCAAGTATATTAATTTAGTGAGTCATGAACTAATGAATATGAATAATAATTACTAAGATATATATTATTTGTAATTTTGTATTTGAATGGAATTTTTTCTTAGTACACATTTCAGTTTTCAAAACTACTCATACATTTTATAAGGGGTATAAAAAAAAAAATTCGTAATTATACGAACTTTATGTGGGGAAGGTCTTTAGTTGAATACCACAATATTTCAGTAAATTAATAAATGAATATTAATACATTATTACGTATGAAGTATTTATGCAAGCATACTCATTCTGTAACATTTGAAATAATAATAATATTATTATTTTTAGTTCGTAATTTGTAAGCCGAATTTAAATTCAATATAACTTTACAAAACCTGTATTAAAAATGATGTCACTAGGTACCAATTTAATGCTTAACGTAAGGTATATCAGGTATATTGTATGTATGACGAATGTATACGTAATGTAAGGTCATGATAACGTAAGTCGTGGAGTAAATATTTAAATTTGTATGTACCTATTGAATGAAAATATGAACATAATAAATATTTGTTAAAAAACATTAATACCTATTGATACTTACTTGTTTTTTTGAATAACCTTATATTTTATATTTTTAAGAGATGAATGTATTGCGAATTTTACAATAATGTATGTGTTTTTATGTTTAAATTTTGTATCAGCAGACTGTATTATGCGTGGCTGTTGGAGTAGTAAAAATGCTTTAATCTTCAACTTTGATGGTGGTTTCTGTCTTTCTGGTAGTAAATTATTTTGTACATCGGGAGGGTCAAAAGACTCCCAGTACTTTTCAAAATAATCAGAAAAAAAAAAATCTAAAACTAAAACTTTTACGCAAAACCAGTTTTTATGTTGAAATTCGAAGATAAATTACAGTATAGAGAATTTTTTACCAAACATTACATTTTTTAATGGCATTTTTTAGACATGATATAATTTTTGTTTCTTTTTATACTAGTTATACACATTTCAAATTTTCGGTTTATTATTTCATATGAAATTTGTTTTTGTAGAACTTAGTTTAACCAACCATATTCCTAATTCATGGAAAAATAATAATATTATACTATACAATGATTTATTAATCAATTCAAATTTAACAACTCCATCACATAATGATCTGCACAATGACCTACATCATCAGGTACACTAAACACCTATCATACAGCAGAGCGAATTTTCCATTTATTTTTAAGTTTGAAGTGTAGACCATAAACCATAACCATAAACTTGATTTCATTTTAATTGCAGATAAATTAAGTACTGCGGTTATTTGGTTTTAGAAAAGGTATGAACTGAAAAAATTTTGGTTAATGAAATTACATTATTAAATTTAGATATGGCATTCGATGGTTGAATTTGTTTGTTAACGAAATTAGCATATTAATATCAATTTGTACTTTTTAATCAGGTATTTTTATGCTAAATCAAAATTTAACGTGTTTAATCCTTGTAAAACGTACATGGAACCTCTGGATAATATTAAAATTACCGTGTTTTAAATGGTATCAAATGTAGTATCATTGCCATTGTGACATTATCATGGTCCGGTTTATTATTCTGCGAAAGTTATTAAAATGTGTAAACGGGTAAATCAAGTTCGATGACTTTTCTTTTGGTTATTTCCTGAATCAGAGAAGTTGTTCTCATAAAGATAGCCAGGGTACATAGCCACATAGGTACTACATAATAAATTAATATTATACTGTATTGGTGTATTACAATACTAAACATGTTTCTTTTAGTTACCCGTGTGACCGTGTAATATCCTAATATATGCATAGATTTCAAGCCAACTTGTTACGAGTTGTAAAATATTAAATGTTAGTAGGTATTCCGTTGGTGATTAATCAATTTCACGTATTCGTTGATAAAATACAATAACATGGTAAAGTTATTACCAGGTTATTTAATTTATATTTAATTATTAATTATTGCTCATAAATCATAATCATACAAAACTTATATACTTATGATATTATTTTGTTTTTAGATTAAATTTACAAATTAAGTTCCAAACACAATTAGACCCGTGCTAAAACAAATGTAGATAAATAAAATGACGCACGTTGCTTTTTTCGGAAAGTATTTATACTCTTTCATTATTGTTCTTGATTTAATTTTAAAAACATGAAACACAACCATCATCTAAAGTAAAATGTCCTAAATTCATGTTTTCAAATGAAAACAGCAATGATAAGTTTAGGTAGTGATATGGAAAGTGATAACCGGTTTTTCTTTTGTGAAGCATATTTTTACGTTTATAGTGTTTTATACCCATCGTTTTTCTCACAAAACGCGTTAATACTTGTAAAACGGGTATCATTAAAAAGTAAAAACATAATTAAAAATAATAATAATAACAATAATAAAATACTCGTCTAAGATGTCATGCATCATTTTATACGCAGGTATAATGTTTATGTTATATTGCTATATGACATGTAGTTTAAGAAACATCGGCCAGGAAATATTTCGTACAATAAACCGTGTCATGAACGAACGCGATGCCACACGTACTATCCATCTTCACGTCCCTGAATAAGGTTATGATTCGATTTCTCCGATAGACTCGAGATTGTTATTATTCATAGAAGCCACAGATCAACCTTGAGTGCTTCGTATTATTTATATATATTGTCGCCAGTGATTAAATAAATCATCTTACAATACTAATTGATTTGTTTAACAGTACCTACGTCCTTATTATCTCAGAAAGTATTGTGAATATATATTTTTTTTTTAAATAATTTGAAAGCACAACGAAACACACTATTGAAACATTTTGGAACGACTACTCACGTTTTTAGTTGCAGGATTTTATTGTATTGATTATTATTATTATTAATTTGTTTTTGCGTCTTAATGTACTCGCACCCAAATAAATGCGTCTAAATGTCCTCGTGCCGAAACGGCTGCGTCCATTTTCCCTTGTTCGCTGTACATTGTACAAACAAGTTTTTCAAGTAATTACAAAGTAGGTAGTTTAAACAATTTAAATACTGTAGCCAATATAATGTGTCGTTGTGCATACATAATATGATCATTTAAAATATGAATTAAAGTGAATAACCATGAATACAAATTATACAAATCTGTAAAGCTTGCTCGACGAGTTTGGTTTTAATTTCGCTACCTATATAATAGAATAAAAACAATACATACCACAATATATTAAATTCTGTATAATATGCATCGTATGAAATAAGTTATTGTACAGAACTTGTTTTTTGAAGGTATGGAAAGTAATTATTTCTTTACAAATATTTTTATAATCTGTATCTTTATCTAGACAAATAAATAAAATTGAAGTGTCTGTCTGTTTGTCCTGGCTAATCTTCGAAACTACACATTACCTTACATGCTAATCGAGTGAAGCTATATATAATTTATTACCTGTCAATAACATATTTTAGTGTTGAATGGTTTTACTTCTGTATTCTGTGTAAGAAATAAGATACCAAAACATAAATTTAAACAATACACTTTAAACTGTCTGTTGTATAATTTAGGTAATTAATACTCTTAAAAAACAAATTGTACTTGGGGTTGGGTTTATATTACGTAGGAAATTTAGTTATTAATACTGCATTATTGCTACTAAAGCAACTATAAATTATATAGTGAAACGACAAAATAATATATTTACATAATATATTATTCTTTCAAATAACCATCATATTTTTAGGTAGGTAACTAACACTTTGTTTTAATACTTTAATAAATATTAAATAATGTTATCATAGTATGAAATATGAGTCGTATTTATCATATGTTTTTTTCGGCCAAAATGCGTTGTTATATTTTTTTGATCATATAATTTCACTATATTATAACATAACTAATACAAGAGTTATAAAAAATCAACATAATTTAAGTCTTTAAGATAAGATTTTTTACGATATATTTCCTAGTTTTATTGTCATACATTTTTGTACTCAAACTAGTTATAAATGTATAATATATATATTTCAATATTAAAATATTATAGGGATTCTTGCAAACCATATGCAATAGAAGTATTATACCAGTCGCTCACTTATGAGGCGATTAGCAGTTCATTTTTACTAAAAAAAAATATAAAAATATCTTAGGTCACCGGTATTTTCCTCTATTTTCCATTATACAATCTATACAATTACCTCAACAAAATTTATCCACAATATTTCGTTTCTTTACATACTTATTACATATTATCTACTTATTATGAAAACGAACACATAAATACATAATAATCAAGGTTTTGCAGATACGTTTTCCATAGGACTGTGGTTATAACATAGGTCTGAAGTATAGGATGTTACAAGCGCTACGATTTAACGAAGATCTATATTACTGAATATTAAATATAATATCTTTCTGAAAACAGTGAAAATCATAATCCACGACGCTGGTGATGTGTAAAAGGTGATGTTGCGGGGCTAGAAATTAGGCCAAGGCAACCAATTGTGATGAATATAAGGGATGTATATGTATCCTTGGGACACAAAGGGGATGAGCCACAACGGAGAGGCGACGATTATGCACCGTGACCGTATCAGTAACCCATATACATCACGAATTAATAAGTAACTACGTATGTGCAATATATATATATATATTTACAGCCGGTAATATTATACAAGTATGTCGTCGTCATCGACACGTGCTCGTGCATTTATTATCGTCGCAAAATGTGTGTAAACAATCGTCACGTCGTAATAATTGCGCACGCGCGACGCTCGCGTCTAGCGGGGGGAGGCAAACACTTCCGCTATATAATAACGAGACTATAGTACCGCGGTCTCTCTCGATATAGGTAGACCTATATATTATTTTGTTAATACTATTGTCGGCTTACTTATGTAATTCTGTCCACTTGGCTACCAGTGTTCGAGTGTCGGCGACGGGTTATAATATTATTATTCGCTCGAATCTGCGATGGTCACGATACATGTCATCCGCGGAGTGTGCGCTTGTGCATAATAATAATAATTATAATAATTATAATCATTATAACATAGTAGTTATTGCAGCAGTGTCGCATCGATCCTCCACTCGGCCTGTTAAATTTCCGTGCACTTTAGCCCTCGTTGAACTATGCTGAACATATTATAATATTATTATAACTCCCACGGCGTCGTGGCCTCACAAAAAATTTTACCAATTTAACATATTTTTTTGTCGGGTTATTGACGTCTTAGTTTCGTTTTTATATAATATCGTAATTGGATCATCGGGGAACGAACGGTGCTAGCTGGTGGTGAGACTTATCTGTATCAAGACGGTAGTGTGGTTTATTCGTCGGATGTGCCGTAGAGAGAGGAGAGAGCGGAGTTCTTCTGAACATGTGTTCGTCGTCGCTGAAGGCGGTCATCCGCCGAAAGTTCACAGCATTAGACGTCACGACCATAATAGCGCGAAAGCGAATTTTGGTGTGTATGTTATAATATGCATACATAATAATATTAAATATATTATAATATATTATGCATCATGCGTTATATCGATGTGACCTCACCAATGACGCGTTAAAAATGTTTTGACGCGATCGGGTTACGACTTCCCGTCTCGCCGAAGTCTTCCCCCGCGACCGCTATAAACTTCCTCGCCGACATCGTGGCACCCAAACCTAAAAAAAACTACTTTATATGTCATCTCTATTTTATACATCTAGAATATATGTGCAATAACATTATTGAGTTGTTAACCCTACAAATTCGATTATCTAAAGTAAATAATATATACAAGCATCGCCGCCCCAATCTAATCGTTAACACCATATAATATAATAGGTATAGGTACCAACAGTGTATATAAAAAGATATGTTACTAAAAAGCAAAAATGTTTGTTATTATGATATTTATTATTATTATTATTATTATTATTAATATTTATTAAAACACTGTCTGTGGCGCATCTATGACTAATGGAAGTAATACGAATTGTAAGTAGCATTTTTTAATAATATGCTTTTAAATTTAAAGATAAAGGTCATTCAAAGGTATTTACATAAAGAGTTAATAACATAATTATAGGTACATTATATTTGTCTAAAAAGGTTAGGTTAGGTTTTTAATAGGAAATCTAGAATTTTGTGGATGTTGCTTGGGTCTGGGTTGATAATATTTTAAATTTTTATTTATTATTATATATATTTTACATGTATAATATTATACTAAAAGAGTCATAATACGCTCCTCGTTTTTGTGAATTAAAAAAGGTTGAATATATTATTTTATTTGTTTTTTTCTTTCATCTATATGTGCATATTACGTATTTGCATCGGAATTTCGAACACATGTTTACCGTATTATTCACGATTACGATTTCGTCATAAATCAATTTTTAGAAATATTTTATTGCTTCATTAAAATGGAATATTCGCGATATAATTATAATATAGATTTATGTAGTTTTAAAAAATTATTTAGGTATTATATTAATTATCATATCGAATTGTTTAGTTTTATTATATATACATATTATAATATGTATCTATAATAGGTTCATAATAGAATACTGTATTAATCGATATAGTTATTGGCTTTTAACAAAAGCAAATTTTTTTTTAGTTCATAAAACTGCAGATTGGCTAGGGAAAATGAAATCGTGAACGTAACTTGTTGTTAATTAGTTATTTAGTATGAGAAATCGTGGGAATATAAAAAATTAAATACACATAATTATGATATTTTTTATGATAAATGTTTAGTTTAAAATGATCCATAACGTAAAACAACGTATAAAATGTTTTTCTGTAGTATCTTCTCTAGATATTTTAATAGTAGTTTTATACCATATTTAACAGGCGAAAGTACTGCAAGGTCTACTAATGATACACGTACCTAACTATATATTATTTTAGATTACGATGCCGACATTAAAAATACTGTTTTAATATTTGTTATCAACTAAATACTAAATTACGATCGATTATACGTGTTAATATTTTCATATTATCATAAACATGGAAAATGTTAAATACGACATAAAATTCTTAGATATTAAACAATAATATATTGTATAATTTTGGAGTAATTTTATAATACCAATTTTTTACAAATAAATCATACAATTGCTCATGATTATAATAACTGCTAAAAAAGTATTTAAAAAAATGACTTCAGAATATAGTTATTAAAAAAAAAACTATTTCTGTTTTTAACTACTTAGAATCATCATAATATATAAATATAAAAATATTTCTTACAAAAAAATGAAACAAAATTAAACCGAGTGATAACGTGCTAATGTTTATGGTTGAAACAATTTGCTTCGTTTATAATATTTAATATATAAACAAAGCTGGTTAGGTTACATCGGTATTCGGTATTACACAAAATATAATTTTATTGTACCTATTGAAGTACAAAATAACCTAATTCTTTTGGGTCCACGAAAAACTTATCGTTTTTCAATAAATACGTATAGAGTACTTGAGATCGGGTAGGTAGGTACACCCGCGCACGATAATAGTCATATACTTATATATATCGTATTCATCTAATTGAGAATGCGGCGAGGTCAAGTGTTTTGAATTCAATTGAGGTCTTTAAAAATTAGATAATATAGCATAAAAATAAAATGTTTAATGTTACAAAAATAGTTACAAAAATACATAGGTAGTTTAAAACCAGACGCTCGTTCCTCAAAATCAACTGCTCAGACGGAGGCACGGCTTTAGATACTAGTAGATATCCATATAGCAGTGGACGGGAGAACCTATATATTTTGATAGTAGCAATATAACAGTACTACTGTAATTATATAGAACATTTAGAGTCGATTTATAATAATTATTACTTCATATCGTTCTTTTTTTCCTCTTGAGAACGGTCACCGCCTGTACACACAATACAATATATTATCATGGTACCTTGCTGTAATTTGGCCAAATCGTTAGCGAGCCGTTTCGTCATCGTCCAGCTATACTTACCGCAGCTGTGTACAACAACAGAAATAATAATAATAATATAATATAATGTAATCTCCATGCACGGTTAGTGCTAAAAACAACTTAATTTTGTATAATTATTTTATTTTTCTTGTGTCACGATCGGGTTTTCGGTCGTCAAAACACCAATCTTTTCTTGATTTACACGTGCGTATATATATATACACACCTAATATACGTTTAATATGTCATATTGAAACAGTGTCGTAGGAATATTATGCATTTCGTACTCCGTTATGTAATTTGGGTGTGCGTGCGGAATTCGCAGTCTCCTCGAAAAAGGTGACTACGATGACGGCGTTCTTATTACCTATTTATAAATTACATTTATATAATATCATAAACCAACTACAGGTAGGTATATAGTATATTATACACATTCGATATGTGGTCGGAATTTATTTCGCCTGCGGACACTCTTCTTCGTCGTACCACGTGAGAAGTAATATACTTCTATCGAGGCCCTCAAGCCCCGAGGGGGTCGTCATCGTGTCACATAATATAATATAAATATAATTATAATAATAAGCATAATACCTGTGAGCACAGCTACAGCACCTGCAGTGATAAAGATTTCACACAAATCAGCTCATTATATAAATCTGACGAAATTGCGTATATTATACACTATACAGGGTGATTCACCAAGGATGTTCACCCCCATGTTTTTCTGTTAATAATAACATTTTTTTTAAATTTTGATTTTTGGAATTTTTAAATATACTCAAAGACCTTTAAATTCTTGAAATTTTTTGTAGTACTAAAGGAGTGTCTTGTGGTGACAAAAACTTATTTTTTTTCAAATGAAAACCCCTCCCTTTTCCAATGCTAATTATTTACCTGATAATTTTTCTGAAAATTCCGACGTATCAGAATAAAAATTCAAACAGGTAGTTTTCAAATTATTAAAATGTTTATTCAGAGGACATAATAGTCCTTATAGAGTGTTTTATAAAAGTTTAAAACAGAATTATAGTTATATTGAATCTATAGTATTTATTGTACTTGGACTATTTTTACAAATTAATAATCTTAATAGATTAATATTAACCATCAAAATTATGTTTATTATACTAAATGAGATTTTTTTGCTCTGAGTCGAGTCGTATGGTTATAATATATTGGTAAAAAATGTTTTGGGTATACAGCATTTTTTCCAAATAAATAATCCAATAATTATTTTCTTCTTATACTCCGCTCAAAAACTATATATATTATTGTTCTACTAAACTAAATACTTACTCAACCAATTCAACTTTTACAAATTATACATTGTACTAATATATATTTATCGACTTAACACAGACTTTTTTTTGTTAAAGTTTGTAAGTACCTAACATAAAATAAAAGTGTTTGGTTAATATATGACTGATAGTTGATACCTTGATTTATTATAGCTACAGGGATTTTAGAATGAGTATAATTAAATAATAAAATATCGGTTTTTAAATTTAAATACTACCTACTCAAAATGATTAAGTAATTCAAACAAATTTCTTTAAAATCGAGTTACTGACATATCTTAACGTTTGATTCAAATTATTTATGTTGATATAAATATTGAGAATATTGAATATAATTAACTTTTTAAAGTATATACTAAATGTCTTATCTATAAAGATGATGACTAATGCACTTTAAATACTCTTAATACCCAAAAATATACCTATATAAAAATAAATCGCCCATCATTGCAGTAAACGTGTTCGCATTTGCTCAGAATATAAAAATAAAAAAAAATGATAGGCTGCGCAAATAGAATAATCTTCTATGCATCACTAAATAGTATGTTCCTTGAACCTATAACAACTTCATCAAGTTCATCCAGTTTCTATCAGAAACTTAGTTTATAAATAAATTGTAAATTGTATCTAATACTTTTATTTAATTTTATTATTTTTCATTCATTTTTACTATCTTTTATTATATAATTATGCAATTTAGAAATTTATTTTCAATGTATATTGTTACGTCCAATGGTCACTGCAGATGCCGCTGACAGGTTGCTTGGAAAAAAAAAAGAAGTATATACCTTATTATATTTTAATTTGGGACATTTGGGGTGTACTCTTTCTTCACAATCATTGTTTTGGGTATACACTGTAATACTGTATACAATCATATACCCAAAAATACATCCCTGATAATATTAGGTATACAATTGTTGCATATTGCAACAATAGTAGTATTGCGCAGTAACTACTGTACCTATTAGGCTACTATACAGTAGTAGTTCTGCGTATCGTTTTAAGTGTAGTGATTTTTTTTATCACACTATTTTTACTTACTGAAATTTAAAGGTGAATTAAAATTAAGATTTTTTTTAAACCTTTAACTATTCGTAATGATGATAACCCTCCAAAACATTAATACATTTTACATAACATTTTATATGCCATAATTTGTGTTGTACGTGGTTTTACTCTCAGTTTACCCTAAGTGCCAAAAATCATAAATAACGATTTTGGGTGAATGCTTTTTGTCACTGTTAACTCCATGGGCTTAAAATAATACAAAAACACATTGACCATCATCGCTCACAACCACAGTAGGTACTATAGGTACTAACTCGAATCCTGACAGGACATTATTCGCGTGTTCTTTGATGATGATGCTGCGATATTTGAATGCATCTGTTTGTTTTGACTGATATGGAATATCAATAACAGATGTTGATGCCCTAAAAACATTATAAAATTGCCATAAAAAAATGCATTTATGCCATAAAACACAAAAAAAAGTCCTAAAAAATTTTACATATGGTAATGATCTAAATACTTGAAAAAGAGAACAACATAATATGATTTGAAGTTATGACTATTGGTTGAATTAAAATTGCTACGCTTGTACAAATTGGTACATTTCTTAAAACGCGTAGGCGAATTTTCACGATTGTGAAATCGTTGAGTTAGTTTCTTTGTTGTTACTAAAACCAAATACACTATACGCCATAGTAGTAAGCAAGTAAAAGTTACAAGTAAAATCTACACATGGAACCAAATATTACACAACAACGATCCGATGTAACAAGCGCGACCACGTATAGGTACCGACGAATGTGTTAGGGTACTTGAGTCTGAGATACGAAGTGCATTATTCGGTAAACAGTATTGGATATTATTTTTAACTAAACATAAAATATCAAATCAGAATCAGTACTTATTAAATATTCATAATACCACATAGTTATGACAAATTATATATCTAACAATCGGCCGCCAACGAGAATATTTTAGTGCTTATTGATTATAAATACTAGTATTAATAATGGTATATTATTCAAAAGGTTTACTTTGGCCTCCTGCCAGTGCCACGCGGAGACGGCCGACGAAATGTCGTCACAGGTATATTTGGATTTTTCCCGTAACTTTATAATTTTTTTTTCACATTCTGTTTTCATGATATTTTTTATATCATTAATATCATGATATTATTGGTATTTCAATAGCAAGAATAAAACATTTTTTTTTTTTTTTGGGGGGGTACCTGTTTTAATTAGTACAAATGTGTGACTTTACACACAAAAAATATAATTATCAAACCGAGTAGTCAACTATAATGTAATTGATTTGATTTTTGAAAGTAACCAATATATTAATATGAACGCAAGTAAGAAGCACAAGTCTATTTTCTATTTCATCTGCAAAACGTCTTGGTTTTGCAGCTTTTAATCTAATTAACCAGGGCTCGTAAGTTGATGCTAGAGAACATCCATTTCAAGGTACCATGATCTAGTATGTAAAGTTTTACTTTGCATATTTTTGCATATTATTGAGTTTTTTTTGCATACAATTTGGCATATATTTATGCATTTTTCTATTTTATTGAGCATATTATTAATAATTTTGATATCCCTATAATTTATATTATTATATTAACTAGCTTATTTTTTATAGAAATATTATGAAATGTATGAAAATTCAGTCATTTATAGTTTTTCATTGCATAAAATGTATGGAATTGTCACAAAGTAAAATGATTTAAAATAAAACTTTTAAAAATATGAACAGACATTTCTTGCTATTTCAAGTCTTAATCATGATTTTTTTAATCTTTTTATTTTTAGTGCATAACTTTAGATTATTAGTCTATATAAATGCATGGTCAGAACTTTTTCAATAGTTCAATTTTTAATTTTAATTATTTTAATATTAATATTACTAAGCCTTAGTTCATACACTATAGCGAATAATCAAGTTTAGGATATATAAAAATTTCATTTGTCACATTTATGATCACACCTAAGGTTCTAAAATTGCTACTTCGTGGATCCTCAAATAATCATTTACGGACCCCTTAGAGGCCCATGGACCACCAGTTAACAATCCCTGCGGTTTAGGGCATATGTTGCCAGTTTGTAGTGTATAAGTGCACGTTTATTTAAGCATTTTTTATGACATAAACTTACGAACCCTGGTAGTTATCTATATAATGATTTAATTTGAAACTCGACATCAATTCAATATTATGTAATTTCTCAGGTATTTATAAAAATTGAAAAATAACTTTAATTAATTCAAAATGGTATTATTTAGTTATTAATTTACCACATGACCACAATAAGTAATGACTATATTACATATATAATAATTATATGTATCTTATTGTGACTAAATCTGATTAGTAGATACCTAGGTATTTAACTATTGCAGAACAGAATATAAGTATTATAAGCGCTAGGGAGAAATTGAGCAGCAAGTATATAGGCGGAGTCAATCTAAACATTTAAAGGTTATTTTACAGCGCTCATTATTTGTCGCGACATCGGGAAACGTTCACGGGGTAAAAAAAAAACTAAAAACGTAGCTGTGAGCGGAATTAAAAAACTCGCAGTAATTAGTCAGTATGCCACAGCCGGCGGTGCAGCTACAATAATTATTATCTATATTATAAGCGTCATATTTTCTTTTCGGGCTGCCTTTATTATAATATTACTGTTGTGATTCACGCACAAAAATGTTCGTCGGTGGTTAATATGTTTCTCTTCCGGTGCAACAGAAGTGCACCGTTCAATATTTTCAGATACAACTATAATGTATATAGTATCCATACCTATATATAATATATTTATTAATTTTATACAATATTATATAAAATTATATTATAATATAATGTAGCCGAAAATGACCGTTTGTTGATTTTTCACTACAAGTTTTAACGTTATACGATTTTTGATTTTTTCAGATATATTGCTGCAAATCAAATTGTTTGCAGAGTTTTGGCACGCTGTTGATGACCGTCTCACTGACATTGAGTCTGGCGAACGTCATACGACTGCCCCGGATGGTGTTTCTGTACGGTGGCGGTAAGTACCTACCTATATAATACCTATCTATGAGAAGTGTAAAATATTGCAGTACAATATTGAAAAAGAAGTTTTGATCCAAAATAATCGAATTCACGACTTCCGCTAAACTCTGCAGCAACATAATATTATTGCTATATAGTAAAACATATATTACTATGATCGTGTTAGCCTACTGTCAGGTCAGGTTTTCCTCCTTTGTTTTGCATTCACACCGATGTATTTGATTGAGCAACTTTCCGTCAAAACCATAAAAGTAATATTAATTTTCAGTAAGTATACACACACCGTGGATCGCGTATATATATGTGCGCACGTGAAGTGTATATATAAAACGCGACAAAATAAACTGCAGTGCGTAATATTACCATAAAATGACGAATTACCATTTTGTATTATTATGTGCAATATACACACAAGTGTTCCCTTTATCAAGTCACACACATGCTGAAATACTTGTGTTTATATAATAGTACACACTATACAGTGTGTAATACTGTAATTACAATATTAAAAATTGTATGGTTCGCGTTAAAATATCCACGACGTACAAAAATTGCTATTCTCTCTGTCCCGTAGATACATAACGACACTGCGATAGCACTGTTTTACGAACGTCACGCGATGCAATAAAATTTATAGATAATTTATACGTATTTCGTTGCATGCTAAAAAAACACTAATTATTGATTTTTTTAAGTTCACCCTAATACTTACGTGATTTATGCGTAGGTACAACTAAGGTTTTTGATTTTTATAACTTTATGACCGTCAGTCGTTAGTACAATCCTGGAGTGTCCATTTTGCGTTACCTATTGTATATAATGCAGTGTGTTTATACTTCTACACTATATAGGGGGATTCACCATGCATTCTCATCTCCATTTTTGCCTTTATTAAACAATTTATTCAAATTCTGATTTTTGAAAATTAAAGAATAATACTAGTGTTTAATAATGGTCTTACAAAAATATAAAATATAAGTAATAATTGATCTAGTATTTATTATACTTTGACTGTAGTTTTACAAACGATAAAATATATTGATAGATTTATATTAATTACCAACAATTTCAAATCGTTACACCTTTCATATCTTCCAAACCCATTATACTTGGTATACAAAGTCAAATAACTCAGTGATTACACTATTATATCCTGTATATTTGATCGTGAAACAGACACTATTTTAGGACATAGGACATTTAAAGTTATTATTTTTTAATCGTTTGAACATACTATTTTCAGTACAGTATTGTAGTAATATTAGATTATCAGTATTTGTTTTAAAAATTAAAAAATAAACTTTTTCAATTCCTTGTATTTTTCTTAGATATGGTTCACAAACAAACTAACGCGACCGCGTGTATAGTTAGGAATAAAATGTTTTTATCTGTATAGCAATGTGTGTATAAGAGTATCAACTTTTAAGCGACCATCTCAATTTTCGTGTCAGTATAGTTATTTTGGAATCAAAGTATTTTATTCTAATTCAAGATAAATCTTATTTCTAAGAATTATACATTTAGAATACAAATTATGTAATAAATGAGTATTGTGATTTGCGATAGTTATCTACTTACGTTGTACCTTGTACGTATTAAACTATGCACAATTATTATGTAAATGTAAATTAGTTAATTAAATTACAACACTTGTACTAATAAGATATAATTATACATAGTTTAAGTGATGTATAAACATAAAAACCATAGCGCGCTACTTGATAATTTTCCTCTACAAGGAAAATCTATATGAATCATAAATATGTTTTTCAGTTTTTGTATATAAGTAACCATGACAACGAAAACCTTATGTAAAATCGGACAGAAACATTTTATCGTATATCCAGCCCAAAAATATATTTATGTTAAAACAAACTGTACAAAATATTAAATAATAGCTATTTAAGATGTAACTTCGATATTTTCAAATTATAATTTATGCACGAAATCATAAAAATTTATAAAAAAAATCCTAGAGAAGTCGCTCTGTGCAATATACTAGGTGTCGAATTATAAGCGCAAATAAGGGGGGATATTAAGGCTTACCCCCCAAATATTTCCTAAATGTTGTTTTAAGATTATTCAATATTATTAAAGTAAGACCGTAACCCTCCTCCCAAATCTCAAAGTTATTTCCACCTATGTGTCGAGTGTATCCTTCCATTGTGTAGGCAACTTAATGAACGTGTTAAATTTGAATTCAATAATAAATCGTTGGGTACGACGAAAAACGATTCCGGTCGGAGACGACCTATCTTGTTTCTTAGGAATAAGAATATTTTATTATAATATCGCTATAAGTAATTTATTTTGCTATACAGTTACGATTATTCCTTATATTGAATCACAATGTCAAATAAAATCGGTAACTGGTGGTGCGGATATTATTAAGGAATCGTTACGCTTCTGGGAATATCCTTTTTTAGACGGACAAAAAAAATATAGCTATAATATTAACTATATGCCTATATACATATACATATATTCCTATATGTGATGCAATGATGTAGGTAGTACAATATTTACACGTTAACGATTACAAAATAAGTATCTATACTTGAAGCAATTACCTTACACAATAATATTATTAATTATTTGATTTATACTTTTTGTTATGAACCTATAGGTACATTTTTGGTATCATATCTTGCGGTTGCCATTGTGTTTGGAGTTCCTCTCTTGTTTTTGGAGATAACGCTCGGTCAGTTTTGTCAACAGGGCACCACTAAGCTATGGAGAGCCGTGCCTCTGCTAAAAGGTACCTATACTTCATTAGTTCATTAGACGAAATCGCATAAAATGTCGATTATTAGGTACTTATATATTAATATTTATTAATACAAACATTTTGTTTCTTCAAAAATTGTACAGGTGTCGGGTTCGTGAAAGTTTTGGCGTCGGTGTTACTTGCCGCCTACTACCCGATAATCATGGCATTGTCGTTATTTTATGGTTCGCGCAGTATCATTGGAAGTATCCCGTTTCCGGAATGTAGCAATTCTATCAGCTTTTATGTGAGTATAGCAGTATTTTTTTTATCTACAAACAATTTTTTCCGGGAGTTATGTTTTTTTTTCGAAATTCAAAGTTAATGCTTTTTTCTCATTTGTTTTTTATTTTTGTGTATATTATAGCAAGGATTGAATTCTAACGCTATTAGTAGTGACCAATGTCTTCAGCAGACTTTTATCAAACCGCCGCACTTGAACTGGCAGTGGATTGCGATGGACGTTTTGCTTATATTACTTATTTGGATCGTAGTCGCGATAAGGTATGTACTATTATTTTGGGACTTTATTAATTACGCTGCTAATAGCTAATGTTTGTTGGTCTTTACTGTTAGGTTAGGTTAGTTAGTTTGGTCTTTACTAGTTTAATGTTCTCACATTCACACAAAAATACAAAATTAATTGTATTTAAAAAAATAACGACCAATTGGAACTATATTACATAGTTGTGTGTTACTATTATTGTAAAAAAAATTATTTTAAACAACAAAATGCGTTAATATAGAAAAACAATAAATTACAAATAGAATACCTATACATTTTTTCTTTAATTTACTCATTTATGTATAATTATTACTTAAATAATATTTACAGTAGGTTAGGTATGGTAAATACGGTGTACGATTGTATAGTTAAAATTATGGGTTGACACCTTTAAACAGCCGATTGTGTAAATAAAAAGTTTATTGTCTAATACATTTTCATACTATTGTGTTCTAAAAATAACAACTCCATCACGTTTAGGTATTTATTTTATTCGTTCTCTGCAGTCTTCTGTCGTCTACTTTGTTATAATTAATTATATTACATAATATAGGTTTATAGATATATAAATCCAGTGTAGGATCTACATAATGTACAGAAGTTTCTTTATTTTCTAGCTGGATGAATATTTTTATTCGATTGCTAATTTTTTGACACGATCTTAAAACTGTTATTACTGGTACTAAAATGAAATTGTTTTTTTTTTTTATTTATTCAAGTGAAATTGTCACAGTAACCCCGAGATTCGAGTCCACTATTTTGATATTGCGATGATTTTTCCGCATTAAAATTCTGGCCTTTTTATTAAATAAATTAACGTTAGGTAATTTATCGTTTAAAGGTATATCAATATCCAATCTTACAATAACGTGTCTTACGCCTTGATTCATTTTGCGCTTTATTATAATCAAAAAAGTTTCTTATAGTGGAGTGAATATAACGACAGTTTATTTAAGAGATAAATACTCAAACAGCACGGACTAAGATAGAATTAACTGCAAACGACAGCCTTATCTTATCTAACATCATCGGGCCGCTTATGGTTTGGGAGAGTCTTGTACAAGCTTGAAAAAATGCATGCCTTGCTCGAGTGCTACATTATAATACATACATCATACATACTAGACAATAATTGGTAGCTAGTCAATCGAGGCACGCTTGAATTATTTTCCCCTCGTACAAGACTCTCTCAAACCATAAGTGGCCCGGTTCCCCGTCACTTTCCCGACTGTTCGTTTCCAGTCCATTCTATCTACGGTAAACTACGTTGATAAAGGGAAAAACAAACGAAATGTACTAATACAGCAATATACGTAGACACCTAAGTAATGATGATATCTAAACGGTTAATATATATCATAATTAATTACTAATGCGTTAAGTTCGGTAAAAATGTGTTCTAAGTTATTTATTTATTTTATATTTTAGAATTTACGCCAGTCGGCTTTTTACAAAATAGCATAATACATGTAATGAAAATACAAAATAATAATATAAAAACGGTGTTGTTTAATAGGACTAATCTTAAATAACTAAGTATAATAACTTATTACTGTCATTTACTATACTTAAACCTTATTGTTTCGAATTAATATTTTATGTTTTCAGCTTTTTATTGTAAACTTTTTAAAGATATTTTTGTACATAAATATTTTTTTTGCTTTTAATCATTTTTAAATTATATCATGTTTTGGGGTGTGTGAATTTGCTTATTGTAATATGGGTCATTATAATTTTTTTTTATCGTGAACGCTGGTCATTAATTTAAATAATATTTAACATTTAACAGTTTAAATATGAACAGATATTGATATAGTAAATAGTAAAATATTATAATTTAAATTATTAAGGATAATTCATTTTTTTATTAGGTTAAATTGATTAGGTTAGGTTGCCTAACTTAACATACCAAAAATAATACTCTTCTTCTATAGTGTACGACTATTTTGATCCGTCAAAAAGAATTCCTGTCACTTCCTCATCTTGTCCATGGACAGATCGAGTCAATCGGTTTCTGGTTTCATAATTTCCTCATCATTCTTCACCTGATATTCCAAACTATTCAACGGACTTCAAATGAACCTTCTAAGAAAACCAAATTGAACAAAATACTAGAGTTGGTATTCACATTTGACTTATAAGTTATACACGATGTAATTAAACAATGAATAGGGAAAAAGAGTGGAATATTATGCCACGGCACAGAATTTCAGTAAACTTATATTTAATTTACTCTAATATTGAATATTCAATTTTAGTAATAGAAAACCTTTTAATTTTTATTATTTTGTTTAGCTTGATAAAAAACAGTAAATCCTACAGAACAGTGGCATTACTTGTCGTACCTGCAACGTTTGTAACTATTGCGGTTTTATTGGTCAAAGGACTTAACGCAAATCAACGGGGACTGGATATCCTGCTGGACATTCAATGGGAGACTTTGTGGAAACTAGACGTAAGTATATTAATAGTTTTTATTTTTACCTTGGATATTATAGTTTTACACGCTTAGAAAAAATTTAAAAGCATCATCAGCCATTAGTTATCCAGGAAATCCTCAATATTCTAAAATTTAACTTTCGATATTTCGGATTTCATTGTAAACTAATGTTCTAAACTTAGTATTGTGAATTGTGATTGCTATACTTTTATTTAGAGTATTAGAGTCTCACCGTGTATGTTACCCTGCAAATATATATTTTTTTAATTTGATTTTAGATAATTATTGCTACTGTATTATTCAGCCAAAATTATTAAACTTCATAGTAGTTATTGGTTTACTTAAACTCAAAATAAAAGAATTAAAACATAACTTTTTCATGTTGTATATAAGAAACATAAAACAACCAGTTAATAAAGACGAATAAATTATTATTACGTATTTAAAAAAGTGTTCAAATAGTTAAGTGAGTTTATGTTTAGGCAGAAGGCGAGTATAAGAGAGTATGTTATATACTTATACATAGAAGATCATTGCGCATAAATGTATTTATTTTTTCAGATATGGTATCATGCTCTTGTACAATTTTTTTTCACTACTCATTTGGGATTTGGTAATATAACAACTAGTGCCGGTCGACTGTACTCAAAGTCTAATCCTTTTTGGTAAGAGCTCAGCAGTGGTTATTTTATCATTTTCGTTTCGATGGACTGGAATTCAAACATTTTTCAACTGTTGACAGGACTTCGGTAATGCTTACGGTGGTGAGCATTGTAGTCGGCTTGTGTAGCGTTTCAATAGTGACAATGTGGATATATGACGTGCAATTACAAGCCGGACAGAAAATGTTATCTTCATCGGCTCTATCGGAAGTCTGGTTCCTGACATTTGTATACGAATTGACGACCAGAGGCATTTTATCCGATCTGTGGTCCGCTTTGGTCTATACACTCGTGTTCCTTTCCGGATTCCTGAGTCTGGTAGGTGACCGGAAACCGTTAATAAAGTAGTTTTTGTTCAACATCATTATAAATTGAAAAAGAAAAATATATAAAAATAAATAATATAACAATGCAATATTAATTATTTTAAGGAGTATGCCAATTGATTGAATAACGAAAATAAATATTCGACAAATTGTTTACATAAACAATTTTAAAATATACAATTAATTCAAAACCGAAACATAAAAAAAATTAAAATAAACTTTCTTATTATTCCTCGTTTCACAGATAGCTGCTATTTACACTGCCATCGTAGGGCTATCCGTTGAGACTAAGGAAAAATGGAAGTGGTGGATATTGACTTGTATGGTTTGTTTTATCGCCTTCTTGGTGGGTGTCCTGTGCCTTTTGCCCGTGAGTATACGACGTGAGTGACTCACAATAATACTATTGATTATATCGACACCATTTTGAACTGAAGGAAAACCTTCAAGCCGTGCATTTGCTGGACGAGTACATCATTGGTCGCATGGTGGTTACATCCACGGTGCTGGAACTAATTGCTTTCGTCTGGATCTACGGGCTGGAATCACTATCCAACGACTTCGAGTTTGTGCTTGGATACAAACTATGCTTCGTGTGGAAATTTGTGTGGCTGGGCTCTCCGATTTTGTTTATGGTACGTACCTCAGAATCCCTCATAAGTTTGCCCTTGTAAAATATTTTCCCAATATTTGCTGTAATTTGTTGAAACACTTGGAAATATGATTTCAAGAGTGAGCATTTCATAACATATTCTATTATGGTTTCCCAATTTATAAAATTCGTCAGCATAAATAATGTTTAATGACTATAATTCTATTTCTGCAGGTGTTTGAGTTTTGGAGTCTGTTCGTGATGCCTCTAACTGAGTCTGATTATAGCTCTCACGATTCCATGTGGCTGTACGTGATCGGTTGGATCGTTTACCTGTTCATGTGGTCGATGATTATAGGCATAGCCGTATGGCAGATATCCGCTCAGGTGGATTACAACTTTTCGCAAGTAAGTGCTCGGTCTGTTACTCGATCAATGGGTCGATCGGTGCTGCATCGTAATTATTGTCGTATTATGCTATGATGTTTTTGACGCACCGGTTGGTTTATGTTCTCCACAGAAATTCTTGAGCACCATCAAACCGGCGCGGAACTGGGGTCCTGTGGACCCAATATATAGACACTGTTGGGTGCAGTGGAAGAAACAGTACCAGGTGACAGGTGAGAGGGACTTCACACTGAGGCGACGTGGTACCAAGGACTACACGCATTCCATCAAGCGGGGCAAACACGCTGCACCTCCCGGCACGGCATATAGTGTCAGCCCGACGTCGTTGGATCGTACGTCATCATGTTACAGCATAGACGGTGTCGGAGGTTTGTCTCGTCAGCACTCTTCTGATCAACAATCACATCAACAACAACAACAACAACAACAACAACAACAACAACAACAACAGCAAAAAAACCTTCATCAGTATCACTACAACCACACATTGGCCGACCAAAGGCGGTGGACCGCCGCGGAACCTAAAAACAACGGCGGAAGTTCTATCAATTATATGTGATCCGAAACGACTAGTTTTCATCATTTGCGTTGTAGTAATATACGTTAGGATAT
This sequence comes from Nasonovia ribisnigri, assembly GCA_027563435.1. NCBI lineage: Eukaryota > Metazoa > Arthropoda > Insecta > Hemiptera > Aphididae > Nasonovia > Nasonovia ribisnigri. The sequence continues at coordinate 123,953 of JANEHU010000661.1, forward strand.
TTTATTTTATTTATTTATATGGAAATGATAACACGTATAGAAGTGTCTGATTTTTTTGATTTTTTTTCTCTACTTGCGCATTTTGTTATCTTTATATGATATATTATATTATGAACTATCCTTATTTTGAAAAGAGTTAAGAGAGACTTATATACTTTTGTTTTGTTTAGTTTTAATTTTTATTCAACAAAAATGTGCTACAACTAATATTGTTTGTTTTAAATTTAACTATGATATGAATGTTTTATGTCCACACCAAAGCCATTGAATTATATTTATCAGATACTATCTAAGTCTTTCCAAAGTTTAGGGTAAGGTATAGGATTAATTTAAAGTTACCATCATTGATAAACATGACGATTTTTGTTGTAGTATAACGACAACGGTTTTTATTTACACTTGTTTTTTAAAGGACTGATTTGTACATATTTTTTTTTTAGTTATTTAAGTTGTTCAAAGGTTTAACATGCAATGACGTTGACCTTTATTTTTTATTAGTGACTATATTATTATAATTACCGATGTAAATAATAATATAATATATTATGATTAAGTTGTTTATGAAATGTTTTATTATTGTTTAGATAACAACTAGGTACTAACACGAATGTGTATAGTATAATTGAACCACATATATGAAACCATTCATTATATTCTGTTAGTATAAAATCGTGTACTATTTAAATTATTAATTATAGACAAAACAAATTTTAAAGTGTGTGTATTACTTTAATATTTAAAAAACGTACCTAACTAATGTCTACGACTTTAATACAGTATTTGGTCAAAATATACGATATCAAAATTATAGTAATTTTCTCCACCAAAAATCTTACATATAAGTTTATAATTTTTATTTTATTTATTTATTTTGACGCCATATAGCATTTTACAAGATGCAAAATTTATAATAGTTATGTAGTAACAATTAGTGAAACAATTTATATATTTATATATATGCGCATTGCTTATGTATATAAAATATTCTATTTGATTATTATTATTTTGTTTATTTGTTTGATCAAGACGAGTTGGATCTCGATTTTCTTCACTTTAATAATAATAAAAAAAAAAAAAATGTTTTTAAAAATTATTCTAATCTTTACAGTTTTCTCAGTTTTCTCTTTACTCATCTATGAACCATTAGTTCATAACCTTGGGGTGAAGACTCTTATTATATTAAGGTTTTTCAGTTTATATGTTCTTGCATTAAATTAGTTCTTGAAAGTATTAAAAAGTTCACATAATATTACATATACCTTAGGTTAGAAAGTGGAACCAAAACATTTTTGAAATATGATATTCAACATCAATACAGTTTTAGTTTTAAAACAAACTTCTGTACCATAAACGTATAACAGTACAAATCGTAGACATAGTGGTATGTAGTAGCAGGTATTGATATAATATGTGATTGCCGGTACAAATGTACAATAAAATGAGCTATTCATGAAGTGGGTGGGGTTGCGATGTTTTGGTGTGCAACCCCGGTTTTAAAATTAGCACCCTCATAATTTATACCATTTATTGTTTATCAGAAATTAAATTATAATTAATTAATTACGGCAATGTTTTATTTTGTTCGATTATGACGGCCACAAAATCGCGTAGCAACGGAATTATAAACTATAATATCAATATTATTATCAACAATATAGGTACGATTTGAAATAGAATTCAGTCAGTATTTTGCGGACGGACAAGCAAAAATGCTCTGCAGAATGGATTGCAAGACAGCGCGACTGACGTTTAACTATACTTAGTGTCCAAGTGCAGTCTTTATATGTACAGCCGTACAGGACGCCCAATAAAGAGATGACCAAACGTTAAACAAACTTATCTCCATCGTTTAATAATAACTATACCTACTTTACTTTTTTTTTTTAAATTTTAAATATTTGGTTAATGTCTGCTCTTTGCCGGACGCCCTGGACATATTTTTTATACGTTAATCACCGTGTACCAACAGGTTCTCCGAGTCAACGTCAGGTCGTATAATAGTTTGTTCAGTATCCAACCGTGGTTTGTCGGGTAGTTTTTATGTACAGGACGCCCAGCAGAGGGATGGCCTAATGTTAAACAAATATACTGTCGTCGTTTAATGATAACGACTTAAAGTTGTTGATATTTGGTTGACGTTTGCTCTTTACTGGACGTCCTGCACACATTTTTGTTGTAGGTCCAACACTGTGTACCAGGTACCTATACCTACGTGGTTCTTCAAGTCTACGCACAATTCGTCAGGTCGTATAACAGTTTGTTCCTCTGAGAGCGGTTTAGCCGAGACTCTCACTATTGTCAATATAATACCATGTACAGGACGCCCAATAAAGAGATGACCAAACGTTAAGAAAATATATCGCAGTCGTTTAAATATAACGACTTAAAGTTGTTAATTTCAAATATTTGATTGACGTTTGCTCTTCACTGGACGCCCTGCACATATTTTTTCTAGGTTCCAACAGAATGTGCGGTTCGGGATATCATAATCGCACTATATATTATTTACTATTAGATAATTATTATAATACCTATGCACCTTGTATGGTTTACTGTAAATACAACGGAAGCCCGAATTACTTCCGGTATAGTATTTGTATAAAGCAACGATATGTTACATACCTATTAGTGTACAATTGTATTTCATGTTCAGTAGGTCACAGGTATTTATCGTGGAGATACGGAGCAGAGGTCGGTGCCAGGTGCCGAATCCTCGGATGGAAGTCCTTTGGGCTTCCGGTAAATTATTTAATCACACTGATGTTTCAATTTACATACGAGTAAATGTTTGTTTTGTTTTTTTTTTCTTTGGTTCTACGATTGCTTTCAATGATCGACTTCGTGTTAAGAGACTTCAGTAATCGGAGTGTTTGGACGGCTGAAGCAGTGAAAAATGTATAAACATTTTAATCTTATAATATGGTGTTTCATGGATGGAGTAACCAAATCTATAATTTAATTTCATTTGTATGATTGAAACCTTACAAATGTATTAGGCTTATGGAAATAAATAAATAATTATTACTGAATAAACGTTATTTTTATTTTTTTTATTATTATTGGTTAAGCATCAACTACATAGGTTATTAGCTTACATGTGTTAATTTCTACATAATTCTTATTTCTTATTTCTAAATAATTATATGTTGTTGTACAATTCAATTTTTTTTAAATATAAGATTATGCTATGATAGTTTGAAAATGGACCAATTGCTTCGTACAGGTTGTCTGGGATGTTGAAATCTTTTCTAGCTTCGTTGAAGGTTGGGCAGTGGATGATGATGTGTTTGATGGAGTAGTTTGTATTGCATGTTGGGCATAGGGGTGTATCTGTCTTTGCCATAAGATGTCCGTGCGTGAGTTTTGTGTGACCGATTCTGAGTCGATTAAGGATTACTTCATTCTTTCTGGTAAGATTAGTGTATTGAGGCCAGAGTACGACAGAGTGCTTAATTTCTCTTAATTTATTTTCCGTGGTCGCGTGCCACTGTGAGTTCCACAGGTCAATACAGTATTTGTTTATATTTCTTTTTATATCTACGAGTTATTAAAACGTTATTTAAACGCCATTATCTCTAAAGATATTAACTTTTTTTGTGTAATAACATTCCACAAGTCCGCTTGCCCACAAACATTGTTGTAAAAAATATATTTTTTTAACATTATCGTTTTTAAGTTTTTTCTGTTTTGAATGATAATATATATTTTTAATTCACCTGAATCAAAATATTTTTCTAAAAATTTTGTTTTAGAAATATCAAATTTTGATCGAATAATAAACCATAATTATTTAAAAGTATTACGCTTTATATGAGTAGATATTGACATTAACAGATATAGTTTTGGCTCTTTATCCAATATTCGAATATCAATCTTCATTTAAAGTCTCCTAAGTACACAGCTCTTTCTTCCGTATCATTATTCATTGAATACTTTGAGAGAATTTGGTTAACACTATAATAGCTGTCCCGACCGTCGCCTGATGTTGTCCGTGTCAATGATTTGAATAATAAATACGTTATTAAAATTAATAAGGTGTTATCGAATACAAAACTTAGTCATAGAAATGTTGTGTCGTCAAACAAGTAAAGTGCTTAAAAAATAATGTAATACAATATTTATAAACCATTTATGTAAACAATTATATCGTAAATATTAGGTGTTATAGTGTATCTTTACTTAATAACTTCATATTATTCAATACCATACGGGCGACCGAACTGCGACCATCGCTTACGAACGCGTCAGATTGATTATCATGTTACAAAGAATGATTTCTCTGTTCAATCAGATTATATATTTTTGTTCATCCTGTAAAATCGTTATACATATTATTATGTTATCGTTTATAAGTAGGTAATTAGATTTTCAGTACTCGTTGTAAATATTATATAGTGTGTATACAAAAACGCTGACCGACAAACTATAATTTGTTTAGATAAACCATAACAGTGATCCTGTAATACTTCATATTTGTATAGAAGACAGAGCTAAGTGGTTAGTACGGATAAGTTTATCGGTACAGATTTGAAATCAAACACATGGACTTAGTACGTAGGTATACTAAATAGATTTTTCGATTATTTGTTTATATAACGAATTATACGCAAAACACCCTACTTGTAGTAAACCGATTGTTTGGTCGAGTTTTATCTATTTGAGTGATTTGAACATAACCTGCTTTAAGTTTTACTACTGACGTTTACTGTAATTTATTGAATAAATCAATATATCATGTGTATTCATCGATTACATAATATAATACATTTTTAATAATAATTTCTAACAATAACATTCTAATTGAATATTTTTAAAACTATCATTACAGACCACTATTAGATTACATACTATAGACTCTAATTTATATTTTATCTATCAAGAATACTTAAAATGGATTAAAAACGTACCTTTACACATTCAATTGATGTAAAATAATATTTTTAATCATATATTGAGTATAGGTACCTATACCTAATCTTATATAATATAATAATAATGTTTTAGTTAATATTAAGAATTTGTCATCGCTACACGTCCGTTGTTTAATAAGTTACTGGTTATAGCTGGGTAAGTGAAAATGTTATTATATATAATTAAAATTATTATTTATTTAATATTTTACATAAATTTATTTTCTTAATTATAACCCATTGTCCATTGTCAGTTGGTCAACTTATATTAATTTTAATTTTAATATCTGTACAATTAAACAACTTGATAGGTGTATGTCGTTTCGAAATGTTCAGTATACTAATAACTGTACTTATCGGTTACTTGAGTACGTGACGTAGCATAAATGTATAAAGGGAAGATTCACTAAGTATGATCTTCCCTCTCATTTTAGATTCTGAGCAGAGCGATGAATTTATTGATTTTAAAATGATGTGTGTTTTTTATTTTTATAATTTTTATTTCTGTATCTGTCATCGTCATTTGGGGCAGTCAAATTGCTTCAATTTTCTTCAATTTAAGTATTTTGTCCGATGGAAAGTGAATCTAGTTTGTGCATTCAAGAGGTCCAGGTTGAAAATTCCCAATATTTTTCAAAAGTGCAGGGAAAAATAAAATAAAAATTGAGGAACAAAAGGAATTTTTACTCAAAATCGATTTTGGCTTTAGCCTAACTATCAAACAAATGACAGTAGATACATATTTTCACTGACTGTTTATATTAGCATATTTTTAAAATATTTTGACTTGTTTTGATCTGTTTACGGACATATTCAGTTATTATTTTAGTTTTTTTTCTTTAAAATTGTATTCGTTGGGTAAAAAAGTTTGAAAATTTAATACAGGGCTCCTAGTAAATATTGTTACAATGATAGTTTCAAAAATATTAAAATATTGGTCAATTGGGTGTCGCTGTACAGTATAGATATTACAAGTGGGTCACTGTATAATAGACTGTGTTAAATTTGACTTTCTAGAAGAGATTTTTTAGTTTGAAAAAAATTAGACAAACTTATTATTAATCTTATATAAACTAGCAGATCCCGTGCACTTCGCTGCCCGTCAAATATGATAAATCTTAAAAAAAAATTGTGATTTTTCAACTCCTTTTGTGTGTAACTCTTTGCAGTAAGTGCAACTCAACCACCGTGGTAGGCAATTTGACTACGTCGGATCGCGGACAACGCCAATGAGCGGTTATATGTGTAAAAATTCGATTTGTACCTGATCTGCCCGATTAACATTTGGCAAACAATAAAATAATAAATATTAATTTCTACTAATTTTATTATTTATCTTATAACCAATATCAATGGCTTAAAAACAAAAGTGTCCATTGTAAAATTCAAAATCCCTGTTTGCAGAGCACATACCCTGCAGGTTGGACCTATCGTGTCCAATTGTGAATCTAAACCATTCAAGGACACCTCCTTTTTTCTATTTTTATTATTTATTTGTTTTGTTTGTTTTCTGTAGTAAATATGATACACTTAATAATATTTAAATCGTTTTTTATAATATAAAAGTGAAAATGTATGTATTTTGCATTCAGTGTATTATTTAAATACAATTTAATAGTAATATAATAATCAAAGCAGAATCATCGGAAAAAATAGTAATAAAAAAATCATTAAACAATTCGTTTAAGTTGACAGGTAATAATAATAATAATAATAATAATGATAATAATAATAACATAGCAACCATTTATAAACAAAAGATTAGATATTGCTTGATAGATGGCGCAACTGTTGAATTCTTACCACCCCTTAATTTGCCTTTTAGAGGTTGAATTTACAAAAATCCTTTCTTAGTGCACGGTGAAATTATAATATTAATCTATCCTGAAAATTTAAGCCAGATCCATCCAGTGGTTTTGGCTCTGCGTTGATTTCTCAGGGGGACACTTTCTCTCTTATATTAAATTTTCAAATATTAGATTTAAAAAGAAAATTTTTTATGAATTTCTAACATAAAATAATTTGCACATTTTTGAGATTTTTACGTAGGTATTTTGTCAAAATTTGAACTTTAAATACTTATAAAAAATAATATTTTATTTTCTATTTTCCAACTATTATTATAAAAATGTAGAAGCCTTGCATTAAATTTTATTGACATTCATCAAAAAAAAAATTAAAAATATTGGAAACTGAATATGTCCGTAAACAGTTGAAAAAAAATCAAAATATTTTGAAAATGTTATTGTATATAGTATATAAAATGTTAATGTAAACAACCAGTGTTAATTTCATGTATCTACGGTCATTTGTTTTATAGTTACGCCAAAAACCAAAATCAATTTTGTCAAAAACCAATTTTGCGTAAAAATGCCTGTTTTTCCATAATTTTTTTTTTGTTTTTCTGACGCTTTGAAAATTTGAAAGAAAGTCCTACTTTTACTCGTTTTAATAATGAGTTTTTCTGTAATTTAATTAATTCAATAATTAATTATATAAATCTTAAGCCATGTAGACAATTAAGCATGTTTGACTTTACTGGGAATTTTACCTCCCCAAGCCCCAACTAGATTCACATTCCCGTCGAACAAGATACTGAAGTTTAAAATTGAAGTATTATTTAAATTACTTATCGTATTCATGGGACACAAATAAAAACATACATCATTGTAAAATCAATAGATCCTGCTCAGAATCCAAAGTACATAGTCACAATTTTTTTTTATATGCATTTTAAATTCGATATTTGACAACATTTATCAAATTTAAATTAAAAAATGATTTTTACAGCTACGGATTGAAAATTTAAAACTAGGTTATTATATGTAACCAAAAAAACTCAAAAATATAAAACCTATTTTTTTTAATGATTATTTTATGTTCAAATTTGGACGAAATTACATATTAAATAACAAAGGAATAACGTTTTTAGTTATTTTGTTATAATCTTAATTCAACTTACCGCTAATCGTATTAATAATAAGTAATAATAATATAAATATAATATAAAATATTCATACCATGACAAAACCGTCTCCGTTCAGAATCTTTTTTCGTATACAATGATATTATACCATTGAATTCAAATTTAATACCATCCATTGTACATTGAGTTATACCATAGAGTAAAGAATATATAGAGAGGCCATACCGTATATTGTTATGTGTAGTGAATTGAAGCAAGCAAATGGAATACGTTTAGAGTAACCATTTTGAGAATAATATAATTATTTTGAGATCAGGTTGGCACTACTTTAAGTTTTCATATTATCAATTAGTATTATCACCTAAATCATAGAATATTTAATAATGATAAATATGATAACCGTGTTTTATCAGTGATAAGGTTGAGTAAGGGATACGATAGTTTGGTACAATAGTTTAATGCTTTTCAATTGGTCACTCTAAGCGTTCTCCATCTAAATGCTTCACTTACTTATACGTATGGCCACCCCGTGAGTTATACGCGCTTGTTCCTCAAAATAAATCATGCCCCCCCCCTTCTTTTTTTAAAGCGATATCAAAATAAATATTTCCCTACATTGTAGATGATCAAAAAACAAAACTATTGTCTCTTGAAAAATTTGCAGGTATTATTTCAGTGTAAAAACTCTTCAAGTAAACGACGTTCACAAATAATATAATTCAACAAAAACATATTATGTCCGCCTGTACGATATTATTAATTATTGCTGCCATTACTGTTTCGTGGTGCGGTACGCCAATCTCAGCTATGAATATTCTAGCCATAGAGCCAATTAGGGGTAAAAGCCATTGGAATTTCATGAGCGCACTTATCCGAGCTCTGACTGACAGCGGCCATCGCGTTACCGCGTTCACTCCACTCCCCGACGGTGAGCGGGTCAACTATACGGAGATTGACATATCGAAAGAAATTTCCGCGATGGACGTCGGCATCGACTCGCATTTCATTATGGAAAACTTTCGAAAATCTACGGTTATGATACCCCTGGTGATGAACTGGACCCGCTGCATTTGCGGTATCATCAACGAACATCCCAAGATGAAAGCCATACTTAATAGCGAAAAGTCTGGTTACGATTTGATCGTTGTCGAACGAGCCGCGTCGGAATGCGTCACTTACGCGGCCGCCAAATTGGACGTACCGATCGTATTCTCGTCCCCGTCGCCGTTGAAAACGACTATTGAATATAGTCTAATAGGAAACGGTCCGAATCCAGCAACCGTGTCCCACGTGATGGCCTATCACTCGGTTCCGAGAACGTTTTTTCAGCGGTTCACGAATTCTCTTTTTTTCGTGTACAGCGCATTTTTAAATACACGAAAAGAGTCGGAAATGAAGACGAACAATCCCGGCGAGTACGATCTAATGGAACCGGTGAAGCCGTCTCTCGTGTTCGTTAATACTTACTACGTTACTGAGGCTCCAAGACCGTTTCCGCCGAACGTTGTACAAGTAGGCGGCATTCATTTACAACCGCCCAAAGATGATATTATACCCGCAGTGAGTTATACAAGTTCCGTATACGAAGCGTCGATAATATCTCGGTGACGTCATTTTACTGTGACAGATTTTTTTTAGAGGAGGTGACATTTTAACCAGCTCTCGGAAAAACTCTCAAAGTTTATCCCACACTTGTACATTTGTGCGCTCTGAGATTACAGGTTGTTACGAATTATAATTTACAATCACTTGTTGATTAAAAATGTATTTTATCGATAAGCACATAATTTTGATACTTTTAATTTTTCATGACCTAACCTATTACACCTATATTAATTTTTGATTTAGAAAAATGTCTAAATGTACAACTTACTCGCCTAAATTACAGGTATAAATTAATAATACTAGCAGTGGTATATACAACCAGGCCCAAGTGCCTATATATCTAACAATAAATTCAATTTATCTATAAAAATTTAAATACGCATGAAAAAAAATTGAAAATGCACGTAGGTAATGAAAGTTTGCTGAAAGCATCCCAATATAAAACTAAGCGACTCACATCAACAACCTCGATCCGTCTAGGCACTTTTAAAACTATTAGAAGCAGGAAAATTCCCTCCTTGCCACACCCTCCCGCATCACTAAAAACTCAAATGACGTTACTATTTTCTTCGCGAGTTATAAACTAATACAGACTAATATAATATTAAAACTATATGAATAATTCTTTGAACTACAGGATATTTTAGACTACATCGATAATTCGCCTAACGGAGTAATTTATTTTACATTTGGATCGATCGTGGAGATGTCAACGTTACCGGAACACATTCAAAAAGCGTATAAAGATGGCTTGTCAAAAGTTCCTCAGAGAGTATTGTGGAAGTACGAAGGCGAAATGAAAGACAAACCAATAAATGTAATGACGCGCAAATGGTTTCCTCAACGTGAAATACTTTGTAAGTATTTACTTACCTACATATAATATTATGTAGGTAATATGTGTATTCTATAATATAATATTGTAGAATGCAATTGTTTTTCAATTAAATACACGACAACAGATATTATTTTGTTTGAACACGTTACTTATAGTGCATCCAAAAATAAAATTATTCATCAGTCATGGAGGTATATCTGGTGTGTATGAAGCTATAGACGCCGGTGTTCCGGTTCTTGGACTTCCCGTGTTCTATGATCAGCCTAGGAATATAGAAAATTTAGTGGACGCAGGCATGGCAATTTCTATGGACTTATTATCCGTAACTAAGGACAACTTTTTTGACGCCGTGAGCGAATTAATTAACGACGAAAAGTGAGTTGCAGTTACAATACACGCGTTAATTTAATTGTCATTCAACTATCATACAATAGTTTGTTGTTGATAAAATTGATGTAAACATGTGTTTATTGTATAAACTTTTTTTTAAGATACCGGAAAAATGCCAAAATCGTTTCTAATCGGTTCAAAGATCGACCCATGACTCCGGTAAGATCGGTTGTTTATTGGACAGAATACGTTCATCGTCATAAGAGCGCACCTCACTTAAAATCTTACACCTTCAATCTGACGTGGTACCAATACTATCTCTTGGACGTGATTGCTGTCGCATTGTTATTAATTGTATCTACCGTTTATATCACTTATAAAACACTGGTGAGAGTGTGGATAAATAATAAATAGATATTATTTCATGTGTAAACGGGAGTGAAAATGGCGTAACTGATGAAACTGTAACTATAACTATTTAACAATTCTTATCAACTATAATGTTATTTATGCATCCCTCAATAGATTATTATAAGCTACGAATGACAATTATAAATATTGCATAAAATAAATGATGTGTTTATTGAACTGCTCGAGTGCCTAATATATATGATACAACTACCCGTGCTATTGGGCAATTGCCCGTTTTATTCGTTTGGAATCAATTATTATTATGCAGTATTACTATATATTATTGTTATTCCTGGAGGCCAAAGGACAATACATACTTTTTGTTGCTTTTACGTATTATGTTACAATTCAGGCAGTTTAGTCGTCAGTATAAAGACAATTTTGCGCCTCCTCCTTAAAAAATTTCTGGATCCGCCCTTGTCTTATCATTGTTACCTTCTAACACACCATTTTGTTCAATGAGTTGACAATTATTGACACACTTATATAGATCATTATTATCATTCAAAATATCAGCCATAACTTTTTTACTAATTCCCCTATTTATTATTCTTGATTTACATGGCTCATCCAACTTTCGAATTATACGGAGATACATAAACATCTGTTAAACTATTACGAGCGAAATCTATACAATATCTATAAAACAGACTTACGTCGATGGGACCAGTTGCAGTGTTGTCAACGACCTAGTCAGGAGGTATTTCAAAGTGCTGACAGTGGCCACGGGTTTTGGGATAATTTATTTACGTATGACGTCACAGGATTTGTGCGTGGACGCCAGTCATAACAGAAACGCAACGGCAGCGAGACCCTTAATTTGGACACTAGAGCAAAACACAAAACGTCGGTCACATAAATTAACGTAAAAACATGGTAAGAAATAAAAAAGTTAACAGGTCGTCAATCTGTGCGCTTAGGCTGTATGTCAATTGCGCCGGAAAATATTGAAGTACCAAAAATGGTATAATTTAATTAAGTGTAAAAGTTGAAAATATAGACGACAGTTTGTGAAGTCGGTAAGTTACCATTACAAAAAATGAAAAAATTTAATACCAATACCATCTCAAGATGTACTTTAGATTAATTTTTTTCAACATTCATTCTCAATCTTTTATTTTAACAAAAACAATTTAGAACTTTTACACTTGAGCATGATATATTCTATTGTATTGAATAAATTTCAAAGTTTATTTTATTTGTATTTTTTACAAGTTAGATAAACTGACTTCTAAAATTACACATTTGTATTTTTATTAATATACCTAAAAATATTATAGTGAATATGTGTTCGTGGGGGAGGGTGAAAAAACACATTTTATCTTTAATTATATAAAGCGTCCGAGGAACTCTCGAACACTAATGATCAGTCGCTTCACGTCTACAGACACACAGTACTGCGGATAGATATAGAATATTGAATAAATTCAACTTCTCGCTGGTTCACTCTCAACCGCCTTAAGGGTGTCCGAGGTGGGGAGATCTTAATACAAAAATATATCCTACAGAAAAAACTCTAATTACCTTGTAGAATAGTCGGATTTCATAAGTTCTTTTTTTTTATTAAAAAGGTGAAAACATTTTATCCGACCTGGAAGAACCCATAATCGGCACCCATCCAGGTCCATGTCCCCAGCACCCCCACTTCTAAATTTTGATTCAAAACCTATACGAATTGTTTGTACCTCGTTTGTACCTGTTTGTACCTCAAGTAAAATCGTTTGTACCTCAACGGTTTTCGAACTGTCCCTACTTCGATTTTGGGGGTGTCGAGGAAACGCTGGCACCCCCACCTTTGCATTTAGAGTTTAAACCTATACCAATCGATTGTACCTCGTTTGTACCTGTTTGTACCTCAAATTAAATCGTTTGTACCTCGAAGGTTTTTGAACTGTCCCTACTTCGATTTTGGGGGTGTCGAGGAAACGCTAGCACCCCCACCTTTGTATTTCGAGTTTAAACCTATACCAATCGATTGTACCTCGTTTGTACCTGTTTGTACCTCAAATTAAATCGTTTGTACCTCGAAGGTTTTTGAACTGTCCCTACTTCGATTTTGGGGGTGTCGAGGAAACGCTAGCACCCCCACCTTTGTATTTCGAGTTTAAACCTATACCAATCGATTGTACCTCGTTTGTACCTGTTTGTACCTCAAATTAAATCGTTTGTACCTCGAAGGTTTTCCAGTTATTCTAAATTTTTAGTTTTTGTTCTTTTGTTTTTTTTTTAAAAAATTAGAAATATCCATTTTTTAACCGACTAGTGGTCGGGGAGGGTGTTATGCTATCCCTTTGCTCTAATTCCAGCCATATACTAAAATTATTTTATAACTAAAATGTAGTATACCTGGTACTGGTTGGTAATGTTGTTAAAAACACTTTTCAAAAGTATTTCAAATAGGTATTCAAATACTTCAATTAAAAAGTATTAAAATATATATTTAAATACAAATACAAGTATATTCAAAAAGTAATACTTTTAAATACACTTTTTTTAGCATTGTTGTTTTCAGGTTCTTAATTCTTAAAACTAATTATGTGTATAATGTAATAATGAGTATTCAATATAGCAAAAAAATTGTAGGTTTAAACAGAATCCTTTATCCTTAAAAATTGAATTATGTTTAACTGATATTACATCGGTTCGTCGACGATAAGCAATTTCTTCATAGGTAGTCGAAAAACCAAACTAAAAATCTTGTTTGAAAGAATTTTGTATTTAATATTTTTAAATAAAAAATATATTAATAAGTATTTGAAATACATAAATAGTATTTAAATATTTAACAAGTATGCTTGTTGGTAAACACTTGCCTGGAATCCAGTTCATGATAATATTGTATTGCATAATTATTGTAATGATTTTGAAATAAAATTTTAAATTTAAGTTTGATTAATATAGTTTGGAAGATACTGAAATGTAATAAAATTAAATTGCAATATCAAAAGTTTGTTGCATTTTTTTACAACAGGTTTACAATACAAATGAAATCGAAAAAAAAAATTATTTCACCCTTATTGTGAATGAACCAATTTTTTTATAATACTTACATTTTTCAAAAACCTTATTTCTTCAAAATGAATCATTTGTTTACTTAATTGTACCTATACATAATATAGAAATTGAATATATAGAATTTAATTTTGTTATCTATAATGTTTACAAAATAATTCACAACCATCATCTTGAAATATTTATGTTTGATATGAGGTAGGTATAATAAATTTATATTACATATTATATTTTAATTTGTTTTTTGAAGCTTCTATTGTCGATTCTTGGGGTGTTGAGGAAACGATGACACCCCACCCTTGAATTTCGAGTTTTAACCTACACCAATCGTTTGTACTTCATTCGTACCTGTTTGTACCTTTACGGTTTTCAAAGTTATCAAAATGTTGAGGTTGGGGTTTAGTTCAAAATTTTAACTTGCATGTATTTGCTTTGTTCAATGGGTCGTTTACGTGCTTGAAATCGGCGACCTGACTTAGTCTGATCGGTTCCAACTAAAATCAAACTTCATCATGTTACTATTAATATTCAACAATACGTAGGGCCATTATTGTTCAACCATTGGTTAGGGTTACAACGATGTTTTTGTTTTTTCAAATTGAAAAATAATTAAAACTCATAAATTAAAATAAATACATTCTTATGTTTCTGAAGCTTCTATTGTTAGACGTTGATTTCAAAGATATATAATATTTGTGGTATCACCCGTATTAACTAATACTCGGTGAACCAACTATACACCTCATCTTCTTACGCTCTAAGCTAGTGACTCTGTCTTCCTAAAATTGAAAATGACTATTAGGACCCACGACCGTAGCTCTATTGCCTCTATTCAGTTTAAAATAAACTCCATTGACTATAGGTCTATGTGTCTGAGCACTGTTCCAATATAAAGGTATGAACGAAGAAGACTAATAAGAATAATATTCAAACTCGGGTTTTTAGGTCGGAAACACTTTTATTAAATTTAAACAAATATAAATAAAACCCTTTGCAAATCCAGATCGCCTAGCCCGAACTACGATCGACGTTTCACACGCACAAATCGTCGTACCTACGTTGCCGCCGAATCTCTCAGCGACAACGGGACTGTCCGACGCCCGTGCCTGCGCTTACGGCGGCGTTATATAGAAAATATTATTGTCGCCTCAGCACATCTTGCTTCGCTGGCCTGACCTACTTCAATAATTTACAATTTAAAATATTCCCACCTATATAACATATATATTAAATAATATTATTTTGACGACTGTCTATAACATACGACATATTATTTATACATACTATTTTTAAACGTTTCTATTTAGTTATTGTTATTAAGAATCTATTTTTAAATTGATCATATTATGCAACTGATAATATTAATATATTATTGTTTGGTAGGAACATATTATTATATTTAGATTTTTCAATTGTCCTTAAAATTATTTTAATCGATATTCGATCATTTTATAATCATTTCTATCTTTGCTGTCGGATAGCATAGTTGTTCCATCTTATATTATATTGGTTTATAGCTGCCTATTTTGTTTAAACAGTTTATACTACATCTGCACCATTTTTTTTATATGAATTGAATTTGAAAAAAAACGGTAAGTAACTTATAAGATTATTCAAGTATTTTTTTTACCTAATAATTATTGTCAATTTTTAATAATTAATTACAGGTGTATCCACAAAGGTTTCAAATTGATTTTAAAATATAATTTTCATATTTACCATTGTATTTATCTTATTGTGTGGTGAGTATTTTTATTAATTAAAAATTCATTTTAACTATAGTAGTAATATTATTAAATAAATAATCTATATATAAGAATTATTATTAGAAAATGTCTGTTTACAGCTCAAAAAAAATATTTTGAAAATAGAATGGTGTATAAAAACTGCTTATATAAACATTCAGTCAAAATTTCATGTATCTACGATAATTTCTTTTAGAGTTACACCAAAAACCAAAATCGGTTATGTCGAAAATAAGTGTTGCGTAAAAATTCCCGTTTTTTCCTTTAATTTTCCATTTGTTTTTCACGTTACTTTTGAAAACTACTGGAAAATCTTTACTTTTGACCCCCCAAAGTACCAACTAGATTCACTTTACTATCAGGAAAGGTACTATTGAAGAAAATCTAAGCACTTTTACTGTCTTAAAACGTGATGACAGACACACAAAAAAAAAGGGCGGGTAAGTGTATGTCGCTCTGCTGTACAGTAGGTTACAAGTGAGTCACTGTAATGGATTGTGTTAGATTTTAATCCAATGATATATAATATCATTGAATAAGAAAAACGATTCTGAGCGAAGACGGTCAGTCAGTCTATAATATCTTACTAAGTCTAAATGTATTTGATGATATTATTGTGAATAAAGTAATTAATTTTAGTATTATAGGCATTAGTATTTACTATAGTTGGTTAAATTCATTTTTTTCAAAAAAATTATATTTTAAAATGCCATTGCGTGTATATAAAATATAACAATATATTCTAAAAGTTTCATATACCAACAAATAATATTTTTAAATTATATCAAAATAACTAAAATCATTATTCTTG